>JAHWGI010001356.1:0-435000 GCA_029379305.1 Frankliniella fusca | reverse complement strand
TTGCCGTCTCGGCCCCGGCTCGACTTTGCAGCAGTGGGCGGGGCGCGGGGCGGGGCGCGGGGCGGGGCGCGGGGCGGGGCGCGGGGCGGGGCGCGGGGCGGGGCGCGGGGCGCGGGGCGCGGGACGGGGCGCGGGGCGCGGGGCGCGGGGCGGGGCGCGGAACAAGAGGGAAGGGGCCAGGGGCCGATGGCTTGCTTGGGTGTGTGCTCGGGACGCGAAGCGACTCGACCGGTGTTGTCGATGGTATGACTCGAGTTCTTCCGCTGTCCGAAAAGAAACTAGCTTCAAAAATTTTCAAATTTTTCGTAGTATTTCCCATTGAAATTGTGTACAAATCGCTTGGGCACGATCGGCTGCGGCCATAAGGGGCTATCGTCAAGAAATAACAAAAAACTTCCGGGCGTGATCAATAGGTCTTGGTCTCTCTCACGGGGGCCTAAAAAAAATTACGCTTAATGAAATTTGGAAAATTGTACCTCGTTCCACTGCTGCTGCATCTCAAATCTTGGCGCCATGCGTTGTCCTGATCGGGGGAGAGCATTATGGCTGAGAGAGCGACCGCAGGGCTCAGCTCAGGTAGGAGATGGCAGAGGGAGCGGCCGGGGCCGTGACCGGCCAGGGTCCCGGGCAGCCGCTGCTGTGCTCCGGGACTGGGCCTCGGCCAGGCGGTCTGGTCTGGTTCAGTCGCTTCTTCTCCTCCGGGACGCCAGCATCGGCAGCAGGTCGACATGGCGCGCGCTGCGTCCAGGGTCGGGGTGAGTTTGTGTGTGTGGGGCAGGACCGCGTCGCGGAGGGTACGAGGTGGCGGAGGCCACGCGACGGCGGGGCTCTGGTCCGGGGCGGCGGCCGGGACCTCGAGAAAGAGGAGGAGGAGGAGCAGGAGGAGGAGGAGGAGGTGGGACTTGTGCTCGCTCCGGTCAGGTCCAGTCCGCTCCTTCTGCTGCTGCTGCAGTGCAAGTATGGAATGCACCGTCAGCCCCGCCCCGCCCTGCAGTGCTGTACCCGAGACGAGCAAATGCTAGCGCGCTCGCGCCCGTCCGCGCGCGCAAGAGAGAGAGAGAGTTATTCGCGAAGCTTCTTGGCGGGGCGGGGCGAGGCGGGGCGAGGCGGGGCGAGGCGGTGGTCCGCCAGCAGGAAATTGTGTGCGCCGCGGCCGGCCGGGCCCGGGCCAGCCTGGCGAATGACGCACTGGTGCTGGTGGTGCTGGTGCGCACACGTGGATGGTCGACGCCCCGCCCCGCCCCGCCCCGCCCCGCCCCGCCCCGCCCCGGGCCCGCGGAGGCGCGCTGGAGACGTTCTTCTAGTTGTAGACCGGCTGGGCGGGGCGTTCAGGTCGGTATCCTCACCCGGTGTCATCGACTTGTTCGTCTCCAGCCGGCTCGGCTCGGCTGCCTCCGCTCCGCCCCGCCCCGCCCCGCCCCGCCCCGCCCCGCCCCGCGCGATCCTCTGCTGAGGCTATGTCCCTCCTCCTCCTCCTTCGCGAAGAGGAGATCAGGAATTTCGGTGGACGCAAGCACCGGGGCGCAACTGCTAAGCGGAAGCGACCAGCGCAGACGAGGCGCGCGGTAGCCGGCTGCCCGGCCCCCCGGCCCCCCTCACCTCCGCGGTCCCCTCCTTCCTCCTCCTCCTTCTCTCCCTCTCTCTCTCTCTCTGCTAGTCTTGCCCCCCCCCCTCTCTCTCTCACTCCCGCGCGGCGCCGTCGGCCCGTGGTGTGAGTGACCAGTCCAAGGTCAGCCCGTCCCCAGGAGGAGCCCCTGCCCATCCCTCTCTCGCCTTCCTGCTCCTCACTCTCTCGCTCTCACTCTCTCGCTCCTACTCTCTCGCTCTCACTCTCTCGCTCCTACTCTCTCGCTCTCACTCTCTCGCTCCTCGGGAGGCTCGTACTCCCGTGCGCGCTCACGCGTGTAGCTCACGTTCTCCGGAAGCCCCAAACTCCTCCGAACTGACAGCCTGACAGCGACAAGGAGGCGGTGGACGGTGTCGTCCAGGATCGTGCGCCACAAGTGTCGGTCCGCAGCGCCGCGCGCGCCCCGGGCGCTCCTCGGGCGCTCTAGAGTCCGAGATACGAGGCGCCCCGTGGTACTGAGTCGCTCTAGAGTTCTAGAAAAGGAGCGTCCCGTGACACCACGTCGCTCTAGAGTCCTAGAGCTGCGGCGTCCCGTTGCACTACGTGGCCTTAGAGTCCTAGAGCTATGGCGTCCCGTGGCCCCACGTCGCCCCATAGAGTCCTAGAAAAGGAGCGCCCCGTGGCACCACGTCGCGCTAGAGTCCTAGAGCTGCGGCGCTTCGTGGCACCACGTTGATCTAGAGTCCTAGAACGGGCAGGCGCTCCCGGCCCACTGCCCCCCTAGCGCCTCGCCCTTGTTCGCCCTGCTCCCGTGCTTTGCGCTAACCCACATGCACGCTGGAGCGAGGCGGGGCTGCCAGGGGCTGCCAGGGGCTCCGGGGGGCGCTCCGGGCTCCCGGCCCGGAGCCGACCACGTGCTCCTCTGCTCCGGGGAGAAATCAACGTTTTTAAGTTCATCCGGAATGGAACTCCCTCCGCACCGCCGCGCACGTGTCTCGTCTCCTCCGGTATGGCCGGTCGTTTCCGGCTCCGGGCGCAGACGCCGCTCCGGGGCGGGGCGGGGCGGGGCGGGGCGGAGTACCCACCCGTCCCCGTGGCGCGGTGGGCAGACAGACGGGGCTGCCACAGCAGCTCGCTGAATACTGATCAGGAGGGCCGCATCCGGGGCGGAGCATGGCGTACTGCATCGCCAGGAGCAGGAGCACCCCGCCTCGCCCCGCCCCGCCCCGCCCCTCCGCGCCCACACTCAGCGTGGTGTGGTGTTATGTATTCGCCAAGATATTGGCGGGCCCCCGCGCAGGCTGGGCCGGGCTAAACTTGGCGTGAGTCGGCGCCGCGCCCCCAACCCCACCCCCACCCCCTCGACTCCTCCGCGCCTGGCGTCCGCAGCAGATATCTGCTCCGCCAAACTCCTCCACCTCCTCCTCCTCCTCCTTCTGAACCTCCTCCTCCTTCTGTACCTCCTCCTTCTTTCCGCCGCACGGCACACGGCACCACCACCCTGAAGATGTCCTCCTCGCCCGAAGCCACCCCGCGGGCCTCCTCCCTGGCAGCGTAGTGTAACTAGGCCTGCTTCATTGCGATCTTCCGCTGAAACCGAAAGTGACTGCGCTTTGCGTCCGTGAGTGTGCGTGTGTATGTATTTGTGCGTGTGTCGTCGCGGCCCGCTCGATGGGTTAACAACTCTGAATTTTTTGTATTTATTAAGAAAACTAAGAAAAAAATTCAGTAAAATTCAGTAAACTTACAAGGTTCAGGTCAAATTGGAGAAAAACTTAGAAAAAATCAATAAAAATTCAGAAAAAATCTAGACACTTCACAAAAAATCACTAAAGTTTTACGCTGCGGGTAGGCCCCGCTTCGCACTTGGGTTAACCACGGCCTCCTTGTCCTTGCAGTGGGCGAGGCGTACGGCAGCTACCTGGGCAGCCTGCACCACCCGGGTCACGCCGCGGGTCACGCGTCGCCCTACGCGATGGGCTCGCAGTACGGTGTGTCCGGCCCACTGGCCGGCCCGCTGTCCCCCGGCGGCGGCCTGGGCGCCTACGTGCAGCCCGCCACCTCGACCGACGACATGTACCTGCTGGAGATGGGCTTTCCCCCGAGACCGCCCAAGACCAAGAAGATCAAGAGGCTCAAGAGCGGCGACCCTGCGGGCCAGGCGAAGCGCAAGAGCCGAGAAGGTTTGTCCACCGATTTTTTTTTTTTTTTTTTTTTAGGGTGGCCTTACAATGCACCAGCCCGGTACTCGACCAGTGTCCAGTTGGACGGACACTGGACGGACATCAGAGAGGTCCATTGTCAGGCCACCTTCCTTTTGACGGCGTTGCGCTTCCTGTGAGGTTTGTCGCTCCTCCCGGTGATAACTAACGTGAATGCCTCCTCCTCCTCGCGCCAGGATCCACTACGTACCTGTGGGAGTTCCTCCTGAAGCTGCTCCAGGACCGGGAGTTCTGTCCGCGCTACATCAAGTGGACGAACCGGGAGAAGGGCGTCTTCAAGCTCGTGGACTCCAAGGCGGTCTCCAGGCTGTGGGGGCTGCACAAGAACAAACCCGACATGAACTACGAGACGATGGGGCGAGCCCTCAGGTAAGCGCCGGCCAAGCGCCGGGGAGCCTGTCCTCGCTGTCTCTCTCGCACCCACACGGCGCACCCCATGCGTGCGAGAGAGACAGGGCGGGCGAGGAGAGCGCTCTCCTGAATCAGAGGTGAGGCGGCGTCGCTGACGACTCATTGTCGTTCCAGGTACTACTACCAGCGAGGCATCCTGGCCAAGGTGGACGGTCAGCGGCTGGTGTACCAGTTCGTGGACGTCCCGAAGGACATCGTCGAGATAGACTGCAGCGGGGCGTGAGGCGTCCCGGAAGAGCTGGGGGTTGGGGGGGGGGAGGGGGGGGGCGCCAGCCGAGGCGGGTGGGTTGGGGCACGCTCTCGCACGCTCTCGCCCCCGCCCCCCGCCCCGACGACGCGCGCCCCCACTGCCCTGCCCCCGAGTCCCGCCCCCGCCCCGCCCCGCCCCGCCCGCAGCACCTAGTTGGTCACCTCAGTACAACTCCCCCACTGCCAGGCCCGCCCCGCCCCGCCCCAGCCGCACCTGCAGCTGCGCCGGTGGCGCCCGCCCCGCCCCGCCCCGCCCCGCCCCGCCCCGCCCCGCCCCGCCCAGCTCCCGCCCAGCTCTCTGTAGACTGTCTTGTAGTGCAGAGGGGTGCGCGGCGCGGCTCGGCGGGCGGCGGGCGGCGGGCGGCGGGTCCTCCCCCCGGCGCAGGGCCCGGTGCGCGGCTCACAACAGTCAGCAGACACTCCGCTCCGGCTCCGGCCCGCTCCGGCTGGTCCCCGCGGGGTATGTGGCTGCAAGTCAGAGAAGAACTGATGCAGTCTCAAGAGATATGTTTTTTTTTTTTTTGTTTTAATTTTAAATATTTTTAATGAAAATTTGGCACTGCCTCCACGTCAGCAAAGAATCAACGACCTCTTGTCAATTTTGTCGTGACTTGATCTCAGGAAATCATTATTAATGTGTAGTAAGCTCTCGTGTTTGCTTTCTCAAATTTTAATTGTTGTTTTTTTTCCCCCTTTATTTTCATTAGATTTGTTTTGTCTCCCTGATTGTTTTCCATTTACGTACATTGATGAAAACTCTTGGATTTTATTTAAGTGAAAGCATGGGTTTCTTTCTGGAAGTTTATAGGAAAATGACAGTTTGAAATTCATTCAGATCTGAAATTCATCTGTGTCTTGTAGACCGTTTTTTTCCTTCCCCCCCACTCTTTTGAGGTCTTATTTAGCTGTTGGAAGATGGGAGCCCACATACCCAAACTGGAAATATGTAAATTATTGTATAAGTAATTTATTATCAGAGATGTATGTAGATTTTAATTGTGGAGTCAAAAAATTCTACTCCAAAAAATAAATTGGAATCCAAAGATAAATTGATGTATTTAAATAGAAAATTTTATTATAAAACTATTGAGAAATTAATTCAAAGAAAAATGTAGAATGAGTTTCTCTCTAGAGTTGATATTACAAGCTCATGCTTTCTTTTGAGTTGAGGTGTTGTGTTGATTAAAATTTTGTGAGAGATTTCTTGAACTGCACTGTACTTAATAGTCAAGTACCTGGTACTTGATGTGTTGATTGGATAAAGTTACCCTTGATAGCATAATTTTAAGTGATTGCTAGAGTATGATTGATGGATACAGGACGAGTGATTGCGTGTGTGAATGTGTGAGAGATAGTTAGAGAGAGAGAGAGAGAAGACTCATGTATAGACTGTTGACGATAGATGGGCGTGTGAATGTGTGATATAAATGTATAGGTAAAAAGATTATATATATAAATTTATATATATATATGTGTGTGTAGATGTACCATCATATATATATATATAAATGTTTTTGTGCGATGTGTACCTTGGCTGTTAGGTTTTCAATACTTTGAGTGTTCTATGGCTAACAAAAGGCAGTACAAATACCAATACTTCATTAATATTATTACTCGTTTTCATCAAACTTTAATCAATAGTTTTTCTTTTTCCCTTTTTTTACTTTTGTCATTTTAAACAGTGTGAAAGTTCTTCACAAGTTTTTAATACTATTCTAATGTTGAACATGTAGGTGTTTAATTGATGTGCATGTTTTAGGCGTGATGTGGCAGCTCCTGCGTGCTCACTCACTAGTTGTTTTTGTCCAGTGTTACTTTTTCCCTGCTGTGTAATATATTCAATTTGATGTAAAGTGTTACTGCCACATTTTTCACACTTCTATTCTATGGGTTGTGACAGGAATTTTCTCTTGTAGTCTGCTGTACCATTCTCTTTTCTAAATTTTCTTCATCTGGTGTGTGTTGCAATAAGCTGACACCAAATGCATCTTTAGAGTAGGAGGAGCATAATTCTATCTCATAAGATATTATAAAGCACCTTCATTGTTTGATCGCTATGTAGGTCTCTATGTAGATTGTACAAATCACTAAACCAGTTGTAACTTTCTGTGATGATATCGGTTGGCGGACTGCTAGATGTGTATTAGTGAGAAAGATGAGGTAAGGTTCGCGCCGGGCTCAACTATTTTCAGTTTTTATTTCCTGTGAAATAACGTAGGAAAGCCTTGGCCTTGATTCAAGTAACGCACTTACATCACATTATTTTTTATCATTGTTTCAAGACCTCAGATGTATTTTTTGGATTGCCAGTCTTGTCCAGCAGCTTTCGTCCAAGTCAAGAGCAAAGTGATAAATTATTATTTTGGATAAAGTAATATTTTCAAAACATGAAGTATGCAAAATATTTTGAAGACAAATTTATCTTTAAGTGTTGTACCTTGTTTACTTAAAATGAGGCAGATTTTTGATTCTACTTAGTGCGAGTCTTGCCCCGTGGGCAGAGTGAACCAAGGTTTGTAAGAGCATCGAGATTAGTAGAGTATGGGCAATGAAAGATGGTGATATTTTCTTACCCTATGTTGTGAAAAATGTACATATGTTAGCATGCATTTAGAAGTGGAAGGGGGGAAAATAATGCCTGTTTCTTGTAAAAATAAATATGTAAAACATGTTCTATAATGTATGTTATACTCAAAATATGGAGTTTAAATGGAGCCTTTTACATGATGTGAAATAAATCTATACCAGGAAAGACTGTGATTTAATTACATTTTAAACCTTTTCTGTTGATAAGAACTCTTGTGTTTAGGAAATAGAGCTGCAAGGATCAACAAATAGCTAGACTTACACCATAGGCTATCAGAAGGTTAGCTGTGCATTTTGATCTATTTTCATGTAGGGGCCAGGTACTGAAGTACCTTTCTGTTTCAGGTTCCACTAAGCATCTTTGGAAGTTTCTTCTTGAGTTGCTCGACAACCCGGAGTTTTGTCCTCGATACATCAAGTGGATAAATCGTGAAAGTAATGTCTTCAAATTGGTAGACCCCAAAATGGTAGCATCTCTTTGGGGAATTCACAAAAATAAGCCAGACATGACTTACGAGACTATGGGAAGAGGGTTAAGGTGAGAGGGCACAATTTTACCCTAGTTGGAATATTTTCTCCACACCCACACCGCAAGTGTGGGGTGCTGACGGACCAACTACGCGCTGATATCCACTTTCCAATGGGTTTGGTCTTAATCAATCAGATCAAAACAAATTATGACCAAATATGTATTGCTTGCAGGTATTACTACAAGCGAGGAATTCTAGCCAAAGCAAAGTGCAAAGGGCATTCTCACACCTACAAGTTTGAGCGCATACCTCTTAAAATTGATGACGAAGAACCAATAGAGATCTGCCAAACGTTTGCTCGCCATCAAGGTGCTATGGATGTAAAATACAATCATGTAAAAGATGAACCGCTGGAGAGCTATTAATATCTTGAGTTCAATACGACCAGATTATGGTCACATCAAGACTACAAAAATTCTCGCTCTCAACACGTCATTGGGGGCTCATGGTTCATCTTATTTAAATGTTCTTAATAATTTATTAGTAGAACATGATACAGCCTTGAGAAATCAGGGGTGGAAGTCATACTGCAGCCATCATGATCTGGCATCTTTTGGATAATTTTCAAAGGATCAAGAATTGGGCTCAGCTGACTGACATGTCATACTGTATGAGAAATCAGAATTGAAGTCTTATTGTGAACTTGAAGAAGGAGAAAAAAAAAAGGCTGTACATCTTCATTCAAGTCTTGTATTGTTTCCAATGGAGAGCAATGTTGCTTTCAAGTATGCGAATGAAGAATTTAGTGCCTTCCTAGCAGACCCCTGCAACAGCTTGTGAGAAATGAGACAGGTGCAGGTACCATGGCTTCGCGTCTCATTTCTTACTATGATGCAGGGCCCTGCTAAGAAGTTAAGGTCTGACCAGCCGGAAGATAGCGTTCAACCTCTGTAGTCTCCCTTAAGAGATCATGCTCTCTCGGGGCATTGTTTGGCTGGTTTGGGTTTACTTTGTTGGTGCTGGGATAAATTTGGTGAGTTTAGTTGGCAGAGAAGAATGTTGGAAGTGAGTTGAAGGTTATTTTTAGACTTTTTCAAATATTTATCCATTCTTGTAATAGGGCAAATAAAAATAAAATGAGTTAAATATATTATGCATTTAAAAAATTACCTTTTTTTCTGCATTATTTATTAGCTACAAAAAATCTCCATGTGACATTTCTGACAAGATTCATACACCTAAACATTTCTCTCTGCAGGAAGACCCATTTTGAGTGGGGTCATCCCCAAATCATGATCTCCTTCACCAATTATTTCAAGTGGAGGTATGATACCTGCACCTACAAAACGCTGCTCAGCAAGTAAAAAGTTAAATGTTGGACATGCCATTTCTGGTGTTAAGATTTCGCATTGTATCTTGTTTTCTCTAATTATTCGAAAGATAGAATTAACATGGTTTTTATACATCTTCTTACTTGCCGATGGAATACCTAGAACTAAAATATCTAAGGAAAAAAAGTTGAAGTTAACTGCAACTCAATAATAATGAAATATTTGATTCACTTTGACTTGATCTTACCAAGCTTTGGATAAAGTTTCAGGAAGAGGCTTAAAGATCTTTCATCAATATCTGTTATCTCTCCAACATTCCAACTTAAAACAGTGTTGGGAAATATGGCCATTGGGCCAAGAACTGAAGTACCATTACTCAAAGAGAAGCCAATCTAGAGATTTAAGTTATTATGATTAAATTGAGTAAGGAGATATGTTGATTCTCATAATAAATTAATATTTACCTGACTATAACCATTTATCAACAAGCCACCAGTATCATCATTCAGCAAAGTTGCGTGTGTTTTACCATCTCCTTCATACGCACCTTTGGAATATTGTCTGACACTGAGGCTTCGTAAGAGCTTGCTGCTGTAAAGCATAATATTATCATGTATTATTAAGTTAATTAAATTAAATAGTCCCTTTATTAAAAAAAGCAAGCAAATATAAAGCCTTCCTGAAAAATTGCTTTCGAAAGACAACTGCATAAATCACTTTTAATGTAGGCTTACCATGAAATTTCTTGAGAGACGTTAAATTTCGAGTGTGAGATCAGAGCTTTTAAGCTGTTTCTAATTGATGCCATAGTGTAAATGAATAATAGCAATACTTCTGGGAGGAAAATTTATACATTCACTGTGAAATGTTGATGTCACGGCTTTTCTCAGATTCGTCACAGGGCTTAGGTTGGTGAAGTGCCGAAATGTATTCTTGAAGAATATCGTTCAGCTCTTCGGCACATCTAATTACACCAGAACAGTAAAATTTCCAAATATTACTAACCTATGACATAACCCACGTACAAGCATCGCAGCAGACGATATGCGATGCCTTGTGCTAGAGCCGCTCCTATGAGAAATTTGTGCCAACTCCCTCCTCCCCCCCTCCATGAAAAAGAAGTAGCGAACAGCGGAGCAGACGACACTCGTGCTTGGTGGAGTTTTTTTGGGGAGTGTTTTGAAAACAGTTGCACTTAAAGCCATGAGGCCAGCTCCCTTTCATTCGTAAAACAAATGCACAAGCACAGGATGTTACACTTCTTTTTCAGTTATATAAAAATACTGGAAAATTTACAAAAACTGTAAAGCTAAAAAAAAAAATATTCGTCATTTGGAAGGTGAAAGTTGTTTGTGATGACTTAATAGCTTGGAAATGTAACACTTCACAACTTACCATGTCTGGGTTTCTTTGACCCATTACTTCTACAACACCAATCAGCAAAATATCAGATACCAACTATGAATGAATTAACAAGCAAACAGAATAGGCTAGCGAGGTATGTTTTTATTATTCTGATTATTTAATAAAAAATATTACATGGGGCAAGGAGTTAAAGCCTTGGAATTTTCAAAGTTGTACAATAGTGATTAAATTGACAGTTACAAATTATCCCGGTATCTTAGTAGTGCTTACATTTAAAGACTAAATCAAGTAAGAGATTCTATATGATTTACAGGTAGATACTTCTCAGTAATAACCATTCTTGGGTTTCTGTCATGAAACCCATGATAAAGATATTTATGATAATAACAAACATACCCAAAAAAGGTAATTTGTCAAACAATACACCATACAATACCACTGACTACTCAATAACAATACAATAATTAGATAGATACAAATGCCATCAAAAATGATTAAATGGCAGAAAAAATTTTTACTCAATAAAAACTGCATATCTATCTATGACACAGGTTTTTGTAATGGCACAGCACTCAACAAACAGTGATCATGCAAGTTGCATACTTTTCATGATCATGGCTCCATTTTATCCACAGACCCGCATGGAATAACACTTAAAAACAAGTGGAATTTCATCAAAGTCTCTACTTTAAAAATTGGATTTTAAAATTGGAAAGTAATTAATTGAAATTTCCCCCACCAATAAATACAATAATATGTGAATATGACACAGCCTGGCATGACCAGTTCCTGCTGTGTGGTGGACCTCAAAACATTTGTGCTTTCATGAAATTTGGGGTGACACAATGTAATTAATATTACTGATATACTTTTTTCTCCTTTAATCTTGGAGAAGAACTTAACTTATCAGCAAAGGAAAATAATTATCAGGTACTTCGACGGTTAAAATGTCATCAATTTTGATGGCCCAAAGTATGGCAAAAGAAGGAAAGAAAAGAAAAAAGGGTTAAAAATAACTGTTGGAGGAGGCTGGTAGAGCACTGGTGATGTCAAGAGTTTGACTCAACTGTTTTCCAGACTGTATATGAGTTTTAAAGCCTGAGTTAAAGAAAAAACAACAAATGAAATAAATAGGGAGATATGAGTAGGTAAATGCTGAGCAGACATAAAATTTACAATATATTACCTGCTGCATCGCTAGAATCCATGAACTTCCAGTCTTGCGCAGAGGATCTGGTCCAGTAGTAAGTTTGAGATGCTTCTCTTGCTCACTTTCTGCAGTGCTGAACACTAGTTCCATACTGCTTCCACCTTTTAAAAAGAAAAACTATAAGATAGTACAAATATTCAAATATTCATGTCTAAAGGAGGGAGTAAGTTCTAAGGAGAGTAATCTGAGAAATAGTTCAATGAGAGAGTGGCAGTCAACATTCTTATTAAGTAACCATACCTGAACTATAATCCTCATTGCATTCTAAAATCAATGTTAATCAAATAAAATTCAACTCATTAAATTTATGTATCAAGATAAATTTAATTTGATACCAAAGATTCCAAAATAATTAGAATGATGACATGTAAAATATACATACCTAAAATCTCTACATCTTTAGAAACACTGAACGACTTGATAAGTAGAAGGTCAACTGGTTCATGGCATGCACCATCAAACAGAAGATATCTATAACAAAAAAAACATATTTACGTATTAAAATCTCAGAAGAAAATGGGTTGGAAAGAACTTGAATCATAATCAGATAGATACCTGTGGTCTGGAGTCAATTTACACAATAAGAGGTTGGCTCTGCTAAATGAGGAGTCTGGGATAAAAGAAGCACCACTTGTCAATATTTTCAAATGTCGTTCAAAGAAATCCTGTTCATTAGCTGTTCGGTCAGCACATCGGTCACACATCCGAACTGGGTCAACAAAGCTCATACGAGGTAATGGAAGCCTTGTTGCACAGCACTGAGCACAATAGATTAGTCCACATCGGCGACAATGATGCTGTGTTTTAAAAAGATTGTTTCATTATAACTTTATTAAAAATAATAGGAGTAAAGGAAATTGAAACTTATTATCTTACTCTTCTTAATGTGAAGCCGAATTTGGATTTGCATTCAGTGCAGTTTGTAGACTGAAGAGAATTAGGATAAAACATAAGGAAATGCAAATCAGAATTATACAGAATTGGGAGTTTGTCGTTTGAGAAACACATTCCTCCCATGCCTACAATTTACCTCACTATCTGGTGTCCATGGAGGCTCACACAAAAGAAAAGGACTTTTCATATCTTCATTGGCTGGAACGATTCGCAGGCCAGATTTTGATCTTACTAATCGCTTGGATGATGAAAACTCCATTGCCTGCAAAAGGAAACTAGGTTGATGAAAAGGGGTGTAACAAGTGCTCATTAGGCCCATGTGTAAATAGCATATAAGCTCCAGTTGATTATGACAATTGCACGATCTCTATAGAGAAATAAGGTCAAACAACCAATAGGAGTGACACTTTTTCCACTGAGACACGATAATCTTGAGCTTACCTCTCGTAGATTCATTCAATACTACAAGCCCGCCTGGCCTAAATTGACATTAATGGGTTTGTTGTTGTTGTTGATTTCCTGCCGCGGTTTTGTTTTTGTTTATGTTTTTGGACAACATCTTTTCACATTCGCATTGCCGACAAAAAAGCTGTCTGCTGTCTGCTTTGAAACTAGCGCCAACATTGAAAATTTAAATCTGTCAAACAACTGTCATATTTCAAACCCTCTTCTCCTGATGCTTTTTCTTCTCCCTATAGATGAAAATGAAAATAAGCCAAATTTTTTTCGTAGTACATAAAATTTTTCTCGTTGAAGCCTTTCTTGAATGAATGACAGCCTTTTTGTTGTTAGGTGACGTATGTACAGTGAGAGTGGTCTTACAGCTCGATATTTTAGGATGCCTGCGAATAACAACATGATCAAAATGAATTGTTGATTTTATAACTGCTTTCAGAGAATTATCATCTAGACGATGATATTGTGTTCGCGCAATAAATTTAGATATTTGTAGTGATGGAGGCATGTTAACTGGAAAACCTCATCTTGTACTTTGCTCGAGACGTTTGTAAGTACCGATATAAGCACTACTCAATACTTAACCTCCTAGAATTTTCGTGTCTGTCGTCATTTTCACACTGGAAATGTACCTATTTTCTGAGACAAAGTTGCGTTTTCTTTCTGGAGCAGAATGAGGACGGTGCTCCTAGGGCCTTATCATAATGATAACACTATCATAATCTCGCTTATCTCTGTCGTGGTATACATGCAAAATTCATTTGGGTAGGGTCTCCTAATATGCAAATATCAAAGGTTTATTGTCTCTTTCTATTATCACCATCACTCTCTAATTTTTGACTTTTGGTCTATAGGTTATAATGGACAACATTCTCACAATGTCCCCTCTTCTGGGGTCAGAATCTGGACTGTCGTGGCCGACAACACAACCTGCCATGGCTGCGCCGTGGAATTATAGCAGTCATGTTAATCTAAAAGATTTAAAAATGGATAGTAATTTTGCATGGCTTCTGTGCTCTCTTGTATCTGCTATGGCCTGGGTTATATATATAACATATTATAGTTCACGAGTTATTGGTCATTTACTTACTTATTTATTAAACCGTTTTTTTGTTCGGGAGGGGCATTTTAAAGTTGGTAAGTTTTCTCATTCAAACTGCCAATGATTTTTTTAATCATTATTACTGAATTGATGGTTAAAAATTTGTAATTATTAAATTTTTTTGTGTGCAGGGTCTTTCACAGTAAATGTTCTATCAGGGAAAATAATGTTCAGGGATGTATCTTACATTACTTATGACTACACTCTTAGAGTTCAAGATGGTTATCTTATATTTAGATGGTGGCGCTCATATGTCCCTAAAGACGTATCAGAGGGTATGTTTTAAGAAGGTTGTTTTCAACGTTGAATTATTGTTTTCTTTATTAATTTTAACTAAAATGTAAATTTTTTTATGACTGTTAGATCTCTCTCACTCTGATACAAGATTATCAGTGATGCTTAATGGATTTGAGCTTCATGTCTACAATAGATCTCACATGTACGCAAGACTTGAGAGAGTCTTTGGTTTAGAATCGCAGTTGTTTCCTGGAGAAAGTCCATTTAAAGGTGACACTTTTCTTTTCAAATTTTTTGATACCTTGAAACTAATTGTGCTCTGAGATTAACATTTTAGTCACCCGAGTTTAGATGATGCAGATGCCTCTGCTACCACTGCACAACAACAACGACCCCAGCCTGGCGCAATGCTGGGAAAAAGCTGGAGGGATTTAATACCTGTGATTAAGGTAGATGTTTCATCTGGAAGAGTGGTATTTGGAAACAGACTTGTTCCCACTACATTATCTGTCAATGTGGAAGAAGCTCACTTTGTTTACTCTACAAAGCCTGCAGCGTCTAGACTTGACCACTTCATGCATTTTACCAAATGCAAAGCTGAAAACTTTAAAGTTAGTCTCAGTTCTTCTTTTTCCCTATTTCATTCTTACTCTCACTTTTTTTTTAATAATCATTTTTTGTAAAATTAATTAATGAATCACAAATGCAATTTTTGTAGGTAATCCTAGCGCCAAGCCCAAAGTACACGGGTATGGTCGATGATCCACCAAGGTACATGGGAGAGGGTTTTGTTGTATTATCTTCAAATAACATAGATCTGTATTATTACATGGATGAGCCTGGAGTTGTCCCTGAGCGACCAGAAATGTTGAGATTGGCCAATGGAGACATTGTTGAGTCTGCACCTCCTATTTGGGGTATGGACATAAAGGTAAAGAAAATTTTATGCAGAATGGTGCAGGTTTCTCTTGCAAGCAGAAAAGAAAGAAATCATTGCCTGGTGTTTATTTGTAGTGTGGGAAAGGAACAGATTTTAGCTATGGACCTTGGGCTGATCGACAAAGAGAAAATCTTTTCAAATTCTTCTTTCCCAATGACTACCAATCAATGAAAGTCACAGAGCCTCTGAAGCCTGGTGAAAAACGACAAGTCCAATCATTTGACATACGTTTAAGTACTTTAAATGAAGCCACCATTGACATTCTATTCTCAAAAAACAAGGTAGGATCCTTGCATCTTGTGTATTTTAATAGGCTAACCACACCTTTTTTAAACTTTCTTTTGTTTGTTTGTTTTGACAGGAAACTAATGCTGTACATATAAATATTGGTCCTGGTTCTTACTTAGAAGTTACCATACCTTGGATAGTACAACCAGATGGATATACAACAAAAGTAAATGGCCAGTTGCTTCATCTTGAGGCCTCAACCAGTTTGCAGTATCGTAGCTTAGTTGAGAGTGAGACGCTGGAGTTTGGTGTCAAGTGCCATTACCCACTGAGATGGAATGACCATCAAGAATGGATACTTAATCTTACAGGTTGCAAAGCAACGGTAAATCTAATTTTTGCTCACAAAGGCTTTTTTCAAGGTAAGCAGAGCTTTTCTCCTTAAAATTGATCTTTTTTTCTAATGTTTAACCGTGGAAACTATAAGTAATTATATTATTCCAGAAGAAGTAATTTTTTGGTCTTTTTTCTAACTTGCAGATATGATTAATGACTGGGCCAGCAAAGCTCGACCTGATCTACTACATTTCATTCCATACACTTGGAAATTATCCCTTCTTCTCAAGGAATTTGAGCTTATAACTCTGTGTAATGAACACAACTGGATTGATTGTTCATCTCAAAATCAAGAGAATTGTATGGAAATATTAGATAACAGTCAGACTTCTCCCTCCCAACATATTTGTTTCTAATCCCTTTGTTTGTTCCTGTTTCAGCTCATATTGCATTTTGTGGGGATCTGTTTGATCTGTCCTTTGATCTCCCATTTGTGGACTTTTTACCACCTACTGTTCCGTTGCGCTTTTGGATACAGGTTTGTCTATTGATTTATTGCAAGATATTTGTTTTTATTAGTTATTGCATCAATTATTACTATTTCTTATTGCAGGGAGAAAGTGTTGACCTGACTCTCTACTTGCCAGAGGTTAACAGCAACAGAAATGTTCTTTTAGCTTTGGATTCAAATGCAAAAATTTTGGGCAGGGATGGTTATGTAAGACAAAAGTGTGATCATGTCAGAAGGTGGAGAAATGTCTGTCAACGCAGGTAGGACTTTTTCATTGAAGGGTTTTCTTAGAGTAATAAGCCGAATGAATAATTTCAATTTATCTAAATTTTAGCTCTGGTTGGGTGGATTGTTGGTCTGTTCCAATTGTTGCTTTGAGCATTCACTACACCTATCACCCAGCTCCACCATTGGGACCACCCCCTCAGGCCAATATTACCACACCTGAGAAGGAGGAGATTCTGCTATCCCCTATGAGAATACCACACGGCCGAAAAACATCTCAAATGCAGTGGCAGCAGGTGGGCTGGGATGCGTTAACAAATTTTCTTAGATATTTTGTTTAATTTATATTGTTTATCTTGTGATGTTTATTAGTTTCTTTATTTTGAGCAACAGGACAGTACTCAGAAGCTTGATCCAACGACAATGCCAGCTGATATAGTGTTAGTAGAGCTAGAAATTGGCCCATCTGTGATGTTACTTTATGGGTCTTTACTTCGTAACTTCATGCATTTGAAGGTTTGTGCTTGTTTTCTGCACACTGTTGCAATTACCATCAGCCTGAAAGAATTGTGTGTCATTAAGTCACTTCCCTTTTCAGGAAAATATATTTGGAGAGGATCAGAGTTTTACGGACATGACACAAAACCAAAGTCCACCTCCAGGTTCTCCAGTTCCAGGGGCTGCAGGCAGTGTTCCTCCTGCCAGCTCAGGAACCTCCACAACATCCCAGCCTGAAATACAGATCAGAAAACATGCTGACTGCAGGGAATATAGACCCATGCAAGTTACAGTTTCTGTGACCATGCATGACATCCAGGCTCATCTAGTAAAGGTACAGATTCTTACCTTTTTCTGTTTCATCGTAATCATTTTAAAATTTATCATAACGGCATTTTCTGGTGCATGTATCTGTAGAATTGTGGAGAAAAAGATCCACCCTGTCCCATCATTCTTGTTGAACGTTTTGGATTTGAAATGAAAAAATCATATCGAGAAACTATTTTGCAAGTTCTGGTCTCTCCTGCCTTCCTTATAAGCTCTGATCATACTCTACGTCCAGGCAGAGAAGGACATCTAAATCAAGGCCACCTTATGTTGTCTTCATTGCAAGTAAGGGCTTCTTTGTTGTCTTAGCATTAGAAATCATTTTTTTATGCAAAGATTAAAAAAAAGAAAAGAAAAACAGTAATTATGTGTTTTCAGGTTCGACATCATGCTATGTTCAGTGATGAGGGCAGGTCTCTTGATGAAGATACTCTAGAATATTCGTGGTTGGTTGAAGTACAATTGGGAAAATTGAGTGGAAAATTGACAGCTCCTCAGGTACCTTGTTGTTTTTTGTGTTGTCTTTTCTGTGACTGGATTGCTACAATTAACTAAGTTTTATGACCGGGACTTTTTTTTTCAGTTGCATCATCTTATTACTGGTCTGGAGACATTTGTAATGCTAATATGTGATTCTGAGAACAATATGAGACCTCCTCGGACTCCGAAGCCTTGCATGCATGGCTTGCCCCCGCTTTTATGTTCAGAGTCAGATTTAGAGACACGGTATTCATGTCCTACCAGTGACCAAGTGAAATACAGAATGACAAGGGTTGCCATTGATGAAATAGATATTTATTTGTTGGAGCAAAGCACAGCTATTGAACTTTGGGTACATGTTTTCATGTTTTACTTATCTATTAACTACCTTCTGTATTTAAGTTGCTTCTACCATAAGTTACTCTCCCTTACAGGCGAGTCCAATTCGTGTCTCTACTTGTAATCTACATGGGAATAGAATCAAATCAGGCGTCACAGCCCTTTTGCCGGCAGTCGAACTTCACCAGTTTGTAGCAAGTGGAAGTCATCTGAACGGTCCTGTTGGTAGCAGCACCAACACTACAGGGAGTGGTAGTGGGCGCAGCCAACAGGCTAGCCAACATGTTAATAATGGAAAAGGTTCTGGCTTGGAGGGGTGCCCCGAACTTTGGCTTGAAGTTGGAGCTGTTTCGTTCGGACCACTTGTGGTAGAGGCGGCTATAGCTTTGCCATCTCTTCAGCATAGTTTGCATCTCGTGCAGCATAAGTAAGTATTCCTCTTTATTGAGATTTATGAGAATGTGAGGCAAATAAAGAGTCTTTGAAATTGTTAACTTTTTCCTAGATATCTCAAAATCCACGATGAGCGCACAAGGCGGTTGTGGTTTTTGTGGGGCACTGAAAATGGTGTGAATGGAAAATCTCCGGCCAAATGTGGTTGTATAGGTGGCTGTGCTTTCTTTGGAAGTAATCGCAATGGACCTCGCTTCTTTAAACCATGCCGACAGGATACTACTGATGGAGTAAACACAGCCTCTTTCAGGTATGATCTATTCTAGTTATGTGAAAGACTCTAGCAATGTCAAGTTAAGAAAAATCTTTTTTGTGCTTGGTTATCTTGAGTATAGCTGGGCTTGAGCGAGCTCTAGTCTTCCCAGCCAAAGAGTAAAGTAGTTTCTCTCTTGCACCTTACAGCAAGGAATCAAGAGCAAAATAGAAAAATAGCACATTCTTTGGTTGGAGAAACTTTTTAGAGGGAATAAGAGTTCCCCTCCTGAGCTCACTTGTTTTTCTTCTTCTCGATCTCGAGCCTCAACAAGCTCAAGCAAATTAAGCTCAAACTAGCTTTTCCTCAACTTGATATCATCATCATGTTTTATTTTGAGTTTTCTTACACTGTTCAATAGAGAAAGGCAGTCAAATGAAAAGAAAATTTAAAAAAATTACACAGATTTCAGTAAAGAAAACCCCCATAGGGCCAAAATGCAGTCAATCAGAAACTTTTTTCATTTTTTTCCTCAAGAAAGAGTTCTTTTAGATTTCAATCAAATGCAGGGGAAGATGATTACAAATGGTTATAAGCTTAAATCTTGTACTACTCTGCTCAAAAAAATTAGCGGTCCACTTTTTTGTTTTGCTATAATTTCTATGTTTTTCGATCTAGGGTGGTAGGATTTGGCGGGGAGGTGCAGGTGCATCCATCGTTCGTCTCAAGGCTCACGAAGTGCGCGATCCATGCTCCACCCCTTACGAGCGGTGCAGCCCCTCAAGTGACGAAGGGTAGAAAAATCGACTTTCAAATGCCAGATTTTCTTACTTTAATGGTCCGGAAGGTCGTGATTTTTCTATTTCTCTCTCAACTTTGCGCCCTCTTTCGAACGGTGCATGCGAAATCGCGATCGGAAAAAACCACCCCCTTCCACATTCACCCCCACCCCCTTGAAGTGGTGAGTTTTGGGGATAGTCGATCACATCGGGAAATCCTGTGGGGACACCCCGTGTACACGTCCCCTTTTTTTTTCCTTTTTTTTTCTTCAAATCAGACCACTCCCGGCTGAACTACCCCAATGGACATCCAACCCCTTTTCGAAAATCAGCCATTTTGGACCCTTAGGGGTGAAGTGTCGGCTTGAAAATTTGTTGGGAGATTCCTGTAGTCTTTCGAAACACGTTAATGCAGAAGAATCCGGTGTCAGCATTTTTCACCCCTTCCGAGGGGGTGGTCACCCCCGGGCGCCCCCGCACCCCCTCATTAGTGGATGAAGTGTAGTGATCATGCGGATCTGTTAGAGGAAAGTCCAAGGAAGCTTCCCTTAAAATTTCATGCCGATCGGACCAGCCGTTCACCCTACAGAGCCGAAAAACCGTCAAATCAGTCAAAACCCACCCCTAAGTTCAACCCTCTCAAAAAACAAAGTGAACGCGGTTAGCGCAAAAAGACGAAAAGTCTCAGCTGGGCCAAACCTTCAACTCGAAGCACTCTAACGCCCATCGCGCTGCAGCGTCGCGTGCGTCCGAGAAAGCGGTTCGAAAATAGTGCCGCACATCGTCTGCAGCCGAGCCGACAACTTCTGCGTGGGCGGGGGTAAATGCGGAAGTTGATGGGGTTTTCTAGAGTCCGACTTCTCATGCGCCATTCGCAAGGGAGCACAAAGCCAGGAAATATATGTATAGAGACGTTAGGGTTAAAATATTTTTCTTTTAAAACAAATCTCTTCAAGCAATTGTAAAGATATAAGCTTCTTTCACCCTCTTCAAAACTTTGAAATGTTCTCTCTTTTCGTTTCAGGATTTTTGAGGGTAGCAAAGATTATGGGTATGGACAGAGTATTCTTCATGAAGGCTCTCTTGTGTTTCACACTCCTCCTTATGGGTCACAGGATGTCACTCTCTATGACCCTACTTTCTCATGTAGAGGAGTTAATCCTCCAACCTGTTTCACTGGAGTCCCTCCAAAGGTGTGACAACACCCCTATTACTTACTTTTTGTCAGGCAATAATTTACTCTTTTATTCATTCTGTCAATATATTTTGAATTTCAGGTTGTGTCTCTGGATCCTGGAGAAAGCCCTACTATTGTTAGCACTGCCTCTCCTGTTTCTCCGAGTCCAGTTGGAGATAAGCGTTCTATAAACAGGCGCTTTTCATACACATCATTAGCCAATAATAGGTAACTATAATCCTGTCTAACTTATTAATATTCTCTGTGTTGTTCCTCTCTTAAAAATCCAATTTTCTTTCAAGGGGTCAAACTCCTCAGCTTCTTCGTGACGTTCCATATGCTCGTCTCGTTGACTGTGGTATTTCTAATCTTCTACCTCAAAAGTTAGATTCAGATTCAAAGCTCCACACAGAGAGAAGTAAATCAATATTGAGTGTTCCTGAAGCTGAACTTACCCCAAAGTGCAGTGTGTCAGATTCCAAGCTTGCAGTAGATTATTTTAACTCTACCCGCAATCTTGTCAACAACCAAGTGAGAAATTTTTTTTAATAACATTTTGAGAAGTTTGTTACAATTTTGTATGTAACCGACAATGTTTCTTTTCTTTTCTTTTCTTTTCTTTTCTTTTCTTTTCTTTTCTTTTCTTTTCTTTTCTTTTCTTTTCTTTTCTTTTCTTTTCTTTTCTTTTCTTTTCTTTTCTTTTCTTTTCTTTTCTTTTCTTTTCTTTTCTTTTCTTTTCTTTTCTTTTCTTTTCTTTTCTTTTCTTTTCTTTTCTTTTCTTTTCTTTTCTTTTTCTTCCTCTTCTTCTATTTTGGTTTGTGTGCCTGCCTCAGGTTCAAGCGGCACAGTCTCCTTTAGGGCCACTTCCTTCAGATTCAAACCACTCTATTGAAGAAGTGCTTCAAGAGGTTCAACGTACCTTTTCAATGGGAAGTGAAAACCCCTCGGAGGTTTTTTATTCTGCTGATGAAGATCTAAGCAGTCTGGCAGGAGGTGCTGGTGGAAGCACAGCATTTAGCAGAAATAGTTCTTTACAGCACTCAGGATCCACTCTTCACAAGCAAGAAATAAATGGAGTTCAAAGGTCTGTTAACATTATAAAGTAACTATTGGTTAGTTTTGGACAATTGATTTTACAAGTCTCATCAATTGCAGAAGAACTTATGGAAGCCAGCAAAGTATGATTGTTACTGGCAGCAGCGTTCCAGTTATTCCTGTCTCAGTTGATACTCGCAGCTCACTTGACTTGGTGAGTTTGGCCATGGTTTGGCACAGTTTAGTATTCTGCTACTTAGAGTTTACAAGTTTTATTTCTTTTATTGTTTTATTGTTTTCATTCGTGCAGGGAGTGGTTGCTAGAGAAGAAGAAAAGAGACGTTCACTCAGTCCACGCATAGTTAATGGTCATGGTGGCACAGCTGATGTCGCAGAAGCAGAAGGACTGCAAATTGAAAGTCATCTTTTGGATTCATCAGATTCACCTTCTGTTTCTAGTACATCATTTCTGTCTGCTGTGTCGTCTCAAGATGATTTAGCTTTAGTCAATTTGCATATGCAAGTGAACAAACCTATAGTTGACTCTCCTCTCTTGATGTCCAGCTATGTCAATCACCTCTCTCAGGTATACATTTAAAGTTCATGCCCATGTTTTCCTGGTTTTCCCAACAGCTGTAAACTTTTTGCCAACTTTTTCTTAAAATTTTTCTTTATTGTTATTGTACTTTTCTTTTGATTAATTTAGGTGAGCTGTGTGAACTGGGCTCACAATTCCTTACCATGTGGATGTGATGCTTTGACTGCTCCCATGCTTCAACGCACTCATGAGGGACGCCTGATTTATATTGGTGGAAGATATGTTCCTCACTTTGAATTTTTGACCGAGGGCTTCACATCTTTGAAAATGGTCAGCCGTAATCATGACTCCCATGGCACCCCACCTCCTCCATCAAGCAAAACGCCCACCCATCCCTATTCATGGGGTGACAGCCCTAATATGCAGAGTACCAAAACAAGTGGCGAGAGCAATACTGGTGGGCTTAAACACTGTTTTGATATAGCTGACAATTATTATTATTTTTTTTCTGTTCATCTGAATTATTTACTTTCAGATTGTGAGGAGGAACTCCTAGCTCTCCACACGGAAATGGGAACCAGGACAACTGTTATTGTCAAATTTAAAGGTGATGTTGATATCATGTTGAGTCCTCTGGTGCTGGAAAGTTTGCAGAGGTTTGTTTCTCTTTACAATGTTTGTTTACAATGTTTGTATTACCATCATCAAACATCAAAGAAAAGTGCCTACACATTTTTTCCCCTTAGGTTTATTGATGCTTTAACTCCAACTTTTGCATCCCTGCATCCTCTGACGGTTCTGAATCATTTGCACAATGAATGCATTAGTTCAGTTTGTGCTGCTAATATCCTAAAACATGACCAATCCTTGTCCTATCTCTCTCAATTGCAAGCTAGCAGTAAACACAGCACTGCTCAGCGAGAGATAAGTGCATTGCCTCCAACAAATTCATATGAAGAATGCATTTATACTCAAACTCAGGGAACAATTCATTTTCCCAAGGTAATCTTGCTGTTTTACAAGTGTTTTTCTCCTGTTTATCCATCCTATGTTGTGCTCATGTTTATTTTGTCACCTCTCAGGTCAATGTTACTTTGCTCCAAGCTTCACTTGTGGAGGAAATTATTTCCTTTGCAGCCCTTGATAATCTTCGAGACTTGACTTGTGTCTCTTTGTTTGCTGTATGCTTGGACACAGTCACTGTTAAATTTCATGTAGGAAAGCAGACTAGAGAGGTTGTTCAGACACTGAATAGGCCAGTTGTTCTCCCTGCCAATAAGAAATCAACCAGTGGCTACAAAGGTCTCCGACCATTTTTGGAAGGATTGCAAATGCAAGCCAGAGGAGTTGCTCGCAATAAAATTGGAGCAGAACCTGTTTACATTGAAACATCTGATAAACAATTGGAGGAAACTATTGTTGCCTTGAATGTAGGGAAGGTTCATGCACAATTGAGACGCTTCAGGAATGAGAGTTCTATTTTGAAAGATGCTGTTATTACTGCTATACCAGAACACTGCTCTCGTGTTCTGTTTACTTGCGCACGAGTTGTCTCTCCTAATAAAGGGCTGCACACAGAACCTTCTCCACAAGAGAAGGAGAACTCTTCTGGAACTGTTGCTGATGAGCGCCTTGGATTCATCATGTTCGAGTGTGGACTGGAAGGAGTTTCAATTAAGGTTGTTAAACGCTCTCAACTGGACAGGAAAGAGGGAGAGATAGAGGATAGTGAAGTTGAGGCAGCTTATACTGACTCTGTTAGGTCACGTGATGATTTGGATGCTGCTGGCGCTGGCGAGCACAGTAACACTCCCCGTTTCTCCCATGCAGATGACTCAATTTCCGCCAAAGGTACTAAGGTACCTGGAAAACAAGCTCTTTCTTCTGTCCCTGAAGGAAGCACAGGGAGTGCTACTTCTGGACCCCAGTCCCAGTCCCAGCCCCCATATGTGGACGCAGACGCTGCTGCCAGCACGGCCACAAGTAGTGCTGGTAACGCCCAACTCCTGCCAGCCAGAAACTGCAACCATGCTAATACCTCTTCATGTGTCATTGAATTGCATAAAGTGTGGTTCAACTTTGCTGCACCTCCAAGGACCCCAATAACAAGAAAAATTGACTTTACTCGACTGGATTGGAATTTGTTGAGCACTGCATCTCCTGCCATCAATGCCTGGATGAATCCAAGTAATCGTTTAGCTATTAGAGTTGTACATATGTTCCGTTCTAAGTACAGGAGAGCCACTGCTATTGTATCAAGTCTCATGGCAGAAGCACTTGATGTGCAAAGTATACATATGCCAGTAAAAAGTCGGTATGGGCGTTTAACTCCAATGGCAAAAACACTAGTAGAAGACCCCTCATGTCAGCTCTGCAATGTGCTTCTGAAGTATGTGCTTCAAACAGATATGGCTAGCATTGAGGCCAATTTAAGAGAGAGTGACTTACCTCATTTGTCAACTCTTCGCCAGGGAGTTATTGTCCTCAGTCGACAGTGGAAAAATGTTCTTTACACCCCTCTGCTACTGGAACACAATTTCAAGAGTAAACATATCAAACCACTCAATGTTACATTTGCCGTTCCAGACCTGCAGGAAGACGAAAACATCTTGACTGACGGTGAACTTTCTGTCACGGATGAATGTGCCATGCTTATTGAAACTGCACAGCAAGTTCATGCCTCTAATACTTTGACATCTCCAACATTGACACCGCGAGCTGATGATGGAGATGGAGCGACAACACAATCCTCTCCTCATGACGCCAGGAAAAAGAAAGGAAAGAAAAAGGGCTTAGCTCCATCCCAGGCGCCAGCATCATGCAGGGCCAGCATTGTTTTCCCGTTATTAACCAGCCATGCTGGTCACCGCAAAAATGACCCCGATAAGGGTGTGGGCTATGGCGCTCTCAAAGAAGACCAGCAACGTTCACCACTTGCACACATGCTTGGATCAAATCCCAGTATCTATTCAGGTGGAGCCCATGGCAGTAACCACTCTTTGGCCAGCCAGGAATACCATAATTCTAATCTGTCCCCTCCTGCTCCTCCGACTAACTATGAGCCTAATGAAGATTTGTACAGCTGGATGACCAAGCAGCAGGGTTTTATGAAGGGTAGTGAACAAACTCAGCCAGCTTCTGATTGGGTATGTCGTTTAAGTTAAGAGGTACTGTGTAGTAGCCAACCAAATGAGGATGAAATTTAATAAATAAAGCTTTTCCTCTTTTCAGGAGTCTAAGATCAACACAATGACTACTGAAGAGACTATTGAGCAGCCATGTGATGCCACAGCTGCGGCTGTTGCTGCGGGTTACAATTTATATCCAATTCATGATTCTCTTAGACTTCTGGATGCTCATCTGATCTTTGAACCACTTTTGTCAAGCCTTGGAGTCGTGCCGCAACAAATGGTCAACAATGCAGGTATGAAAAAGTTTACTGATATTGCTGGTCTCTTGTATCATTTACCAGTTTTATTTTTTGTTACTATTGTAAAATCTATTTCATTTACAGGGACTGCTAATAATGAGTCATCTGCTTTTGAGTCTTGGGGCTCCAATTTGACCCTTGTTGGGAGCATGGACACAATGAGAATTGATATTGTTGTGAGTGAGGCTGGAAAGCCCGCTGAAAAGAAACGAAATAAATCATCAGCCAATGCAAAGTCACACAAAAACCAAGGTAGGTAGTTGTCAGTTTGAGAACTATGCAAAATTGATGTTTTGTAACTAAACATAATTGTCTCAAACTATTTTAACAGGAAACAAAATATTTTTGGACATACCTACCGACACCCCTGCCTTTCTATGTGAAAAAGTAGCTGTAGAACTAGATTTGAGGAAAGTTGCAGATATGACTGTTGATGATTTAGTACAGAGGCAAAATGTTTTGTATATTAGTCGAGGTCAACTGAAAAAACACACAAGCACTACAGTCAATATAAATCTGAACATTCGCTATATTTCTCAACAGGTTAGAGAAAATTAAAGTGATTTACTGAACTCTTTGGATTTTCATCTGTGTTGCCCACTGAATTTCCTGTTAATGCTCAGGTTAACATGCCACTTCTGCGCTTGTTGCATCAAATAAGTAATATGTATCAAAATGTGAAAGAAACTCAAATGGAGCTAAGAGAGCAACAACCAGAAGCAACAAAACGGGACTCTCAGCCATCAACGTCTGGTGCTCCCCTAGCATCAAACCACTCTGGTACCATTGGAGTTGGACGTTCACACTGTAAGTTATCTTAATTGTCTATTTTTTTAATATATCTTAATTACAAGTATTCCTTTATTAAGGCTCTTTAAATTACCTTATAGTTGTGACAGATTCTGCAGTTACTGCAACACCATACTTAAGTGGGCAAAGTGTCCTTTTCCCTCGTTCACACAGTCAAGTGAAGGTCACTTCACCAGCGGGAAGCATTCGTTCATCTTCTGTTAGGTCTGCCAGTATGCAATCAGCTAGTGTGCGATCAACTATACGCCATCAGAGCTTGGCTCAAAAGCTCAGATCTACCAGCAAAAGTGTAAAAGGTTAACATTCAACTTATGAACTTACGTATTTGTTGGAATATAAGCGTCCCCAACATATAAGCTACTTTTAGAGCCTCATTTGGGAGTAAAAGGTCCATATAAACCCTAGCAAAAAAAAGGCCTCGCATTAAGTCTCATCCTTGTTTCTAGAGAGTTAATTTTGATGAAAACTGTGGGCTTATATTCAGACAAATTCATTTTTCAGACCTCAGAATCAATCTGAGGAAAATATTCTCATTTAAAGCATCAATTTCTCTTTTGTTTTTTTCCTTTTTTTTAGGGTATATGAATCTTACTGAAGGGGTAGAATGTCTCAGTCCATCAGGATCTGCCTTGGAAAGTATCGTTGCTGCTAAGTTAATTGATCCCAATAATGCAACACCTCGATGCTGGAAAACTGTTTACTATCTTCTAGATCTTTATGCAACCATGCCTGAAACCAAAACAATTCCTCATCGGTGGGTTAAAGAAGTTTTTTGAGTATAAGAAATACAATATTGCCATTTACATTAAATTAATTTACATAATCAATCAATCAATTTTCAGTTTGTCTGTTGTGGGAAATCCTGACGGAAGTGCCCGGAAATATGACCGATATGATAAGTTTGATGGCGCAGATGATGTTGAAAAGGGAAGCACAGTTGGTGACAATTTAACAGCTTCAACACCTGTCATTCAGGATAAACCAAGGGAGCTCAGTATGTGGAAACTATCGAGTATGAATAAATTGTCTCATCACAACTCTTTCAGTTTTCAATATGTATATAAAAATGTTTTCCAGGTGTGTTGACTGGTGAAAGAACACGACTTATTGTATTTGGTGTTGCTCGAATCCACCGAACAAGATTACTTGCTACTCTTAGTGGACTCAAACTGGAAGCTGAAATTACTAGCCTGCACTCAAGTTTCAGTTGCCGCAAAAAAACACGACCAGCAAGCCTAGAATGTTCCCTCAGTGGACAAGTGGGGCGTACAATGATAGTACTGCTAGAGGGAGTTGCTCCCAGTCAACAGTATGTATTGCCGATGTTTTTCAAACTATTTTTCAGAAACCACATAAAATAACCTGAAAAATTCCTTTAAGGACCGTTGTCAAAGTGACAGTTGGAAAGTCTCAAATGTTGTACTCAAGTATGACCAAACGCTCTAAAGATAAAAATTCAGGTCTTCTTACTGTTGGGGCAGTCAATATTGACATTCCTCAGCATCCTGTAGCGCTTCATGGAATGATGACTCGAGGCAGCAAACAATTGTCATCAACATTGCAGGTGTTTCTTGCAAAATTATTAATTTTTCTCTTTTCTTGGCACTATTGATGTAAAACTAAAACTTACCAAAAAATTTCTAGGAATTGCGAGTATCTCGTGCCACTAGTCGTGTCAGCAGAGGAACTGCTCCCGATGAAAGTGACATTCAGGCTCCTCAACAATCTCCTTACCCTTCTGAAGCTCAAGCGACCCCTAGTGGCATTCACCCTTCATCTGGAAGACCTCAACCAGAATCCAATCTTCTTCAGCCTCTTGTCATGCAGTTCTCTGTAGTGCTTCAGGTAATTTTCAACCCAAGTAAAAGAAATTCATAAATAGTTTACAAACTGTAAGAAGCCCTCTTTAAGGACTAAACTTAGTTTCCGAGATCAAAGTTTTCAAGAAAGTGCAGGTTAATTTTTGTACCTGTCATTTCTTGCGTAATAGAAGCTGACTTTGACTGCTGAGCTTCTGCCAGTGTTAACGGTGCTGTCTCCTCAAGCAAAACAGCGGCTTCAGGCCGGCAAGGTGAACTCTCTGGAATGTGTACTCACTACAAACTGCAGCTCAAAGTTGAAATTTAAATCGTAGATATTTGTTGTCCAGAGCACCATTTCAAGGCTTTTGTTCATAATGAACACATGTTGCTTGGAATTTGTTGGAAAAGTTTTGCAGGCATTGGTGGTGTGTTTGTTAGAAACTGAGGTTCCCTGTTAATAACCTTAGTATCTGTTGTTAGTCCTGCATATGAGCTTTTTTTATTTGCCCTATTGTGTCAATGTTGTTATTTGTGGACAGGATTTTTTTTTCTTGTAAATTTTTGTGAAGCATTCACTATTCTCTTAAATTTTGTATGGCACTTACATTATTCTTGGTAAATTTGCTTTTCAGCTGAACGTCTTTGTTGGTTTTTCTCCCTTGGCATTCCATGGCCTCTCTGTATTTCTAGTCATTCATAATTTCACAAATGTTTTTGTTTCAGAGTTTGAGTATCACAGCAGCTCTCTTGCCCTCGCTGCAAGCACAGTACAAAATGGATCAAGTTATGAGTGCTGGTGTCACAGGAAGCAAAGCCAAATTCACCATTGACTTGGCTCAACATTCTCTGTCATTTTCTACAAAACTTCAAGTTAGTACATAATTCAATTGTTAATATGATTTAGCAGTAGGAGTTAAACAAACACATTTTCTCAATGGTTTACAATTTATTAGGTTGCAGAGGCTAATCTTCCTCCTGAAGCAAACATCCCCCTACCACATGTGCATGTAGCTGCGGAGTACATTACCGACAATAAGAATCCAAATGAATCAAATTTTGCTGGTTGGTATCAAAACCGTTGTGGTTTGAATATATTTTCTTTCCTTCTGCATTTTCATTTCCTACTTATTTTTTTAAAACCATATGGTGTAGTGTTTATCTATCATTTCAATCTATCTAGATGGAGTTGTTCTTCGTCAAGGGGCATATTTGAGTGCTGTCGCTGATATTGGACAGTTTGAGAACACTCTAACCACAGACCTTTTAAATACTTTAGTGTTTGTTCAAAAAGTTTTTATGAAAGAAGTTAATGAGGTCGTACAGAAAGTTTATGGTGGAGAAAAACCTGTGCCCATATGGCTGGAGGGTGAAGAAACGTCAAGCTCTGCCATTGATCGCATATTATTTTCTCTAGCGATACGAATTAAGGTAAGCATGCCTTTTGGAGGATTTCGGATATAATTAAAATTCCATTGATTGACTTGAATATCCCTCATCTTGTAGCGAATACAACTAACAGCAACCACACCCACTAGCTCAGCTGTTCGCTTAGAAACGGGAATGGTTGAATTTCAACTTTCAAATAGAGTTCAAAATGTGTCAGGTGGTCAAACTGCTGGGAAAATGTTTGGTAAAGCTACTGTAGACATAAATTTGAGCCTAGGACAACTCCTGCGGAACACTGTTTTTGATGAAGCAGACATTGAATTCCAGCAGTATGCCTTCTTTAAAACAACAATAGGTAGGACAGCTTCCCTTCTAATTCGATGTGTAATTTGATGTATTTCCTTACTGATCAGATTTAATTATTCAATGAACATTACAATACAGGATTGAGAAATGCTTTTCAAGATGAAACAACGACATCTCAAGGAGATGTTGCCGACAAGGAAGTCGTGCTTATTACTCTGAAGAGACCTCTAATTTATATTCAACCCATGGCTGTAGATAAGGCCATACTAGTTTGGCTAAATTACAAAAATGCATATGAATATTGGAATGAACAGCGCTCAAATCTGACCAAAGAAGTGTTGACAGCCACTCAGCAAGTTTTTGACAAGATGGCCCTGAACCAGTTAACAAATCAAATGACAACCCCACACTTGGGTACTCTATTTCTGCAGCTGACGGTGGAAGACATGGGTATTTGTGTCCCTCTCAACCCTTTACCTTTGGTAAGAATCACAATAGATTAGATATGTGAGTGACACACTGCTCCTCATTGCATTAAAATTAACTTTGTTCATCTTAGGCATCTTGGGGTCTTAGCCGGCGCAAGATGTTTGCTGACACAGAAACTGGTGGAGCAGTTGTTGTCACACTTGAAAACACTAGTATTTCAGCATGCAGTAGTGGTTCTCTTGTCAGTAAAGGACGATTTGTTGGACTTTGTTTGCGCTTCACGGATGACTTTGAAATTTCATGGGATGACTGGAAGCCTGATATGAATGACACCAACCTCATGAATCTTTGCGTAGTCTCAGATGGGACATATGAAGTGTGCAGTCGCACTATTGCTCAAAAACAAGGAGGAGGCAAGGATGGTTTCACTTAAAAGGACTTTTACATATTTTCTTACTTTGCTTCATGGTTGTCTGTGATTTTCATGATCTTTTTTGTTATTCAGAAAATGCCAAGTGGATATTAAATGTGGGCTGGCAAATGGAAGGTGTAGACATTCATGTTGATGTAAATGTTGGGAAACAATTGTCAGCTCTAGGACATACTCTTACAATGCTGACCGGAACTGAGCAGGATGATGACACAGCAACTGTTGAATCTGACTCAGATGAAACTGATCATACTGATGGGCAGCGTGCTTCAGAAATCCCAAGCCGCACTGTATGTGCTTCTAAATTAATGCCTGGAATATTTTGCTACATACATATTTATTTCATCTGATGGTTACAGGAAAATGCTAGTGTAAGGAAATCACGAAATATGATGGACAATCTACCAGCATTTGTTTTTGACCCTTCTTTGGATGCTAAGGAACGTTCAAAGTTGATTGAGAAAGAAATGAATGAACAGGCCAAAATTATATCAGATCTTCGATCTCTTGGTGCCTCCCATGGGACCATTGAGCAGGAGATGAAAAGACTCCAAGAATTGGAAGCTATGGTGTTTAAGGATTTTAGAAGGTCAGTTACTGAGTATTGAAAAGAGACGTTTATGTCCAACAGAACAGAACTTCTTCTTATAATGTTGTGTTCCAGGGACATGATTCAAAAGCTCAGGAGGCAAAGTGTGAAGGCCTCTTCAATTAAAGGCAAGTTTGGCCTTGGATCAAAAGCTTCTACATATCGTTCCCGGTCCTTTGTTGTTCCTTCTCCTATGGCTGAACAGAATGAAACTGAAAGGTAATGTAGCTCTCTTAATTCACTCACTTTTAAAGTAGTATTATTTATTTTAAAAAAGTAATAATTTGATAGTGATGGGTCAAACGATCCTTTAGCAAGTTTTTGGTGGGACTGAATAAATATGAATGGATACTGAATAATACATGCAAAGTTTAGAAGGTATTCTCATAGATCTTATATTCCAATTTCAGAGTGGGATGCAATGTAGCAGGGTTTAAGGGGAAAATCAATCCAATGCTCTTGCACGTTTCAGTGTGTAGAAGCTCATCAACCGAAGGACAAGGCATAGGTTCTGGTCAGCCATGTCAGCTGTGCCGTTGCAGGTAGACACAGAATATAGACTACTATATGACATGATGCCTTGATCTCTTAATCACCTCAGCACAAATCTAAAATAAAAACTAATTTTTTTTAAAAGTTTATTTTGTTTTGTTTGTTTGTTTGTTTTTGGTAAACTTTTACTAATGGGTATTGTGTTGTTTGTGTGACAGAAGCTAACATTAATTGACTGCATATTCAGCTCTAAATACAGTATCTTTCCTTTTTCTTTTATAAAAAAAAAATAATACGTAGTGTGTGTCTACTAATGGCATGTTTGTGCTTTAATCATTAGCCCAGAGGAAAAGAGTGTGTGCGGAGAGTCCCCTGAGTCTGGGCCCTCGCGCTCTGCATCGTTACGAATGCGAGGCATGAACGCTCCAAAAGTAACTTTTAGTGATTCCCATACTATTTGCAGGTTTGTCTGCTTAATATTCTTCCCAAAATTTGTGGATTATATTTTATTAATCTGCTGTGTGATAAATGTACTCTTCTATTGCATGTTCTGTACTTGCATCTAAATTTATTCTAGGCAATCCTCGCTGCCCAGTGCTAGCTCTGATTTAAGTCTAGACTGGACTCCAGGGTCCTCACATATTGATGTCGATGGGGAGAGGGTTGAACTGCGAAGGAAACCCAATACACTGGCAACACCAAGTCAGAGTCAAGATTCTATTGACGGATGGTCTGTATTCTACTTTTTGATTTGCATATTTATTCTTTTTCTTTTACTTCTAGTTATGAATTTCAAATGTGTTTTCACAGTGCTCCTCTTCTTGAGCCAAACCCGCGGACAGAACCAGGTGGGGCATCTAGCCCCATGAGTCCTTATATGGCTGCTATGCAAAAACCACAAGAGCCAAATATAGACTTTGAACTAGATGTAAAGGTGCTTATTAATAGTGGAAAGTGTGTTTTACATACGAAGGATGCAAGCAAAGATGCTAAAGATGATGAAGTAAAACTGTAAGTGTTAACATGCTCATACATTTTCACAAATTTTTGTATTGTATTGTAATATTCTGTAATGTTTACACTCAGTTCAAGCAGAATGAAAAAGGAAAGAAGCTGCTCAGGAGGAATGCTAGAGTTTCCTCCCCCGAGCCCTAACATGAGCAGAAGAGCAGCCAAGGAAACCAAAGGCTCTTCCACAACTCGACTGCGTCATCTTAACACTGGCACTCCGAGTTCCATTGCCCAGCTTGTGGATCTAACAGTTTTCCACATACCTGGGCTTGATGTGAAGGTACAGTAAAAGCTCATATTTTGTGCAACTCCACAAACACTACCATTGTACCAACCCCAAAAATAGAGCTGATGCTCTTGGGGTGCATTGTAAATGAAAGAAATTAAAAGTAGCGCCAGCCCGAAATAGCGTCAAGCCGCATATAACGCCACATTTCCGTTTCACCGCTGAAAACTAGGCCTTTTCAGTGTTAAAAAATCACGCATATAGCGTCAGCCGCATGTAGCATCACGCCGCTTTTAGCGTCGCTATTTTGCTGCATTTCCCTCCGATATAGCGCCATTTTATGCCTAAAAAGGCGCCGTTTTTGCCAAAAGAAGGTACAAACAGTTGATTTGATTCTCTGGTGGGGGAGGGGGTTGGTTGAGTCCTGCTTGCTTGCAAGTGCTCAGGGACTCGAGGCGCTAGAAATCCTAAAGCGCTTGGTAACTCAGTCCAAAGTTACAGAGGATGTCATGGCCCTTCTACGAAAATTAGAAACAGTGGTGCTTTCAACACCTCACTCAAAACAATTAAGCATTAGGGATTTTGTAAGCCCTTATGAAAAAATTTCTGGACATTTCATTTATCTTTCTTTTCTTTAGTTTTCCAAAATTTGTAAGGTTTTTCTATCCCAAATAATTTACACAAAATATCTGATGAAGGAAAATGGCAAAAACGGCGCTAGGCATGCCAATGACGTTAAATAATTCAATTTTCGTGTATAGCGTCAGCCGCATATAGCGCCGCTTTTTTCGTGCAACAACGACTGGCGCTGTAATGAGCTTTTACTTATGTTAGATTTACTGTATTTAAAATTGATATCATTAAAATTTAAAAAAAAATATATTTTAAAAAATGAATGTTTAATTTGCCACAGGTCCACTATGAATCTAAAACATTAAATGAGGAAAATATTTCTCCTCGCTCTTCCACTGACCAATCATATAACCCTTTGGGTGTGCCTGTACCTGGTGGTCTTGGTTTGCCTTCCACTGCTCGAAGGTCAAGCACCAAGAAGGCAAGCTTATTTGCTTGGATGACCCTCCAGAGCATTCCTGAAGAAACTATAATCAGCCCCCACATTCTTGAATTTTTGGAACAAACCTTAGAACCAATTCCCTCTCTTCTTCCAAAATCCTCACTATCAAATGCAGGTGAGTTTCTCTGGTAAGACAGCAACATTGCGTGTCACACCATTAAATAAGTAAAAAAATATCACATAATCGGTTATGTTTTACAGGATCAATGAATGCAATGTTCTCTATGGATCATCCATCTGATTCCGCTCCATTGTGGGGGTCTGGTGGTGGAACAGGCTATGTTTACTCCTCATTTCCTGTCGATGTTATTGTATACTTTCACATGCAGCCATCTACTTTCCGATTTTCTTGTCTTCCTGTCTCTCGAGTTGAGTGCATGTTACAGTTGCCCTCACTTGACATTGTTTTCTCATCCAAGAGAGCTGAAGAGGAACTACAGAGGTAAGAGATATTCTAAAGTCGAGGTGTGGAATGTCCCTGAGTAGACCATTTCATTGACATATGATCATCCTAGGTAAATTATCAGCAAGCTTTTGTGTTTCCACAGTGAATTTGGTGATGGTCTCTCCAAGATGTCTTCTGCTCCGTCAGCTGTGGGAGGTCTGAGTGTTACAGGTTGTTTGGCTGATTTCTCTGTTTATATATTCCATCCATATGGTGGGAAAAAAACAGGTAAAACTTTTGAACTAAAAACATGGTGCCTGCATTTGTCAAGTTCTAATTCTTTTCCCTTCTTTCAGCGGCTTCAAAAGAAGCTCAGTGGTCCCCCCTTGCTGACAGTGAACGTAAAGACTCCCTGAGTATTAATGTGGAGTTTGTAAAAGTTCACCTTTCACGCAGTAGAAAACTGAATTTTGGTGTTGATCCTCCTAAGGGAGGAAGAGATCAAAGTCAAGCTTGCATTCGCTTTTCATGTTAGTGTTACCAACTCACTAACAGATGATTACTGTTAATTTACATCATACTGATTTTTCTTGATTTTTTTTCCCTCTAGCTATCATTGATATTGGCTCAGCCTCATTCAAATATGATATGAGGAGATTAACTGAGATACTAGCCTTCCCAAAAGCATGGTACAGACGAAGTATTGTTCGGCGTCTGTTCCTGGGGGACTTAAGTATGGGTGCTGCTTTTAGTGATGGAGATGATTCTCCTGGTGGTAGTTTTGATGGAGATGCTTCATTTTCTGTCAATAATACAAACCTTGGGTGAGTTTCCATAAAGTCAAATCTTGGTTTAATGGTGATACATTTTTATCATGAAATGGTATTTTCTTTTACTTTAGCCCAAAAAGTAGAGATAAGCTAAGGCTTAACCTTGATACTTCAGCGAATCAGTATTCTACTCCCTTTTCTGGTCAGTGTTGATGAAATCTGGATTCTGTTTGTTTGTTTGTTTTATAGTTCAACTATTTTTATTTCACTTTACTTTCAGACACAAAGAGGTGGAGTCTGGAAGGGAAGTCCGGCACAGCTTGGGAAACACTTGTTCTCTTTGCAATTAATTTCACAAAATTGAATGTTCACATGAATATGGGAAATGTCATGGGGAATGTAACGTAAGAAGCATAACTCACTAACCACATATTTTCATATCGGAAATCCACCTTTTTTGGTCTCTATTGTTTTATTAATTACTGTATTTGTATTTTTCAGATGGTTAACCAAAGATTTCAAATCAGAAGGTCGCCTCTCAATTGGGAGTACTGGTCACAAAAATATGTTCATAGGTGTTGGTTTAGGCGGTTCTAGCCTTGATGCAAAGGGTGGTATTGTTGGCGGCACAATTGAGCTCAGTAAAATTGATACTTATAGTAAGTGATTTATTTATGCTGGTTATATTTCTAATCCTGCTTTGGCTATTACTATTAATTTGTCTACAAAAACTCTAAATCTCTTTTGCAGTCCACATTCGTGAGGACCCTGGCACAGAGCCTGATCACAAAGTGGGACTTAAGCTATTTGCTCTTGAATTACGACTTGACTACATGGGCACTGGTGTATTAATGAGCCGTGTAAGTGCTCTTGATGTTTCTTTACGAGATGAATGGAAAATAAGTAAGAAGCATTCTGAAGATACTGCAAATCCGACCAGAAGGTACACATTATTTTTCAAAAACCATAATTTTCCTTTGAATGTGATCATGTTATTGGTTTTCGCTTTCATTTTTTTGCAGACCAGCAATGATTTTTATGCATGGTGATATGGGCTGGGACCAGTTGCAAGTAATGATTTCCAAGTCAACCACAGCAGATCTCTTGAAGATGTATTACAAACTTGAGGAGTTTTTCAGTCAGCAATTTAAGAGTAGTAAGCGTGTGTTTTCCTCACTACAACCTAGAGCACGCTCATCTTCATTCAGAAAGAAACAGTCTGGGCATGCACAACCACGGCAGAAAAAGATTTCAACCGACAGTATGTATCAATGGAAACAACCAATACATCATTTTCTTTTCTGTTAAGAACGATTTTTAACACAGCCTATTAAACATACTTGGTTTGGTCCTAATGAATCAATCAATCTTTTAAGGTTCTGGTAGCAGTGGTCCATGGTCCGTTCAAGATGCAAGACATCATCGCCATTGGCAAGGTGCATTAGCTCATGTAGCTGGCCTTCAATTACCCACCCTCCGTATTCCTCTACCGCAATCGGGTTCTGTTCTTGGTGGTACAATGGAACTTCACGGGCGCCATATATCCTTAGCATGTTTCCATGGCATCAATTTCAAGTCAAAAAGCTGGGCTCTGTTTTCACTGAAGGAGCCTTGCATTTCATTTGCCACTGAGGCACAAGAGGTCCCATCTGGAGAAAGTGAGCTCTTACATTTTGACATTCTATAGTTGTTATAGGCTTGATGATCTATGGGGCATTTTTAGTAATATTTTTCCCCCCTTCTAGCTGTAGACCACCTGGATGTTCATGTGGTGCAGACCTTAACCTGCAGTCTGGGCATGACAGCTGAGCAGGCGGCGCATGCCCAACACCACAGCATGGCAACTGTATGTCGAATGTCAAGAAACATTCTCTTCCCACCTCAGTTTAAGACTCTTCAGGAGTGGTTTCACTATGCTTTTGTCAACAGTGAAATGGATGGTAAGAGAAGAAGTGACATAATTTTATTTGAAATTTGTGTTTTTCTAATGTGCTTGGCATCTTAAAGCCAGTAAAGCTGCTGAGATATTTATATTTCAAGATTTGCCTCTTTCAGTAATCTATGTTAATTGCTAGGGGAGAGTAACTGCCTTATGTTCCTAATCTGACTGAAAGGGTATATTTTAGACGTCTAAAATACATCTTGTTTCCTTTCCATGAATATCCTACTTTGATGCCTCAGAGCAAGGTATGTGGAAAGCTTTTAGCTAATTACTATGGCTGCAGGAACTTTGTAGAGATGCAGCCAGCCTTACAGAAATGTAGAATTCTTTTATAATCTATCCCCCCCCCCCCCCTCCTTTTTTAAAAATATGCTTTTGTTTTTGTGGATTTACATGGATTTACTAGCTGGTCAAAGGTTACTAAGGGAATTTATTTTAATTTTCTTCTAGCACTAGTAATAGTATAGTAATTCTCAAATGAATCACAGTTAATTTTTCTGAAAAATATTTGTGAACTCTTCTTCTCTCTCATATGATTGCTTCAGTATTCTAACTCTTCTCAACTTTTGGACAGCTGTCGATCAGTTTCCAAGTTTAGAACGCGAGCGAACTGAATCAACTAACATGGAGCCAGGCCGAGGTGCTCGTCCTACAACTAAGCCACAAGATCTTAATCACACACGTGAAGTCATTTTTGCCTTGCCTTCACTTCAACTACACATCAAAACAGAACATCTTCAGGCTGCAAGGACTCCTGACAACATAGGTATGTTGTTACTTTCATCGAGTTTCTTTTCTCCAAATTTTGTCTCAAAATATCTGGGTTTTTCATTTGTTTTCTCATTGGTCACCATCCATTTCCAGACCGAAAGCCAGTAGTAGAGTGCAGCTTTATCACAGAATTTGAAGACCATATTTTTGTCACAGTGGATGCTGAAGCTTTCTTTTTCTTGCATGACCTCATCACCTCATATGTGAAAGAAAAAGAAAGAGTGGTATGTTAGACCTCTTCATAGACAACATCAAATTATTTTTTTCTCTCTCTTTTTTTTTAAAAAAATTTTTACTTGTTTGACATTGGAATATCATCATCCAGGTTGTTCAAACTCAAAGTAGTTTCCGAGCAAGTAGTCCAGATCCAGAGAAGAGACCTAAGGACTCTCAAATGTCGCCAAGTGCAAACTTAAACAGCAATGGTAACAGTAGTTACTCTTCATCAGATGCTGAACCTAAGCGCAAAGGATTCGACCCTGCTGATGTTTTTACCAAAGATTGGCGGAATTACCATTGTACAACTTGGCATCTTGAGCCAACAGTCAGGTATTTATTGAAAGAGATTTTTAAAAAAAGCATAGGAAAGAAAAAGCTACACTTCTGTTTGCAAAATTTTTCAATCTCAGGTTTTCAATTCCAGACTTTTATCTTGGGGTGGGAAAAGTATCGAACCCTATGGAGTTGATTACATACTTCAGAAGTTAGGCTTCTCGCACGCAAGAACAACAATACCAAAATGGGTACAGCGTGGATTTATGGATCCCTTGGACAAAGTACTTGCAGTACTTCTTCTCAGGATGGTAACTGCCGTTTCTCCGAACCAACTGCATTTGCTGTCTTCGCGCGAGCCGCGTACTGATCGCAACGAGCGATCCGACCGAGAGCGGAAGCAATGAAAAGTCAGATAGTGTTTGTGGCAGTTGTCTTTTTTTTTTTCAGGAACACTGTTGTACCTCTTGTTTAGGTCATTTGTCTCACACTGAAATACTCTTAAATTATGGAGAGGAACATGTCAAAAAATGCAACTGTGGAGAAAATCAAAGTGTTTTTTGTTTTTTTAAAGTTTCAGCTAGTCAAAAGCTTTCTCTATGTATTATGTGCTATATTTTAAACCATTATCTATGGAAGGGGTCATTGTTATATTTTAAGATGTTTTCCCAGTTATTTTGGGTGACTTCTATTCTGTTCTGATGTAATAAGATTTCTGCAATGTTTTTCTCTCAACGATTATCAATTCCAATATTTTCTTGTGTTATTTGTTCAGTATAAAAGGAATAAAATTAACATTGTTGCTACTTTCAGGACCGGTTAACTTGTATTTTGTGTAAATATTGTGCGTCTGTGATCTATTTCTTTCAAATAAATTATTGCTACTGTTGTTGTTTTAGGAGCATCTTCAATATTGAGCTAGCACTCATGTGGTATCCCTGTTCCTTAATTATTTAGCTTGGCGTTACGTTTGCAAGGGTAACAGACAAGGGGGAAACAACTCAGGATTTTGGTGTACAAATTTTGTAAATTTTAGAAAATTTTAGGGAATTTTGGTGAATTTTTGTATATTTTTCTTGAATTTATGCTTGAGTTTTACCGAAATCTTTGTAAATGTTTGTTAACTTAAATGAACTTTTCTGAATTTTCCTGAATTTTTCTAAATTTTCCTGAATTGCGAAGTGTCCAAAAATTTCAGAGTTGTTTCCTTCTGGGTTGTAGAGGTTCTTTCATTTGACAAGTGCTTAAGCCCCAAAGAGAGTGTAAATATTTGCTAGGATACTATTGTCAAACTATTATCTTTTGTGATACAACATTAGTAGAGACAGTAGGAGTCAGTTCCTATTATTTAATGCAAATTTTTCCTCTTAAGCAATGTGTTTTCAAATGATTTAGTACTTTATTTTTCTTGCCTGTGTATTTTGAAAAATCTGTGATTAGTAGTCTACTTACTACCTTTGAAGTGTACAGCTGTAAGTCTCTTGTTGCAGTTATTCCTATTCCATTCATTATAATTTGTCTTTACTTTATGTCATTTTTAGCCAGCTAAGAAAGTCTTTTCATGTTTCTCCAGAATAACACTTGTCAATTTTCATAGACCGAGTCTTGTGATCTTGATTGCTGAATTCATTAATTTTTCTGTCTCTTGGTTTTCCTTTGCCTATTCCTGACCTTTTCTTTATTGAACCCAAAAACTTGAGAATGAAATAAGCATACAACGACAATTCAAAAATGGTTCACTTTGGACCAAATTGTTTAGCTTGTAGCTTTTGTACCCATTAGACACTACCTCCATGTAGATAGATATAAATACAGTATATCTAATTTTTGTAAAAAGCTATGCTACTTTGATAACTGTTGGTTGGCAACTTTACTCTGCTCGTAATCATCCTCATGTGTAGGAATTAGAGGTCAAGAGTGATCACAAACTTTCACGATTGGTTTCATTTTCAACCCACTCACTCCAAATTATGCCACCCCTGTCTGGTGAGAGCAACCATCATTGGTACAAAAGTGCCACATGACGAGAATGTTCTGCAAGCCTAACGACGTCGAGGCACTCTTCTCTAGAAATTTAATTCAACATGGATCTCCCTGAATCTGATTCTGGTTGGATTTGATTGCCGCTGAGCTTCATACGCTTTTGGTAGGAAAAGAAAAGCAGAACCCGCAGCGTCAGCTCAGGCGCAGATACACGTACGCGAGCACGCATGCACGCACGTGCGCCCCTGGAGTGGAGAGCCTGAGCCTCCAAAACGACTCAGGAGGTGGGTGGGTTGCCTGCCGTCACGGCGCTGCCGCTCCACCGCAACGGCGCACGGCGCGGCGGCGCAACACTCGGCTCGGCATCGGGCCGCTCGGACTGTTCGGCTCGGCTCTGTCGCCAGTCTTGCTGAATGTTTGTTGATGTTGACTATTGGCATTGTGTGCACTGTGTGCATTGATTTCGATTTACATGTCCACGTTGATGCCGAGATTAATCAGCACTCGGACAATTAGAATTAGTTACCAGTGCCTGTAGAATGCCATTTGCAGTGAAGACTTCGCTGAGCGTTTGCTCGGCGATTTCTTGCCGGCGCCCGGCGCGGGGCGCAGTGAAGGGGATTATAGGGGATCCTGTTCGCCTCGCCTGGCCGTCGAAAAAGAAGGTATTTCAAGCATAATTTCCTGGCGTAGTTTTTTCCTAGATTTATTTTCTTCCGCTCCATCCTTTTTTACGACCTCTGTTGTCTGATATTCTGCTGCACATGATTTTGGTCGGTGTTCTCAGCATATGCCTGCTTTGTTTTAGGTTAACAAGAAAAATATCAGTGGGTGCCGAGCCGAAACCCTTATTGAAACGTTCCACTCAAACTTGTGTGGGTTACTTCTGTGCTTTTGGAGGCTCCCTCAGAAAAAGGAGAACGCCTTGGCGCTTCTTTCCTCTGCCAGTCATTCATTCACTGTCATTGTTTTGAACTTGGAACATACATCTGTGGACACAACTTAAACCATGAAGACAATACAGTGTAAGTTGTGTCCTTTGCAATTCAGTACTGTGCGTTTCTGTTAGTCAAACCAACTTTATATTTATCTCTGTCTGTCTCTTTCTCTCTCTATTTTCTAGCTGATGGTGGTGCATTCAATTTCCATGATTATTTCTTCCTGTGAAGACAATCCTTCAGATTGATGTTCGTGGCGCAACAAGAATGATTCCACTCGAGACATCCTCGTTCTGATTGCAGATCTGTGGACATCACATTACTGTTTTCTGAGTAAGTTTTATATCTTCCCTCTTTATACTGTAGTTCAATGCATATTTAGAAGCTAATAGTTAACTTTTCCATTTCTAGTTGTCAGCCATTTCCCTCTCTGAAGAATGTCATCAGTTCATGCTCACGATTCGGTCCCAGTAGATACTGTCATTGAACGGTTTTTGGATTTTGGTGGTTTTTTTGGATACCTAGGCCAACTTCAGCAGAGCTAAAGGAGCTAATGTAAGTATTTCTCGTTATATATTTTATGTGGTACTGCTGAATGTTTTCTTGCTAATTCATATGATGCATCTGAAATTTTAGGTGATATTAATTTCCTATCATTACTTTTTGAACGCATTTTTCTTCTTTTCTGTATTGTTCAATACCTTTTCATTCAAACTCTGAGTTTTGTGGAGAATCGTGTTGTCTGTATCATTGTTATTAAAATTTGAAGCGTGCTTACAGTTACCAAATATTGTCTTGTCTCGTCAAAGATGTCATAGTTGTACTTGTATATCTATTATTTATTTCATAGCCATTTTACAATTTAGAGCACTTTTTGTCTTTTGTCACAACTGTACATGTCAAGGCAAACCAAATTTAACAGATCCATTCTACCTCCATATTTTCAAATGTGTTTTGTTGGTGTGAGAGAAAGCTGTGCCAGCTTTCACAGTGAAGTGGGTTTCATTTATTGTAAACAATCCAGTCAATACCCTGTTCATTTTGCTCTTAAGCACAAGAATCTCATTGTAGGCATTATGGGGACGAAATTGGAATTCTTCAGAATTCAATTTGCTTACGGTGTCGTGCTGCGAAATAACTGAGCCACCACAAATGGATTATCCCCTACTTTACAGTACATGTTTTCTTTTGCTTTTTTTGGTAGCTGTACTTTTCGTAACTTGTTATGTAGTTTTGGTTGGGAAGCCTCTGTTTGCTTTTAGCTTTTTGTCTGCTCTCGACCTATCATAGCTCAGAACAAGGGCTGTTTTGTTGTGCTCGTGGTCTATCTTCCTGCTCTCCTTGATTATGCTTCAGTTCTCCATTTGGGTAGTGTGAGTTTTGGGATGAAACTGGACACTTGTAATAGGTTACACTGTACTGAGAAGAATAGTTGTTCTACAAAAGTGATGCGAGTGGTAACAAACTTGTTCAAATAATGCAAAGATAAGTGAGAACAGATAGATGGTCAATTTTAGTGTTATAGATTAAATAAATTATTATTATCTCTTTTTTAAAAATTATTATCTCATCCAATTGCTCAACTTGACATGTACACATTAAAGAACAAGACTTTCTCAGTATTGTTTCCAAATGACTCTCAAGCTCAAGCTACTAGCAGCATTGTTTTTTGTAGCTCCAGCTCTATGCTAGGTCTTGTAAGAAGTGTGTTGACTAAAATTGAGGTGCATGCTAGAAGTAAAAATATTATTTTCTATCAATCATTGTTATTTTTCTCAAACATGCTTAAATCAAATATTTAAGTTGAGTGCTGTACTGAACTCAAGTTTTTCTTACAACTGTTGAACCCTATTGATTTGAAAAGTGGTATGAGATAGTCTTGACACTTGTGCACATTGAGACCCGAGATATTTTTAGAAGAAGTCTATTGGTACAAGGCGAGTCTAACCATGTGTTCGTGTGGGCCTCTCGGTGTTGCTGCACTGAAAAAACAAAGGTGCTGTCTAATGCCTTTTTCGAGGCGTCAGTAAAACAGTGCCTTTAAAAAGGCGCTACTTCCCTCTAAAGGTGCTATTTTCGGCTGTTGTAGTGCCTTTCCGGCATCATATCGCAACTTTGTTTTTCCAGTGTGCTTGGATTCATGCTTTCCACCGTACAATTGTACTTTCTCCAATTTATCTTTGTATTGTGCATTGTGTTTGAATGAGTTGGGAAGTCGCTCAAAGTCAAGTCAGAGCGACTTTCAGGGGTTAGTAATGGATGGAAATATGCTGTTTCAGCAGCACTCCTTCGCTTTATTAATATGAATACATGTACACTACTAGAGGCTACTATTCACCATGTCGCACACCTACGGTCTGACCAGCCAAAGAATGGTTCTCAGCCTTACGAGTCTCCCATAAGAGACTGTGCTATCCCAGAACCGTTCTTTCGCTGGATAGACTCTAGCTCAAAATAATGTCAGTAAGGCAATGTGATTCCGGCATGCTCTCCCAAAGATGATGCTTCTCCAAACCTTCTCTCTGCGGTGCTCCTGTGGCATTTTCAGCTGACCTGAAACAGCAAGGATGGAAGTTGATGTTCGACAAACTTGGCAGAAATCACTTTTTGCTGCAGATTGCAGGTCATCCCTGGCTGGCAATAGGCTACACAAGTTTGAGAGCAAAGTGAACTGACTCTTGCTGCATTTCTTTAACAGATGCAGCGTACTACCGTTCATAATAACGTGTTGAAAAGTAGGCTTGAGGAGCCTTCTTCTTGATTCTGTTTATACATGTTTAACCCTTCCACCAGCACGTGGCTCGTCGAGCTGCTGCTGCAAATTCCGCTCCCTTCCATTTCCCTATAGGTTCGCTCATTTCAAGCCCTCCCAACATGTGTTCAGCCTTTGTCAACTACAGAACCGTGGAATGTACTTACCTCCTCCTTGAAGTGCTTCATTTGTGTTGCTTGCAGCCCGACTCGCTTCCCGTCACCATGGAGAACGTGGCCGCGGAGGAGAGAGGGAGAGAACCCGTGGCAGCAGACCGGCGGTGCGATGGGGCAAGCTGACAAACATGGTGATACGGCGACCACGTGGAGCGTCCTGCAATTTTCAAGATTTCGTGTTACAAACCATAATGGGACGGCCTGGCGATGGGCGTCATTCTGCGGGCAGAACGACAGCACGGTACGTACCTTGCATTGTGGACGGTCGCTGTGCTTGAAATACCTAGGTATTTGTTGACGGCCAGGGCCAGGGTCGAAGGGGGCTGCCGGCGGCCGCACGTGGCCGCGGCGTGGTCGTATCGGGGCTGCTGAGAGGGCGGGGCGGCCGGGCCGGGCGGGGCCGGGCTGCGGCTGGACCGGACCGCACGACACGTCTGACCCCTGCTGCTGCTCGCGCTCCACTGTCGCTCCGCGCGAGCAGCAGCGGGGTCAGACGTGTCGTGCGGTCCGGTCCAGCCGCAGCCCGGCCCCGCCCGGCCCGGCCGCCCCGCCCTCTCAGCAGCCCCGATACGACCACGCCGCGGCCACGTGCGGCCGCCGGCAGCCCCCTTCGACCCTGGCCCTGGCCGTCAACAAATACCCAGGTATATCAAGCATCTTTTTCTCTATTTCCTAGCATTACTTTAAACTATCACAGTAATGGTGTGTGTTGTCTCATATTCTGCTGCACATGATTTGGGTCTCAATGTTTACAGCTTGTGCTCACTTTGTTTTAGGTTAAAGCAAGATAAATACTCACAACCTCGTGTGGGTGTTCCTGCTGTGCTTTTGGAGAAACCTTCGGATAGAAGAAGTCATTCATAGTGATTGTTTTGAACGTATTCTTGGACACGACACCAACCTTGAAGCCATTGCTGTAAGTTGGGTCTCTTGCAGTTCAGTACAGTGCGTTTCAGTTTGTCAAACCGACTTTATATTTATTTTTCTCTGTCTCTCTTTTCCAGCTTATGGTGCTGTATTTTCCACATTGATGTTAGTGGCGCACTGAGAATTATTCCTGTGGAGGCATCCTTCTCATTGCAGACCTGTGGACATCACGCAACTGCTTTCTGAGTAAGTTTTATCTCTTTCATTGCAATATAGGTAATTCAGTGCACATTTTGAAGCTAATGGTGTACTTTCCATTTCCAGCTGACAGCCATTTCGGCTGACGAGAATGTCATCAGTTTGGGCAGAAATTCCCAGTAGATGCAGTTGCTGATCAGCTGTTCTTGAAGACAACATACCTCTGGTGGATTGAATTTGTTGTAGTATTTTTTACCATTTTAAAGTAGAGTTTATGTATATGGGTTTTCTCTATTGAGTCGTGATTAGTGGTAAAAGAACAATTGACATGGACTTGCCGACTAGCCATAGGTCATTGTGTACTTGCTTTGCAAAATTTTCAACTTCTAATGAGAGTGGAAACTTTTGCCCTGCTGGTAAAGCCCCCTTTGGCCCAGTAATCTGCTGGGCTTGTTAGCATTTTGTCTGTTTTTTCCCTTTTTAAAAATTGGAAACTTTGGGCTGGAAATGATTTTGTTCTGTCATTAGTTCATTAGCCGGCTAATTGAAGGTTGACTGTTTATTTGCTTTTGATCAATCAGTGAGATAGATTGCTCAAAGTGTGTAAATAAATGTTCGCTGCACCTTCACAAACCAATGGCTTAGTGTAGTGAATGGAATTCAATTGCTCAGGAGCTAAAACTGTAGGAGATTAGAAGCAGGAGAGGTAAATCTGGAATCTGTTGCAGATTGCTGTCAGCTCTGATGAGGGCACACTGCATTGTTAATGTTTGTCATTCATTTTTCTAATTCTTTTGTTACATGGCTCAATTTTCATGGCAAGGTCCTGTCAAGGATTATTATTATTATTATTATTATTATTATTATTATTATTATTATTATTATTATTATTATGTTTCCAACTTGAGGTTGCTATTTTAAAAGCGTGGCTTTCCGGCTTTAATGTTGATAAGACAGTTTACATATTAATTTTACTTGTTCAATCATGTTTATCATCAACCTCTTTTATCAACAAGTACTTGCTCAGTTCTAATTTAAGTGTTTTTTTTTGTTTTTTTTTAATATATTTTTTTTCTTTATTGAGGTGTGATTAGTGTTGAAAGAACAAATGAGATAGGCTTGCTATCTAGCTTTTGGTCATTGTGCATTTCCTTAGCAAAATCTTAAACTTGAGAAGGGCAGCTTTTGCCAGTGTTTGTCAGTAGGAAGTTAAAGTTCTAATAAGAGTGAAAACACTTTGCCCTGCTGGAAAAGTTCCCATTGGCCTAGTAATCTGCTGGGCTTGTTATCATTTTGGCTGTACTTACCCTTTTAAAAAATTGGATACCTTGGGCTGGAAATTTCTTTGTTCTGTCATTGGTTCAACTAGCCAGGTGGCTAATTTAATTGCAGTTAATTACTTATTTGCTTTGATCAGTGTATGTCTGTAGGCTTGCCAGTATAATTGTCATGATCATTGAGATAGAATGCTCTAAGTGTGTACATTCAATGTCTTAGGCGCTCAAATTGTAGGAGACTAGAAGCTGGAAAAGAAAATGTTGAATTTGTTCCATGATTGCAGCTTGCTGTTGAGAGCACTCTGCATTGTTATTGTTTGAAATTCATTTTTCTATTTCTTCTATTTCTTTTCTATTTGATTCTATCAAACATTGCCAACGTGTTGTCATGTTTCTAATTGAGGTTGCAATTTTAAAACAGTGCCTTTCCAGCTGTAATTTTAATAAAGTGGCAAACATATTAATTTTCACTTTCGTGTTTATCAACAACTACTATGGTTCATAATGTCTGGCTTCGGTCAGTAAATTGTATTTATATTTAAGAATGATATATATTGTGATCTCAGTTGCAACGATGAATATTATGTCCTGTGCTTTGGTTTGATGTGTTAAATTTACTGGATAGACAACTTGTTCAGAGTGGCGAAGCGTATTGTTAAACAAAACAAAGCACTATAACCTACTCATGGAGCTGTTTTTGATCTTTGGTTTCGCTTCGATTCCATCATAGTTGAGTTCATTAAGAGGTGACTGTTACGCCTGCGCATTCTTTGGGATTCCTTTGAATCATGTTTATTTCCCTTTATGTGCATTATTTGGTCAGCGCTTGCTGCTTTGTTGTCCTTACACCACACTCCGCAACTCTGGGCAAGTTTTTCGTTGTATCGTGTTAATGAAAATAAACAAACAACAAGTACATATTTTATTGTTTTGAAGTCTTCTAAAGTTTTAGTTTCTAATTGTATCCAATCTTAGCCTTTTCTTTGTTGCTAGGGCTTGTGTTAGAGAATTAAAAATTGGGAAAAAAAAATCTCGGTATTTGAACCCGCAAAACGCCTCGCCAGCCGAGATGATTGGGGACAGGGGGCGGGTGCTTTAACCATCTCGGCTGGCGTGACGCACGCTGATTGAACATGCGAATCGGCATCCCTATCTCCGGCCCAGAATTGGCGCCAAATGACGACTTCAGAAAGCTTGAAAAAATCGTCGATTTTGCACTCGACCGGAACCGGAAACGCGCAGCTAGTTCCGGCGCTTGCCGCCCCCGAAGCAGCACCGTCGCGAAGCGACGATTTTCGCCCGAAATAGCGACGGTGCTGCTTCGGGAGCGGCAATCGAAGGAACTACTAGTTCCTTCGAGTTCTACTAGTTCCTCCAATTTTCGGATTTTCGGCGACGGTGCTGCTGCGGGGGTGGCGAAAGCCGGAACTAGTAGTTCCTTCGATTGCCGCTCCCGAAGCAGCACCGTCGCTATTTCGGGCGAAAATCGTCGCTTCGCGACGGTGCTGCTTCGGGAGCGGCAATCGAAGGAACTACTAGTTCCTTCGAGTTCTACTAGTTCCTCCAATTTTCGGATTTTCGGCGACGGTGCTGCTGCGGGGGTGGCGAAAGCCGGAACTAGTAGTTCCTTCGATTGCCGCTCCCGAAGCAGCACCGTCGCTATTTCGGGCGAAAATCGTCGCTTCGCGACGGTGCTGCTTCGGGAGCGGCAATCGAAGGAACTACTAGTTCCTTCGAGTTCTACTAGTTCCTCCAATTTTCGGATTTTCGGCGACGGTGCTGCTGCGGGGGTGGCGAAAGCCGGAACTAGTAGTTCCTTCGATTGCCGCTCCCGAAGCAGCACCGTCGCTATTTCGGGCGAAAATCGTCGCTTCGCGACGGTGCTGCTTCGGGGGCGGCAAGCGCCGGAACTAGCTGCGCGTTTCCGGTTCCGGTCGAGTGCAAAATCGACGATTTTTTCAAGCTTTCTGAAGTCGTCATTTGGCGCCAATTCTGGGCCGGAGATAGGGATGCCGATTCGCATGTTCAATCAGCGTGCGTCACGCCAGCCGAGATGGTTAAAGCACCCGCCCCCTGTCCCCAATCATCTCGGCTGGCGAGGCGTTTTGCGGGTTCAAATACCGAGATTTTTTTTTCCCAATTTTTAATTCTCTAACACAAGCCCTAGCAACAAAGAAAAGGCTAAGATTGGATACAATTAGAAACTAAAACTTTAGAAGACTTCAAAACAATAAAATATGTACTTGTTGTTTGTTTATTTTCATTAACACGATACAACGAAAAACTTGCCCAGAGTTGCGGAGTGTGGTGTAAGGACAACAAAGCAGCAAGCGCTGACCAAATAATGCACATAAAGGGAAATAAACATGATTCAAAGGAATCCCAAAGAATGCGCAGGCGTAACAGTCACCTCTTAATGAACTCAACTATGATGGAATCGAAGCGAAACCAAAGATCAAAAACAGCTCCATGAGTAGGTTATAGTGCTTTGTTTTGTTTAACAATACGCTTCGCCACTCTGAACAAGTTGTCTATCCAGTAAATTTAACACATCAAACCAAAGCACAGGACATAATATTCATCGTTGCAACTGAGATCACAATATATATCATTCTTAAATATAAATACAATTTACTGACCGAAGCCAGACATTATGAACCATAGTAGTTGTTGATAAACACGAAAGTGAAAATTAATATGTTTGCCACTTTATTAAAATTACAGCTGGAAAGGCACTGTTTTAAAATTGCAACCTCAATTAGAAACATGACAACACGTTGGCAATGTTTGATAGAATCAAATAGAAAAGAAATAGAAGAAATAGAAAAATGAATTTCAAACAATAACAATGCAGAGTGCTCTCAACAGCAAGCTGCAATCATGGAACAAATTCAACATTTTCTTTTCCAGCTTCTAGTCTCCTACAATTTGAGCGCCTAAGACATTGAATGTACACACTTAGAGCATTCTATCTCAATGATCATGACAATTATACTGGCAAGCCTACAGACATACACTGATCAAAGCAAATAAGTAATTAACTGCAATTAAATTAGCCACCTGGCTAGTTGAACCAATGACAGAACAAAGAAATTTCCAGCCCAAGGTATCCAATTTTTTAAAAGGGTAAGTACAGCCAAAATGATAACAAGCCCAGCAGATTACTAGGCCAATGGGAACTTTTCCAGCAGGGCAAAGTGTTTTCACTCTTATTAGAACTTTAACTTCCTACTGACAAACACTGGCAAAAGCTGCCCTTCTCAAGTTTAAGATTTTGCTAAGGAAATGCACAATGACCAAAAGCTAGATAGCAAGCCTATCTCATTTGTTCTTTCAACACTAATCACACCTCAATAAAGAAAAAAAATATATTAAAAAAAAACAAAAAAAAACACTTAAATTAGAACTGAGCAAGTACTTGTTGATAAAAGAGGTTGATGATAAACATGATTGAACAAGTAAAATTAATATGTAAACTGTCTTATCAACATTAAAGCCGGAAAGCCACGCTTTTAAAATAGCAACCTCAAGTTGGAAACATAATAATAATAATAATAATAATAATAATAATAATAATAATAATAATAATAATAATAATAATAATAATAATAATAATAATAATCCTTGACAGGACCTTGCCATGAAAATTGAGCCATGTAACAAAAGAATTAGAAAAATGAATGACAAACATTAACAATGCAGTGTGCCCTCATCAGAGCTGACAGCAATCTGCAACAGATTCCAGATTTACCTCTCCTGCTTCTAATCTCCTACAGTTTTAGCTCCTGAGCAATTGAATTCCATTCACTACACTAAGCCATTGGTTTGTGAAGGTGCAGCGAACATTTATTTACACACTTTGAGCAATCTATCTCACTGATTGATCAAAAGCAAATAAACAGTCAACCTTCAATTAGCCGGCTAATGAACTAATGACAGAACAAAATCATTTCCAGCCCAAAGTTTCCAATTTTTAAAAAGGGAAAAAACAGACAAAATGCTAACAAGCCCAGCAGATTACTGGGCCAAAGGGGGCTTTACCAGCAGGGCAAAAGTTTCCACTCTCATTAGAAGTTGAAAATTTTGCAAAGCAAGTACACAATGACCTATGGCTAGTCGGCAAGTCCATGTCAATTGTTCTTTTACCACTAATCACGACTCAATAGAGAAAACCCATATACATAAACTCTACTTTAAAATGGTAAAAAATACTACAACAAATTCAATCCACCAGAGGTATGTTGTCTTCAAGAACAGCTGATCAGCAACTGCATCTACTGGGAATTTCTGCCCAAACTGATGACATTCTCGTCAGCCGAAATGGCTGTCAGCTGGAAATGGAAAGTACACCATTAGCTTCAAAATGTGCACTGAATTACCTATATTGCAATGAAAGAGATAAAACTTACTCAGAAAGCAGTTGCGTGATGTCCACAGGTCTGCAATGAGAAGGATGCCTCCACAGGAATAATTCTCAGTGCGCCACTAACATCAATGTGGAAAATACAGCACCATAAGCTGGAAAAGAGAGACAGAGAAAAATAAATATAAAGTCGGTTTGACAAACTGAAACGCACTGTACTGAACTGCAAGAGACCCAACTTACAGCAATGGCTTCAAGGTTGGTGTCGTGTCCAAGAATACGTTCAAAACAATCACTATGAATGACTTCTTCTATCCGAAGGTTTCTCCAAAAGCACAGCAGGAACACCCACACGAGGTTGTGAGTATTTATCTTGCTTTAACCTAAAACAAAGTGAGCACAAGCTGTAAACATTGAGACCCAAATCATGTGCAGCAGAATATGAGACAACACACACCATTACTGTGATAGTTTAAAGTAATGCTAGGAAATAGAGAAAAAGATGCTTGATATACCTGGGTATTTGTTGACGGCCAGGGCCAGGGTCGAAGGGGGCTGCCGGCGGCCGCACGTGGCCGCGGCGTGGTCGTATCGGGGCTGCTGAGAGGGCGGGGCGGCCGGGCCGGGCGGGGCCGGGCTGCGGCTGGACCGGACCGCACGACACGTCTGACCCCGCTGCTGCTCGCGCGGAGCGACAGTGGAGCGCGAGCAGCAGCAGGGGTCAGACGTGTCGTGCGGTCCGGTCCAGCCGCAGCCCGGCCCCGCCCGGCCCGGCCGCCCCGCCCTCTCAGCAGCCCCGATACGACCACGCCGCGGCCACGTGCGGCCGCCGGCAGCCCCCTTCGACCCTGGCCCTGGCCGTCAACAAATACCTAGGTATTTCAAGCACAGCGACCGTCCACAATGCAAGGTACGTACCGTGCTGTCGTTCTGCCCGCAGAATGACGCCCATCGCCAGGCCGTCCCATTATGGTTTGTAACACGAAATCTTGAAAATTGCAGGACGCTCCACGTGGTCGCCGTATCACCATGTTTGTCAGCTTGCCCCATCGCACCGCCGGTCTGCTGCCACGGGTTCTCTCCCTCTCTCCTCCGCGGCCACGTTCTCCATGGTGACGGGAAGCGAGTCGGGCTGCAAGCAACACAAATGAAGCACTTCAAGGAGGAGGTAAGTACATTCCACGGTTCTGTAGTTGACAAAGGCTGAACACATGTTGGGAGGGCTTGAAATGAGCGAACCTATAGGGAAATGGAAGGGAGCGGAATTTGCAGCAGCAGCTCGACGAGCCACGTGCTGGTGGAAGGGTTAAACATGTATAAACAGAATCAAGAAGAAGGCTCCTCAAGCCTACTTTTCAACACGTTATTATGAACGGTAGTACGCTGCATCTGTTAAAGAAATGCAGCAAGAGTCAGTTCACTTTGCTCTCAAACTTGTGTAGCCTATTGCCAGCCAGGGATGACCTGCAATCTGCAGCAAAAAGTGATTTCTGCCAAGTTTGTCGAACATCAACTTCCATCCTTGCTGTTTCAGGTCAGCTGAAAATGCCACAGGAGCACCGCAGAGAGAAGGTTTGGAGAAGCATCATCTTTGGGAGAGCATGCCGGAATCACATTGCCTTACTGACATTATTTTGAGCTAGAGTCTATCCAGCGAAAGAACGGTTCTGGGATAGCACAGTCTCTTATGGGAGACTCGTAAGGCTGAGAACCATTCTTTGGCTGGTCAGACCGTAGGTGTGCGACATGGTGAATAGTAGCCTCTAGTAGTGTACATGTATTCATATTAATAAAGCGAAGGAGTGCTGCTGAAACAGCATATTTCCATCCATTACTAACCCCTGAAAGTCGCTCTGACTTGACTTTGAGCGACTTCCCAACTCATTCAAACACAATGCACAATACAAAGATAAATTGGAGAAAGTACAATTGTACGGTGGAAAGCATGAATCCAAGCACACTGGAAAAACAAAGTTGCGATATGATGCCGGAAAGGCACTACAACAGCCGAAAATAGCACCTTTAGAGGGAAGTAGCGCCTTTTTAAAGGCACTGTTTTACTGACGCCTCGAAAAAGGCATTAGACAGCACCTTTGTTTTTTCAGTGCAGCAACACCGAGAGGCCCACACGAACACATGGTTAGACTCGCCTTGTACCAATAGACTTCTTCTAAAAATATCTCGGGTCTCAATGTGCACAAGTGTCAAGACTATCTCATACCACTTTTCAAATCAATAGGGTTCAACAGTTGTAAGAAAAACTTGAGTTCAGTACAGCACTCAACTTAAATATTTGATTTAAGCATGTTTGAGAAAAATAACAATGATTGATAGAAAATAATATTTTTACTTCTAGCATGCACCTCAATTTTAGTCAACACACTTCTTACAAGACCTAGCATAGAGCTGGAGCTACAAAAAACAATGCTGCTAGTAGCTTGAGCTTGAGAGTCATTTGGAAACAATACTGAGAAAGTCTTGTTCTTTAATGTGTACATGTCAAGTTGAGCAATTGGATGAGATAATAATTTTTAAAAAAGAGATAATAATAATTTATTTAATCTATAACACTAAAATTGACCATCTATCTGTTCTCACTTATCTTTGCATTATTTGAACAAGTTTGTTACCACTCGCATCACTTTTGTAGAACAACTATTCTTCTCAGTACAGTGTAACCTATTACAAGTGTCCAGTTTCATCTCAAAACTCACACTACCCAAATGGAGAACTGAAGCATAATCAAGGAGAGCAGGAAGATAGACCACGAGCACAACAAAACAGCCCTTGTTCTGAGCTATGATAGGTCGAGAGCAGACAAAAAGCTAAAAGCAAACAGAGGCTTCCCAACCAAAACTACATAACAAGTTACGAAAAGTACAGCTACCAAAAAAAGCAAAAGAAAACATGTACTGTAAAGTAGGGGATAATCCATTTGTGGTGGCTCAGTTATTTCGCAGCACGACACCGTAAGCAAATTGAATTCTGAAGAATTCCAATTTCGTCCCCATAATGCCTACAATGAGATTCTTGTGCTTAAGAGCAAAATGAACAGGGTATTGACTGGATTGTTTACAATAAATGAAACCCACTTCACTGTGAAAGCTGGCACAGCTTTCTCTCACACCAACAAAACACATTTGAAAATATGGAGGTAGAATGGATCTGTTAAATTTGGTTTGCCTTGACATGTACAGTTGTGACAAAAGACAAAAAGTGCTCTAAATTGTAAAATGGCTATGAAATAAATAATAGATATACAAGTACAACTATGACATCTTTGACGAGACAAGACAATATTTGGTAACTGTAAGCACGCTTCAAATTTTAATAACAATGATACAGACAACACGATTCTCCACAAAACTCAGAGTTTGAATGAAAAGGTATTGAACAATACAGAAAAGAAGAAAAATGCGTTCAAAAAGTAATGATAGGAAATTAATATCACCTAAAATTTCAGATGCATCATATGAATTAGCAAGAAAACATTCAGCAGTACCACATAAAATATATAACGAGAAATACTTACATTAGCTCCTTTAGCTCTGCTGAAGTTGGCCTAGGTATCCAAAAAAACCACCAAAATCCAAAAACCGTTCAATGACAGTATCTACTGGGACCGAATCGTGAGCATGAACTGATGACATTCTTCAGAGAGGGAAATGGCTGACAACTAGAAATGGAAAAGTTAACTATTAGCTTCTAAATATGCATTGAACTACAGTATAAAGAGGGAAGATATAAAACTTACTCAGAAAACAGTAATGTGATGTCCACAGATCTGCAATCAGAACGAGGATGTCTCGAGTGGAATCATTCTTGTTGCGCCACGAACATCAATCTGAAGGATTGTCTTCACAGGAAGAAATAATCATGGAAATTGAATGCACCACCATCAGCTAGAAAATAGAGAGAGAAAGAGACAGACAGAGATAAATATAAAGTTGGTTTGACTAACAGAAACGCACAGTACTGAATTGCAAAGGACACAACTTACACTGTATTGTCTTCATGGTTTAAGTTGTGTCCACAGATGTATGTTCCAAGTTCAAAACAATGACAGTGAATGAATGACTGGCAGAGGAAAGAAGCGCCAAGGCGTTCTCCTTTTTCTGAGGGAGCCTCCAAAAGCACAGAAGTAACCCACACAAGTTTGAGTGGAACGTTTCAATAAGGGTTTCGGCTCGGCACCCACTGATATTTTTCTTGTTAACCTAAAACAAAGCAGGCATATGCTGAGAACACCGACCAAAATCATGTGCAGCAGAATATCAGACAACAGAGGTCGTAAAAAAGGATGGAGCGGAAGAAAATAAATCTAGGAAAAAAACTACGCCAGGAAATTATGCTTGAAATACCTTCTTTTTCGACGGCCAGGCGAGGCGAACAGGATCCCCTATAATCCCCTTCACTGCGCCCCGCGCCGGGCGCCGGCAAGAAATCGCCGAGCAAACGCTCAGCGAAGTCTTCACTGCAAATGGGATTCTACAGGCACTGGTAACTAATCATTCTTATTGTCCGAGTGCTGATTAATCTCGGCATCAACGTGGACATATAGATAAAACGAAATCAATGCACACAGTGCACACAATGCCAATAGTCAACATGAACGAACATTCAGCAAGACTGGCGACAGAGCCGAGCCGAAGCCGAGCCGAAGCCGAGCCGAACAGTCCGAGCGGCCCGATGCCGAGCCGAGTGTTGCGCCGCCGCGCCGTGCGCCGTGGCGGCAGGCAACCCACCCACCTCCTGAGTCGTTTTGGAGGCTCAGGCTCTCCACTCCAGGGACAGGACGCACGTGCGTGCATGCGTGCTCGCGTACGTGTATCTGCGCCTGAGCTGACGCTGCGGGTTCTGCTTTTCTTTTCCTACCAAAAGCGTATGAAGCTCGGCGGCAATCAAATCCAACCAGAATCAGATTCAGGGAGCTCCATGTTGAATTAAATTTCTAGAGAAGAGTGCTTCGACGTCGTTAGGCTTGCAGAACATTCTCGTCATGTGGCACTTTTGCACCAATGATGGTTGCTCTCATCAGACAGGGGTCGCATAATTTGGAGTGAGTGGGTTGAAAATGAAACCAATCGTGAAAGTTTGTGATCACACTTGACCTCTATATTCCTACACATGAGGATGATTACGAGCAGAGTAAAGTTGCCAACCAACAGTTATCAAAGTAGCATAGCTTTTTACAAAAATTAGATATACTGTATTAATATCTATCTACATGGAGGTAGTGTCTAATGGGTACAAAAGCTACAAGCTAAACAATTTGGTCCAAAGTGAACCATTTTTGAATTGTCGTTGTATGCTTATTTCATTCTCAAGTTTTTGGGTTCAATAAAGAAAAGGTCAGGAATAGGCAAAGGAAAACCAAGAGACAGAAAAATTAATGAATTCAGCAATCAAGATCACAAGACTCGGTCTTTGAAAATTGACAAGTGTTATTCTGGAGAAACATGAAAAGACTTTCTTAGCTAGCTAAAAATGACATAAAGTAAACACAAATTATGCATGTTATGTTCGAGCCTCTCGCTAGGTTTCGATTGTTGAGGCGCGAGCCGACTCGACTCGGGTTCTAGGAACGAAAACTAGCAAAATTTGTTCAGAGTTCTCAAACTAACACTATTAAATAATATTGTCTGTTCAGAGTTCTTAAAATAATACAATTAAATGATACTGTTGATTTTCAGACGGAGCTAAGGTTTCTAGTTGAGATTAACTGAGATTACAATCTCCATTAATAAGCTGGGTTATTGACTCAAAATGAAAACATGCAAAATTGGACCAGTTTTCTCTAAATACTACTATTAAACTTGAAAATAAAGTTCCTTGTTGGAATTTTCTTTCTCGTTTTACAGTGTAGGCAGCGCATCACGCGCGCATGCAGGGCGGGTTGCCTACACGGCGGCGCTGTGTGTCGGCGAAAGGGCCGGCCAAGAGATCAGGGCCCTTATCTCTTGGCCGGCGCCTTCGCCGACAGCGTCACGAGGTGACGGCGTCGTCAGTCGCATCTCAAAATGGCGCGAACCGGACGACACGCAGACTGGCAACGCCGTCGTGCAGGGAGTTATCCACTTAGCGTATCGCGTATCGTGTCTGGCGTATTTTGCGCCTCGCGTCTGGCGTTTTTTACGCCTCGCGTCTCGCGTCTGGCGTTTTTTGCGCTTCGCGTCTCGCGTCAAGCGTCTCGAGCCTCGACTCAACGCAACTCGCCGCGTTTGATGCGCTCCAAATTATTTTTTTCAGACTGCTAATATCTCCCGACACGATTTTTCATTCAGCTATGAAAAAGCGCATCAAATGCGGCGAGTCGCGGCTCGAGACGCTTGACGCGAGACGCGAGGCGCAAAAAACGCCAGACGCGATACGCGATACGCTAAGTGGATAACTCCCAGGCAACCAGCACTGCACGCGCGCGTGATGCGCTGCCTACCTCTCTGTCAAAGCAAACGTGCACATTACACTTTAATTAATATATACCTGCCATGTACACTTTCATAAAAGTATACATTACCATGTACGCTTTGATAAATGTATACATGTATATGTATACTTTAATAAATGTATACATGCCCATGTATACTTTAACAAATGTATACAAGCCCATGCATACATTTTTCCAAAGTGTACAAGGTATGTAAACTGAGGGCAAAATGTGTATTCTTTACAAGTATACATATTGGGTATGTATACATTTATAAATGCACACATCGGCATGTACACATTTATAAATGCATACATGGTATGTATACATTATTTGAAGTATACATGCCATGTATACTTTATAAAAAGTATACAATGTATACATTTGAATGGACAGAGCTTCCAGGCGGAGGACCGAATTACAAAAACCTAATTATCCGCGTTGTTTGGCGTTTGCGACCACTAATGCACCGTTCAAAAATGATCGTCCATGCATATCCACCCTATACTTTTGACCCAAATGAACGGAAACACCCTGTATATGTGAAGCATTTAGGCTACAAGGCTCAAAAACGTAAGAAATGGCAAATTAATTCACATATTAAGTTGTGCAATCCACCATAATCACGCAATCTGTAAACACAGTTTGGTTGAGTCGCGGCCCCCTCGCCGTAATCCCGTAATGAAAGGTTCAATTTAGGTCAAGTAGTAACGTACAATACGACTTGAATTTTGAGATATATTAACAATGCAAGTGCTGCTGCACAGCACGTACAAGCTTACAAGAATACGCAGTCGTCATACAGTTGGCCGATGAGATGAGAGATGTGTCTTACAGTAGAAGCCGTCGGGCGGCATCCGGGCGCGGCTCACGTCACGTCCCCGTGGCGGCCGCGGTGGCTCGCAGGTCGGCCCGGCCGGGGGTCCGCGTGATGCTGGAGCGTCGCGACGCGGCAGTGCAGCGCGCGGGCCTCACTGCAGCCCGGCGCGGCCGCTAGGCCTCCTCCCCCTGCACCTGGTCACACTCGCCGCACAGCACCTGCTGCACCCCCGGCAGCGCGGCCCGCACCGCCGCGCGCTGCTCCCTGCAGGCCGTGACTGTGTGGAGGTCCTTCCACCACCCCCTCCGCAGCACGAGCCTCCTGAGCGCGCGCAGCCCGCACCGCCCCAGCAGGGAGTGCAGGTCGCTGCAGCTGAATGGCCACTCCCGCTCCCCCGGCGTGCCCACCGCCAGCTCCAGCTCCTCCAGCGTGCCGCCGTGGGCCTGCAGCAGGGACTGCAGGGTGGCGCGGGGGAGGCACCACGCGCGGAGCCACCGCAGGCCGCTGTGTCCCGGCGGCAGCGCGCCCAGCTCGGGGGGCGCAACGTCCAGGTCGTCATCAAAACAAGACACGTGCAGCCTCCGCAGCCGCGGCATGGCGTGCACGGCGCGCAGGTGGGGCTCGCGGGTGCCGAGCATCCACAGCCGCTCCACCGTGGGGGCGGCGCGCTGCAGCAGCTCCAGGCTCCAGGCGGGGTCCCTGTCGCAGTGCAGCATCACCAGCCGCACCACCTGCAGCAGAACACAGAGTCACTCGGGGCGCACGGGCGAGCAGCACAGCGGGGCAGGGACTGCAGCTGCAGGCGCCCGCTGTTGTCCGTCAAACACAGAACACAAAATGCTTAACACGAGTCTGATCGCTTGGAGGCATACTATACATCACTAACACTGCAAACAATTCCTGGAAACATTAAATCCTATGGGTCGTTCACATATTCCGTAACTCGTTAGGGGTTCAGCTTTTTGTTATAGTTCGTTACGTTGGGGAGGGGGGGGGGGGGGTCACGGGTGTTATGTAACATTTCACTGAAAATGGGAGAGCGAGATCGATAAACATCGCTCTATTAGAGTCACTTTGATGACTCTTTTTGAGTCAAATCATCAAAACGCCACTCTACTGGAGCGATTTCAAAATACCAGAAAAGACTCGATTTGAGTCGTTTTAGTGAACGTCACTTTTACTGAGTGATGAAAAAATGCTTCGCCCATTACGGGCGAGAAATGTGACTATTCCATTTCCAGTGATCCATTAGTGAGTAAAAATGGAACCAGCAAATGGGTTTCCATATTAATGCATTGAAAAATCAATAAAAACTTACCATTTTCTTGAAAAATCAAATTTTATTTTTATAATTTTCTGTGATCTGGGATTACTTTTACCAAACGAATAAAAAAGCGGAAATGTTGCGTTACAGGGGAGGGAGGGGGGGCGTTTAATTCCCGTCAGTAACATGGAGGAAGGGTGATGAACTGGCTGAAAACGTAATGCTAAAGAATTTAGAGTTCCAAATTGAACTGAGAATTTTAAATTGCTTATTTTTTTTTTCCTTTTCAATGCGAAGCGTATACTTGGCCTGTGCGATTAATTGGTTAACTGGTTCAATTGTCTTTTTTTTCTTTTTTTTATCGATTTTTTAGTGCATGATTTTAATTGTTGTGATCGTTAATTGATTAAAACTGATATAATTGATACTTTATTAATAATTGATATAATTAACAACTGATACAACTGCTTCGATTATCGATTACATCGATTACCGGTTATTAACATTTACTGTAATTGTTTAACGGTTACTGGCATCAATTGTGACATCGGAAACTTTTGGCAAATCGCTTCTGTTGTTCTAACATCATTTTTAAAGTCTAAAAACCCCATTTTTAAAGAGCAGCATCAAATAAGAAAAGCCACCTCTCGCCGTGACCCCCTCCGACCATTCTGTTATTTTGAGGGAGGAATGTTACACACCTAAAATGTTGAGAAAAACCGTACTTTGTTGGTCCGGAAAAAATTTATTGGCCGAGGGCCGAGTTAGGGCTTAGGCTTAGAGCTTAGGGAAAATTCGGGACTAAAAACATGGATTTGGGTATTTTTGCTGAGCGTAATGTCATTGGCTGAGTGCCCCTTAAGACCAGATAAAGACACCTATTCACATTCAGACACGAGGCCATAGCTATGGACTGGGGGTGCACACAATGATCTACCAAAATATGTCCTACCGTCGTAAAATAAATTAAAGGAAAATTAAAGTGAAAAAATGCTGTTTTTAAAACATCTACCAATATTTGTTCTACCAGAATGAAAGGAAAAATTAAAAATCAGAAAGGAATAATAAAAATATTATTTGTAAAAGTCCTGGTGCAGTGGGGGAAAATGCAGAATAAAATATCCTACCAAAAATATTTATAAAAATCCTCAGAAATTTTATTATTTCTTAGTATTTTTAAAACGTTTGGTAGATGATTAATTGGCAGGATATTATATCCTGCATTTTCCCCCACGGCCCACGGCACACAGTGGAGTAAAGTCGAAAAAAGAGAATCATAGCTAAAAAATGCTGGGAATTGCACAAAAATTGGTGTGTGTTTGGGGGTGGGGGGTGGGGTGGGGGTTGAAGTGTGCTTGATCGGTTCCTGATATCCGTTTGCACCTCCCGGGTCATCCTGGGGGTGTCATCGGGGACCTCACGAGGTCGCCGATGACGCCCTTCTTGAAAATTCCTATCCTGAGATTGTCGAGGGTCCCCGATCGATTCCCGGTGTCTGTTTGCACCTCCCAGGTTATCCTGGGGGTGTCATCGGAGACCTCATGAGGTCGCCGATGACGTCCTTCTTGAAAATTCCTACCCTCAGCTTTTCGAGAGCACCCAATTGATTCCCGGTGTCCGTTCACTCCTCCTGGATCAACCTGAGAGGAGTGTCATCGGAGACCTCATAGACCAAAATAGGACATACGATTTGTTGCATGGTGTTGCGCATTGTAGCCACTAGTGGTGCACTGGTGCGCGCCCAAGGCAGGCCGTCATCTGAAACCTCGTCAGGTCCTCGTTGAAACACCCAGTCTAAATCGGGAGGTGCAAACGGACACCGGGAATCGAACGGGGACCCTCGACAATCTCAGGATAGGAATTTTCAAGAAGGGCGTCATCGGCGACCTCATGAGGTCCCCGATGACACCCCCACCCCCAGGATGACTCGGGAGGTGCAAACGGATATCAGGAATCGGTCATGCACACTTCAACCGCCTACCCCCCCCCCCCCCAAACACAAACCAATTTTTGCGCAAATCCCAGCATTTTTTAGCTATGACCCTCTTTTTTCGATTTTACTCCACTGTGTGCCGTGGGGAAAACTGAAGGATAAAATATCCTACCATTTAATCATCTACAAAACGTTTTAAAAATCCTAAGAAAAAAATAAAATTTCTGTTGATTTTTTATAAATATTTTTGGTGGGATTTTTTTCCGTGCATTTTCCCCCACGGCACCAGGGTTTTTACAAATAATATTCTTATTATTCCTTTCTGATTTTTAATTTTTCCTTTTATTCTGGTAGAACAAATATTGGTAGATGTTTTAAAAACAGCATTCTTTCACTTTAATTTTCCTTTAATTGGCTGTGTCGGTCCTATACTGTCTTTCCTTAACTTACATAGCGGCCATACTTTTCGGGTTTGCACCCACAACACGCTCCTTTCCGCACCGTTTTCACATGGTAGGCAGTATGGCCGCAATAAAATAGTAAATGTTTAGTTCGCTTTAATAAACGTATATTTTAAGTATATACAGGATTCTTTGCTTTCTAAGTAATTTTAAGTATCGGCTACAATCAGAAATGAATTATAGAAGTTTTAAAATAGATATCAACTCTAATATTTTTTGTTTTTAAGTTAAAATCCTTACTGTGTCATGGAGGTCTCTGAGATAGTGATGCAACATGAATAATAATGATTTTGTGTATGAATACTTTTCGAAATAAACTGACATTTGATAAAAATCATGTGTTTATTTATTTTATCTTTCTTATCTTACTGATTATCACAGTGTAGCATTAAATCAATCATAGAATTAATGAGTATTCGTCAAGCATGAAACTTTATGTTGGTAGTTCTGTATACAAACGAGCACCAACTTCAGAGTAGACCTATTTGGTGCGAAAACGTGCTGAATACAATTAGAACACAAGCGTATGAGAAAACGTGCCATATATCGGGGTAAAACTGTTGAAAACATATGAATCTTTAGCTTTGAAATAGGAAATAAAGTTCATATTCATTTTATAAAAATTGAAAGATGACAAACATTTTGTGAGGTCACGGGTAAGTCACCGAGCATTGGTGGTCACGAAGTGACTTAAAAATGGTCATTATGACGTCATTATGACGTCATCGTGACTGTTTCGTGTTCTTTGGGATGGTTCAAATGGTGAAGTCAGATTTTACCTCACTGGACAGTTTCATAGAGAGTTATACCAATACCACCTTTAAAAGCCGCAACTTTGGCATCAATACTTTAAGAATTTATATCTCCTAAACCGTTTGAGCTACAGAGCCCAGATATTTCATGAATACCTTTAATTTTTGAAAGTAAAAAAATCATCCGAAACCTGACCCGAAATCTTGGGTCAATTTGATATAGAACTACTCATATGCACTTTTCCTTCCTTGCAAAGCAATGATTTGTGAATTTTACAGTTTAAAACAAAGGCAACTGATTATTGTTAGTAACATAAATTGACAAAATTGTCATTAAAAAAAAAAAAAAAAAAAAATTATCGAAATTACCGACAGAGCCCATCTTATAAGATGCTATCTTCTGCTAGTTGGCTGAGTGCCTCTTAAGAACAGACCAAGATATCTATTCAGATTCAGACACGAGGCCATAGCTACCAACTGGGGTCTGCACTTCTCTGATTCGCATTGGTACCACCTTTGCAAAAATTTTCTTTCTAACATTTACAGATGATTTAAAATGTATTAAAAGAGTGCCATGTGAAGAAAATAAATTTTATACAGATACGTTTTAAGCTTTGTCAATTATTTTCCTCATCAACTATCGTATGAAATGTCATACAAAGTATTGACATTTGAGAAAATGTGAACAGCGGAGTAGTGTTTTACCTGTAAATCATCGTTTGGTTAGTTCGGCAGAAGGAAGAACTGCGGGGAAGTTCTAGCAGTGCTTGACGTCATATTTTCGGTTCAGAAAGTATTGTAAATAGGAAAAAATAAAATAAAAAGGGGACGAATGTTTATTGTACATTGCGTATTAAACATATTTCAAAACTGAAAATTATAACATTATTGCATTATTAAACAGAATGGAGTCAAGCCACGGGAGTCCGTGGCTTGACTCCATGCTAGAGTAAGATCGTTAGCACTCAGCCCAGAAGGCATTGCCTTAAGCTAGTATGTTATGTTACCCCTATGGACTGGGGCCTTCACATCTCTCATTCGCATTGGTACCACCCTCGCAAAAAACTTCTTTTGTACTATTTACAGGTGATTTAAGTGTATTAAAAGAATGCGATGTTAAGAAAATACATTTTATACAGAAACATTTCACGCTTTTTCAATCACTTTCCTTAGTAACTATCGTATGAGATGTCATACAAAGTATTGAAATTTGATAAAATGTGAACAGCGGAGTAGTGTTCTTTCTGTAATTCATCGTTTGGTGAGTGCGGCAGAAGGAAGAACTGCAGGGAAGTTCTAGCAGTGCTTGACGTCATATTTTCGGTTCAGAAAGTATTGTAAATAGGAAAAAATAAAATAAAAAGGGGACGAATGTTTATTGTACATTGCGTATTAAACATATTTCAAAAGTGAAAATTATAACATTATTGCATTATTAAACAGAATGGAGTCAAGCCACGGGAGTCCGTGGCTTGACTCCATGCTAGAGTAAGATCGTTAGCACTCAGCCCAGAAGGCATTGCCTTAAGCTAGTGAAATTACTTTTTGGCTGAGCCGCCACAGGCTAGCCAAGAAAAATATAACTATCTAGGCTCAGCCGAAGAATCGACTGCAAAGGGGCCAGCCAGCCGGCCTACTCACTCCGGGTCCTCCACTCTTTCAATAATAAAGTAAAAGATATTTTAAAAGACATGTACAGTTACAAAAAGTAATTTTTTATGATAGAAAAAGAAAACTTTTTTGAAAAAAATTATCCTTCCGAGCATTATTAGCAAAATAATTGCCACGATGACACTTTTTGTCTACGGCTTCACATTCTTTGGTTGCCATCCTGTGACGTGCAATTCCGGGAGGGCCACAACCACAGACATGAAACAAGCACTTCGTAGAAATACGTATTATTGATCAGAAATTAGTTCCACGCAAAAATGGCGTGGTTTTCATACTCAACTACAATCATGTTTTAAATATTTTAAAGACAGCTGTCACAAAACCAGAGTTTTTCTTTAAGATTGTATACGTCTTATGTTGGCGGCCATGAGACTAGCCGGCAGACTGCAGACCCAAGAGCTGATCGGTTTAACGCGCGGATAGGCGGAGAGGACTGAGGCGGTAGACTGGCAAGAGGTGTGTTTCGTGCCGTGGCAGTCTACAGAGGCACCAAACATCGAACAAGGCAAAATACATACGAGATGAAGTTCCTGTAGATTGAATAATTTTTGCTGAGCAAATTTTTGATGACAAGTAAATTGGGGAATGGGTGGCAGGTGCGACTGGCGGGTATGTTCCCCCTCACTATAAAAGGGATTTTTAATTGATAAAATAATAAAATATTCAAAATCAATAAATAATTTAATAAATAATCGTGAGAAATAAGAAGTGTTAAAATAATGTTGTCAAAAATCTACAACATTTTACAAATACCGTCGTTATGAATCTTCACTGAAAGTTTTAGGCGATAAGCTTCTTCGTATGTAGAGCCCGTACCTGCTAATCATACTCAGGTGTTCCATGTTGACCTCTTGGCCTGAAGGGTACCTGTTTTGCTTCAAGTTCCTGGGGGTTTATGATCCTTATACCACACACTGTTAGATCTATAGTTATGCATTTCCAACGCAGCAGAGGGTATAATCAGGTAAGCCCATTCCCGTAAGCATGCATGGCATGGTAAACCTTGTGTAGTAATATCCCTTGCAGGTCCAGTGGATATTTTGACCTGACTGCATACCTATGGGTACACTGGAAAAACAAAGGTGCTATATAGCACCCTTTTTGGGGTGTTATTGAATTTTAAGGGGTGATACTGCACTAATGCCTTTGTAAAAGCACGAATAGGGCCAAAAATAGCACCTATGGGAGGCGATAGCGCCTTTCTAAAGGCACTATTTCACTAACGCCTTTAAAAGGCATTAGATAACACCTTTGTTTTTGTAGTGTCACCTTTGGGGCTACACACTGAATTGCACATTGCACTTTTCACACATATTTGGAGCAGTAAACCGTTTTGTATGCAGTCAGGTCGTAAAATACCACAAGAACTTTGTACTGATTTAAAGGGCAAAACTGCAGACAATTCAAGTCTGATGCGTTCCCTCACTAGCTTATGAGAGGAGACTTCCTTGCACTTGCTTCTTTGGATATGCTTATACAGTAGATCCTGCAGTTTGCAATATGGGGACAAACAACTTGCAGCATCTTGAAGCAAAAAAGGTGCGGCCAGCAGGTCAACGGGTTTGAATACGACAGCAAACCCTGGGAAACATTTGAAGTGGGCAAGTGCGGTATTAAAGTGGATTCTGACATTTTAAGTTACAACGGTTCATGTAGAATGGTGTGGAGTGTTGACAGCATTACTTAAACAATTTTTAATTCACATCATTATTTAATGAATCATATATGGATAGTTTATTATTTTTTATCATTTTGAATATTTCATTTCGTAATTAACTGAAAATTTGTTATTTAATGAGAGGGAACCTCCAGTTTCGGGCACCTTCAGGACTTAACCGTCTATTGAAATTATAGATGCTATTGTTTTACCATACCAAGTCGCTTTCATACTATTAATTAAATTATTAAACAATTTTTTTTGTAAGATAAACTTAGAGCCACGTAAAAATTATTGCAGAATAATTATGAACTATTACCAAATGGTTCTGATAGCAGGAAATGCTCAAAGATTGTCAATCTGAAAGTGTTCCTTTTTTTGGTCTTCCACAAATTATTAAGAACAAGCAAGTCATAAAAGAATTTGATTACGTAAGTCCTGATTGACATACTTAATAATACTGCAAAAAAAAAGAGTTTTGGGGTATTGCCCAACATCCAAAAAGGGAATTCAAAAATATTTATGACAAATAATATAAAGTCTAAAGAGATAAAGCGGCGCAGCCACCGATTTTTCAAATCTGCCTAGTAGCATAACATGAAAAAAACAAAATAGCGAAGCTTCTGAATCTGAATTTGCCTTCGTGCCAGCTAGAGCTGATCTTTTACACGCGACAATGTAGGCAACCTAAAAAGATAAAATAAAACAACAAAAAGATCGGAGTTTTAACATTTGATAATGCTGATATAAAAGAAACAAGGAAAGCAAAAACTAATAAGAAATACAATTTCTATGCAAAAATTTCCCTTTTTACGTATTTACATGGCATTGAAAATTACATGAAATTTGTGAGTGTGCGGCATGGGCTGTAGTGGTACCAGAGCCGATGTCAACTACACCAACTACACGACCCTCATAACCTCCTGATCACGAGGTCCGAGTTGTGATGTTATGGAAATGTATCTGAACATGATTGCAATATTTTGAAAACAAGATTCTTTTCAAAACTTTCAAAAACTCCAGTGGAACACAACCCATCAATCCATCATTTCATATTTTGTATTCACCACGACAGGCCAAGTTTACTAATGCAATTTAAGTCATTGCGAGCAATGCAAAAAAATTTTTTTAACTCATTGGTTGGATATTTCGGTGTCTCTAGAAGAATATAATGAAAAATGATGGATCCGTCATAGAGATTTATAGAGGCACCATACCACCTTCATAATTTGTAAAAATATGTTTGTTGCATTGCTGTACATCTTATATTAGTTCAATTATTCATTAATTTTATTAATTTAAGGACTATTGAATTAATGTGATTTTTGCTGTCAAAGAAGATTTTAGTTTTAGTTTATTCTAAAATATCTGACTAGCCTGAGAACACCAAATGTGATGGTAAACCAAGAATGAGATGAACAGTTACTGTTACCTTGTTCGAACCTTCCCTGTATCCTTAGTATTTAAAATATTATCACAGAAAAGGGTGTCCAATGTTGAGAGGAAGTCAATTTTAGTGTAATTAGTTCATGCTCACCCAGTGTAGAACTCTGCAAAAGTCTTAAGTAGCTTCTAGTCATTCCACACAGGTTCTATGGGTTTACGTTGAGAAAGCTGGAAAGCGCAATCCCCATAACTCTGAAACTAAAAGGCTACGTGTGATGAGTCTTTCAGGATAAATCATGGGTGATATGAGCTACTTTCAGTATTTTTTGCGTCGAAAAATTTTATGACATCATTTGAGATATTTCCAAAAGTACAATTCAAAAAAAAATGATTTTCAAAAAAAAAATTTTTTTTCATCTACTGACACCTAACAGGCTGCATACCAAGTGGAAAGTCGCTACCATGACTCCTTCCCTACTTTTACCTATACCTCATTTCTATATAGTACCGAAATGGTAGTATTTTATATCTCCAGACTGGGTGCACCTAGAGAGCTGCCATTTACAGGGTAGAGTCTTGTACCATAGGAGAGCAAACAAAAAAAAAATGGTCGATTTTGGAGACAACCTTTTTTTTTCAGTGTACCGTTGACATGGAATCACTCACTTGCAAGATATAATATCAGAATTTAACATTGTTTCTATTATGAAATCTTTAAAATTTATTTCAAAAATATTTCACTGAACAGGAAAATGTCATGTGCTCAGCTGTCCTGGCATGCCAGGTCCTAGTACCTCAAGCAGTGAGTTTTCGAGCCAAGATCTCAGCACTTTGGTTTCCGACGTGGAGGGGTGCAAGGAACAAAACTTTTCGCTCGGATTTTACCGGTGACCAGTATTTCTAGCCGATTTGGCCGTAAAGTCACCAAAAAATGCCCCCAAAAATGCCCCAAACAACACACTTTGCTTGGGAATTTTGGGACCGAAACATTTTGATTTGCTTTCGATGTACAGAGTCGATAGAAACAATTGCACTGAAATTGATGAGCACCTGCCCAGATTTTTAGGACCAGTCATGATAGTGTTTCGATTTATATTGAAGTGGGTATGTTCATCAAATCAAATGTCTGAAGTTGTATTTAAGGGCGTGTCCACGGTAAAGCATTTAAGGTCAACACTGTAAAAAGGAAAATCGTTTTTTGACGCCACCTGAGTTCGGTTTTATTCAAAGGCAATTTTCAAACGTCTCTATTGATGAGAATTCGGCAGTTCCACAATTTGTTTTTAGTTTGAATGTATGAAAATGACGCCCCTCAAACAGAAAATGTTCACTGCCCTTGGTTTTTCAGTTGTTTAGAAGGGGCTGTAAACAAATACGAACCCCTACCCTACCCTATGTAGCGTCGAAAAATGGCTTACATTTTTATAGAGAATTAATTGATAATCGTCGATTAATCGATTTCCACAATTAATAAATTTAACCTATTATTTGATATTACACAATTAATCAAAAGGGATACCGATTATCAATTACACATCATTGCGTTGAGGCGATTATCGATCATTTTAATAATTGGTCCAATTCATTTTCGTAATAGCTCAGGCCTACTTATGAGAACGTTCCCAGGGGAAATTTCGATGCCTCTACGGGTCAATTCCGTTATTTTGTCCATATCTACTCCTCTGCCAAGTGGCATAATTGCTTGACACAAAAGTGCATCATTCGGTAGCCCGCGTGCCGTGCTCGATCACGGCGCGACGCAAGCAGCGGGTGAGCAGCAGGGCTATCACGTTCCGTTTTCGGCAGGGCGCCCGGACTCCGTCTAGACGGTTTAGCCAGGGCTCCGCTCCCCTCCCCCCTTCGTCCCTCCCGTGCACGATGTACTGAACCCTGTACTTTCAGTACATCGTGCTCCCGTGCTTTCCGGACGGGAGGGACGAGGGGGCGAGGGGAGCGGAGCCCTGGCTAAACCGTCTAGACGGGGTCCGGGCGCCTTGGCGAAACAGGAACGTGATAGCCCTGCTGGGGGACTCGCGAGGCGCAGTGTTGCCAGAAAGGTAGGCAAAACTCCCATTCAATACACCTGTGCGTAACGGGACTGTATCTCCGCCTGCCTAGGCAACTCCCCTGCACTCGTGCACAGATGTTGTCTAGTGGGCAGGTGGATATACAGTCCCGTTACGCACAGGTGTGTATTGGGCTGGATTTTTTCCTAATTTTCTGGCAACACTGGAGGGGGCGGCCAGCCTTCGCTAACCGATTTGCAGAAGTAGCCGACTGCTATGCGCAGTCCCGCCCAAGACGTGCCGGCGGCGCCCCGGCGGCGCCCCGGCGGCGCCCCGGCGGGCTGGTGCTGGACTGGACACTCACCCCCTGCGCCTCCTGCAGCGCGGCCGCCTTCTCCGGGCGGACGCCGGTTGCGGTAAAGCAGTAGTCGCTCAGATTCATCTCCCGCGGGGGCGGCGCCTCGGCAGGTGGGGGGTCCAGGGCTGCAGCGGGAGGGAGCGCAGCTGCAGGTGGGAGGCCATCTCCTGCGGGACCATCTGCTCCCCTCTGCACACACATATTGCGCTCATTATACTACAATTTTTCCTCCTATGCATTGTACAACAAAAATCTTATTGTTATGCTTTCTTATTAAATCCCTTGGCCGGACATTCTGTAGGTTTTGTCTGGAGATGTGATTTGAATATAGCCACTAACATACACGATATCGGTACGGAGGCAACCCTCTCGGTAGCCTTGCCTACCTGAGTGAGCGTAGCACTGCTGGCCACCACGACCCAGAGGGCCTTGATCAGGGGGTTGTCGGTGTTGGCCAGGGTGCCGTTGAGCTGACGGCCGCCGGCGCGCAGGGTGAGGTCCCAGGACGGCGCGGAGAGCAGCGTGAGGGCGTGCAGAGCCTCCTCGCCCTGGCACTGCACGTCCTGGAGCAGCGCGGCCGCCTCCTGCAGCGCGCCCGCGGGCACCTGCTCCTGGAGCCTCCTCTCGGCGGCCCTGGCGTTGAGCACGGCGTGCTCGTCCAGGCAGCGGCGCTCGGCGACGGCGCGGCAGTCCGAGCACCAGCCGCGGGAGAGCCTGCGGGGGCAGAACACTTGCTCGAGTTACCCGCGGCACAGCCTCGGCACAAGCCAGTTTCAGTCATGAGTAATGCTGTGCGAGTGGTTTGAAATCGAATCGAAGGCAGATTCGATTCGGTTCCAAATCGGTTATGATTCGGTATCGAAGATTCCAATCAGCTAAGATTCGCCCGGGCGCATTTGCAAAGATGTGTGAGACCCACCAGACTTTATTTTGAAGCGTAATTTTAATTCTTTTAGTAAATCTAATTTGTGGTGGTCAAAATTGGATTCGATTCGATTCACTTGCGCATTCTGGAAGATTGGATTAGAAATTATTTGGTCGGATTCGGTTTGATATGGAGACTTGAAGAAATTCGATTCAAACAAAAAAAAAAAAAAAAAAAAAAAAAAAAAAAAAAAAAAAATCGATTCGCATTGCAATAGTCACGCGTCTCTCACCGGAAGTTGTCCTGCTGCTCCATCAGCTCCAGAAGTGCGAAGTTGTTGGGGAGAGACTCCGGGACCACGTTGTAGGCCTGTGGACAAGAACGGATTCAAGAAAACTTCCCTCTCTCAACTCTCTCCACAGGTGCACTGAAGCGGTTCGGGCGAAACGTCCTCTGACGGCAGAGATCAGCTGTCGATGAGCGAGTAATCACATCCACAATACCTTGCGCACCTGATCCGGTTTTAACTCAGTGATACCCGTTACAAAATGGCAAAGTACGCTCTAGAATGGTCAAAATTTTGTGTAATCCCGGCGTCTTATCAGGGGCGTGTTAAGGTCCTGGAGACAGGGGGATTCCCACGGGGTCCATCACCCAGTTCCGGAGCGCGCACGCGATTACCGATTACATGACATAACCAACATTTTTCGGTAAAATTTTCGAAAAAAAAGTTGAAATTGAGGTCGTTTTTACCATATTGAAATGAGGGAAAGCCCCAAGCATGAACAGCAACGAAAGGAGGAATTTTTTCAGATGTGATTGCCATTCATTATCGGACAAGGTGTACACAAGCGTAATGGATAGACCCCTCGCTTATTAACACGCGCCCGCATACTATGTTAAACCAAATACTCTGAACAAAATTTTCCTATGTTAATACCCCCTTGGCAATCCAAGTCCTAAAGGCACATTGCGGGCTGGACTCACCGTGCGACACGTCGGGCACTCCCTCCTTTCGCACCGCTGCAGGCACTGCAGGCACGCCGTGTGCCCGCACGGCACGGTCTTGGGGACGCGAGCTGCCTGGTCGAGCGCCTCGTAGCAGATTTTGCACTCCATGGCGACGGCGGGCACAACCGGCTACAGCGCGTAAGGTACGGCCGGGAACAGCTGAGGGCTCCTCTGTTCCGTGGAAACGTTACGCGCGGCAGCCAGTCATCAGCTGGTCAGGAGGTCGGCCAGCGAATCCTCCTTCTCAGGGACCCGGGGCGCGCAGCCCGGCCTGAAAGCAGAGGCACAGTGACGACTGCAGTCCAGCTTGAGAGAAGGTTCCTCGCAGGAGAATGGGATGCTATTTTGTAAGGACGAGATGTTTCAGACTTTTTGTACAAGTTCACAAGTTTGGCAAAATTTTGAGCTGTCAGCAGTGACTTAAAAATTTGAAATTTTAGAATTCTAGACAAGTACTTAAAAATGTTAGTACATTTTAGTTAGTAAATTAGTTACTTAATTTATTTATTTATTACTTTCATGTTTGCATGGATATGCCATATAGACAAATTTTGAAACCATGTTTTTTCATTTGAAATATGGAACAGCATACTAACAACTGAAAGAACTTCTAATTAATACTCACAACGTACAATTGGTTTGTGAACTTCTTCACTTACTTATAACGAGGGGACATTAACTTTAGGATTTCGTGTACACCGAATACTTGAATATGGTTGAATATTGATGAATATCGGTGAAATTTTCGTAAATTTGAGTTACGTTTGTCTAAATTTGGGTGAAATATTAGTCAGTGAGGCTAAAATATTGTTAGATTTTAGGTGAAATACTGCTGAAAATGGGTGAATCTGGTTGAATATTGAACTAATTACCGCAAGCCTGTACACTGAATATGCAAAGTTGTTGACCCCTCCACTTATAAAGGTTTTGCTCTAAAGAATTCTCTACTCCTTCTGAGAAGGCCATGTGAAACTAATCTAAAAATCTTCATTGAATTACCTTTGAAGTATTCAAGTTCCACATTTGAAAAGGGTACCTTTATGTAATGCTTCCGGTATTTCGACTAACAGAAATGTACGCTCAATATAGTTAAACTACCTCATGGCTTAAAACAATCTCACACAGCAGTTTAATGCAGGGCGCCGTAACATAACAAAAATAGATTTGACCTTTTTCACACGATTTTGTTTATATCTCATGAACGGTGTGAGGTATCTTGACAAACGATGGTTCATTAAAGAGCTACACTTTCATTTCGTTACCTTCAGACTCGGACTGATCAAAGTGGTCCTTACGCTCTAAAAGTAAGTTTTGTGGTTTGGGGGATGGCAAAATCGTAATTGATACGCCAGAAAAACAAAATATATATAAGGGAACAGGGACAAATGTGATCACTTTGAGTAATGAGATTACGAAATGAAAGTGAAATCTTACCTGTTCATGAGATATTGACAAGAAAGTGTGAAGAAGGTCAAAACTATTTCCATTACGTTTCGACGATCTGGTAAAATGTCTTGTCATAAAACTTGTTTCAGTAATAGCTAATAGTTAGACCAATTTCACAAATACGTCTAGTTTTAACATGGATAGTTCATATATTGTTGGAGCCTTAATCACTTGCTCAGTTCCAGTGGTTCAAAATCCGAAATTATAGTGAAAAGTCTTTAAGGCCACCAGGTACATTAATAATCCTGAAATGATATGACACATTTGCTCTGAGACTTGAAAGAATTGGAGATGAAGTTTAAAAGTGTTAGGACGAAAAAAATGAAAGCACTGGAAAGTGTTGTTTACTAATTACTAACCTTACTTGATATCGTCACCGTATCTCAGCTTGTAGAATCACTTCTATTACAGATTTACTTTACAAAAACGACCCAACCATTCGAAATTGGAGTTGCATTTATGTTTTTTTTTTACCAGTAACACGAAAACCTAACCTTCGGATTTGGCCCGGGACAGTGACTTGACTGTAGTGGTGCTCAACAAGTTGCCGGGCACTGCGAATAATGTCCGCGGAGTTAAAGAGCGAAACAAGAGTTCTAAGAGAGAGCTTATTGGCACGTTTTTGAGCCGAAAAATATTTTTTTTCTGTTAAGTGACGGGCTTGGTGCGGAGATAATTGTTTCGGTTGCTATCTTTCTTTTTAATTATTATTATTTTTTTTTTTTTTTAATCTACCGAGCTTTCGAAAAATTATCACTTCTGCAGCCGTGTGCGTTGGGTTGCCTACGGCCGCGACTGCAGGCGCATGTGGCCACTGTGCAGTGTTAATTATCAGAAAAAAAACATTGGACGCTATTCGATCCTGGTCTCGGTTTCGGAGAGGTTCGCTTTGGCGCCAGAAGTGCTATCACCTTGAGTGCTGCTAATCAAAACCCTCGCTTGCAAGAAAATTTGAGAGATGAGCGCACAGGCTGTGCTGCGGGAGCAGAAAATCAAACAAACTATGAATGAGGAGAAGTTTTACTATACACTGAGGGATAACTGAGATTCACAAACAGAACATGAGCACAAAGACAGGATTAAATTTTAAGGGTAGGATGCCCACCAACAGGGTGAAGCATTGTGGGCACAATTATACACATTAATAACAGTTCTAACACACACACACACACACACACACACAAAATGAAATTTAAAACTTCACATTCTGCTTTTGCTTTCAAGCACAAATTGTAAAACAGAGAAATAAAAGGTTTCACAAACACAAAGAAATTACCAACACCCAATTAGAACTTATCCTTTAACCTTAGAAACACTGATTATACACCTAACGTAAGATGCCTAGATGGAAAAAGGGGCGGGGGGAGGGGAGGGGAGAAACACTGCGTATTAATTTCCAATTTCTGTTTCTTTTGGGAATGCATGTAGAAATTTTTAACAACTATATTTTCCATGATTTAAATTCTCTTCTTGTTTTTTTTGTTTTTTTTTGTTTTTTTGTATTTTATAGTTCTAATTATACAAGAAAAAAAGAAACATAAAATCCCATCTACTGAGTATCAGGATTTGATCCTGATAAAACAATTGGGGAGGGAGGAAAAATAATTGCATATGTAATTGCAAACCATCCAACAATGGGTGGTTCGTAGCTGAAGTTGCTGACACAAACAACCTTATGTTAAAAGCACCTGTCCTCTATCAAAGAGGTGTAGTGCATAGAATTCATCTTCCCCTTTCTCAGGGGAATATTTGCAGTTTCATCAAGCTGATTTAAGACTAATGTACTCCAAGAGATCAAATTGTCTGAAATGTGGTGTGGTCTAAAAGCAAAGCAAAATATTTAGAATAACAACTGTGAACAAGGTGCAGCTCTCCCTTTTCAACAAACAGCAGTCCTATCCTACAAACACAGATAAGATAATTCATCTCGCAATTATGCTACACTAGATACAAGACGGTTAAGATTCTGAAGAGGATGTAGTAATATATTCCTATGCAAAAGAACACAGCTATAAACAAAGACGGCGAGTTTTACACTGAGAACTCTGGATACAGACATTAACTATCAGTAAGTTAGTTACATTACATTCTATCAAGAGAGAAATTCTTTTAAAGGATAAGAAAACACATTCATAATACTGCTGACACATAACTAAGCCTGAAGGCTATAATACATCAATAAATAAACTTCAAAGAAGGTAACTGAAACTGGCAGGGTTATCAGTAGAATACAATAATATTCTCACAAAGCAAACAAATCTCTTTGGTATAGTTTGGCTTAATGGCAATAAGAAATTTGCCAAGGTTAAAATGTGATGAGAGAAGTAAAACCCCTTTGGTACAGCATTGCTTTGAGAGAGTAAAACAAATATAAAATTGAGACAGGCCATAGTGAGACTAAAGCACAGTACTATATCTAAAATTAACAGACAGAGAGCAAAAAACAAGAGAACAACAGAGACTGGAGCAGAAACGGAATGGAAACCATAAATTGCTTTAAAGGAAAGCACCAAAATATTTCTAAAAGATTGTGTGCGTTTCCAATATGTTAACCTTTATGACAGATAGTAAATATATAAAATAATTAATAATAAACAACTTAACAAAGTTAACATTGAAAACCTTCCACCTGCACTGAAACGAAGTCACATTCATGTAAGAGTCAAGAGCTTCTTCTACAAAGATGTCAATCTCATTAGTCATATCATCAGACTTATAATTCCTATGTCAGAGGGCAAGATGAAATACAAGTGTTTTGAGCACAAACTCTCTATTCATTCTTCTGCCACACCACTCACATTTACATGCACATATTGTGAGTTTTGATAACTGTGAGTCCATTACTCTTAGGGCTAGAAATGATCCAAAGTTTGTAAACAAATCTATTGCTATTGGAATGTATTATCTATTAAAAAAAAATATATATTAAAAGAGAGAGAGAGAGAGAGAGAGAGACCAACAAAAAATTTAACCAAGAGCTACAAAAAAAAAGAATTTTTTTTTTCTTCTTTTTTTGGAGGGGACTTTTTAGTTACTTTTTCAACACTCATCTATGTACAGAATGGTTTTGCCATTAATTTTGGAGTAAGTACACGCTTAGTAGAAACATCTTAAAATAACAGGGAGTGCAGTTGCTATAGAACCAATGACAAACCAAGTGGTAGGAGAGGTTAATTAAAAGAAACTGCAAGTTTTGGTTGATCCACACTACAGGACAAGTCAGTTAAGGTTAAATTTTAATCTCTTCTCTATTTGAAAAGAGAAAGAAAAGGAGGAAAACAGAGAAAAGACTTGTTGCATTCTTAACTTAGACTGTTATTCTTCTTATCTTTCCTCCAGTTCTATAATAGCCTAACACTTCTAGCATACCTTGAACATCTATCAGAGGACATAAGTGAAGATTTCTACGGCACAAATGAAGCACAAAGAGTGTGACAGAATGAGGAGATATTTCAATAACATCACAGAGGGGTTGGTATGACACTGAACTGCCCTGCTGAGCAACATCACCCAATCTCGCAGCTGCTGACTCCGTGAGAGACTGCACTGCGCGAACACTATTACTATCTCTCTGGGCTGCGCTCTGCTGCAAAAGACGCCAAGTGGTAGAGGTTAATTGAGTCTTGAAAAGTATTAAAAAATAAGCTTTCGCTACACCTGCCCCTCCTCAAAAAAAAAAGAAAGAAAGAAAGAAACATTTTTACTTTAACTTACTGATGACTAGTAGGGGCCTTTTTGCTGCAAGGCATGCAAAGCGGTCCGTGCCCCAGACGGCCGCTTGCTACAAAGATCAGTGATTATTACTCTTTCTTTGAGGTTTTGCAGATGCCACAGGTTTCTTGGGCTCGTCCATGTCCTCTTTCTTAACCTCTGTAAAACGCTCTCCCTTCAAGCTTACAATTTTATTATCTAGATAGCGCACAAGTTTCTTTGGTTCCTGCACATAAAAATATGTTTTGTTAAAATTTAGTTCAATTCACAGATTGAGGAAAGATATTAAGTTGAATTCAGAAGAGGAGAGCAGAGCTTACAGATTTTGGTTGAATTGGGTGGTGCTCACGGTGGTCATCATCACGGTCAACATAACTGTATTTAGCAATGATACGAGACTTCAGTTCATCATCATTCACTGGTTTGTCCCGCATGACACCCTTCTGTATTGAAATCATAGTAGAATGTTCAATGGTAAGAAATGGAATTCAAATATTTATGTGATATGCAACTATCATTGTAAAATTTCATGGCTAAGTACCTGCAAAACAGCTGTTGAAGGCAAAATGCTCAAGCCTGAATCCATACGATCTATGACAAGTTGAGCTGCACGTCCTGCATCTCCTTCACCAACTGACACACAGTGCTGTATTTCTGGGAGGCTTGCAGCAGGGAACATCTCTTGAAGTACATAGACAGCTTCCTAATACCACAAAATCAGAACAGGAAAAGGTTAAAAAGCACAGATAAACATAAGTATTAATAAAATGTTCTTAATTTTTATTTTATTTTTGGTTTCAAACCTACATCATAAGCACTCATTGAGTCACCACTGCTAGAGCCATCAGATGCACCATCACTTGTTTCCGACAATAAATAAACACGTTTGGCTGGAGGCTCATCGCTGCCAGGAAGACTTGATTCTGATGTGCGAGGGGTACGAGTTGTTTGTTTGGATGAGTCAAGCACAATCGGGGCCAGCATGGCTGACAGAAACTCTGCTTTCCGCTCATCACTATTCACTGAATTTGTTCAAAAGAATTATTGACTTCTGATAGGAATAATAATTTAAAGGAGTTAAGTAAGGCAAAGTAGTTACTACCATGATTGCGTAGATCCCGAAGCCTCGCTTCTAGTTCAAACATCCACGTTGCAACCTCAACTTGAGGTATTGTTGAAAAGTTTTCAAAAAAACCTGACATCATTTCACAAAAACCGTCTATATCAAAGTCTGAGTTGTCTTGACTCTCGCCCAATTCTTCAAGAATGCTGACAAAGTAGTTTAAAACTATGTCATCAACACTGCAGGACACATAAAATCCACGTTAGAAATTCATTCACAGAGAATCACTGTCTTTTTATTATATATTTTTTATATCTGATTGGTAGTTTTCATACATTAACTGAGCCTCAGGCAGTTTAGTGTGAATGAAAGAAAGAAGTGACTCCTTGATGAGGTCCGTCTGATCCGCAATAGTTTGTAGACTCATTCTGAAAACTGATAAAGAGAATACCCACTCAAACATTAGCCGCGAATTCAAAAGGACATGTCATTTTCTTGTTTACAACAAGTAGGTTAGGAGCACCAAACTAAAATCGCCACCTTCCGTTCCGGAGAGCCTCCCTTCGCAGAAGATCGCCGACAGGTTTCGCTACCCGGGACGCGCTGAAACACACCGCCGAGACGCAGGGGAACCGCGCGATTTCGCAGAGGACGACCAGGACTTCGCTTCCTGTCAAAGTGTATAAACAAACCTCGGAATGAAAAGTATCAGAAGTATCAGATCAGATCCAGATCAGACGGCGGCGCAAGTGGCGCAGACTGGAGGACAGAAGGGGAAGCAGCAGAACACAGAGAGGTCCCCCTCCCCTCCCCCCTCCCCCTCCCCCTCGTCCGGGCGGGGCGGGGCGGGCCACCCCCCACCCCCCGGGACCCCGCCCGCCCCGACCACCCCCGCCCCGGCGGCAAGGGAGGAAAATCGATATCATCGCGGTGGCGGGCAAGAAGTGGGTGAACCAGCAGGACAGACTGCGGTGGTTGCGCGCACTATTTATAGGCCGCGGCGAACGCGACCGTCAGGGGGGGAAGGGGGAGGGGGGAATGCCCGAGGCCCGCCGGAGCAAAGCGCGCGAGGGACTCGCCTGGAAGCAAGAATCATTGAGGTATTTTACGAATTAGAAGTACAGAAGGACCATCAGGCGCGATTTAAAGGGGGGCGGGGGGGGGGGGCGATCGCCCCCTGTGGCCTCTAGACAGCCGCCTGAAAGGTAGGCAAATTGTGCTACAAAACCCCTGTATATAGGCAACCTGAAGGGCACCGCCCCCCTGTCGGTCAGACCTCCTTAAACGCCCCTGCGGTCCATACCAAGGCCTTGACCAATCAGAGAAGGGCTCTCTGGACCGGGCCACGAGAGAAGCCCTCTCTGATTGGTCGACGCTGTGTGATGGTCCGGGAGCAGACGATATTCCTCCTGTTCTTCTTATTCGTGAAATACCCCTTTACAGGCCATGGTGACATTTCCTTTTTCTTAGGAAAAATGTACTTCTCACCCACGACAATTTTGTTAACACCCCTCCTCCCCCCCGCCCCCCGCGCCATTAATATTGCCTGTTTGGGTCCAGCTGATCCAGAACAAGATTGTTGTGTCTTATGGAACTTCAGGAAGAGGCCGAAGAACCCATCAGACCATATCCCTTTCTCTCTCTTCAACGGCTCCAATCGTATGGTTCTATCCTCTTTCCGCCAAGCCATGCCGCGCTGGGCTGGGTCGGAGGGGGCGTGCGGAAACACAAAACAACTCCTGGCGTGGAGCTCCGCGGACGCAGCACCGGGACCACCAGCCTCCGGGCTCCGGGCGAGAGGCTCCGGGCAGCTCCGGGCGCATGTCCGATGGGATGGTCTCGGCAGTCGGGTGCGGCCGCGTGCATCGTCAGGGTCCTCGGCGCCGTGTTTTTCACTACTCCACTCGCATATTGTTATTATTTTATTTTTAATGAATGAATGAATTAATTAATGAAAAGTCAGTGACGTCTGAAGCGGATACGCGAGAATGAACGTGACGAGGAGAACCACCTCCGGAGGAAGAAGTGACACGCAAAAGGAGGCGCGGGTGAGACAGTGAGACATCAGGGGAGATAAAGCCAACAAGGGGGCAGTAACCTAGAAACCCAAGTGCATGCGCGAATGTCACACACTTGCGTCGTGCGAATTTTCTTTTCGTTCACACCTCTCCCTGCATAAGTGTAGTGTACGAGCAATGAATCCGCCGGTGCGCTACATTTGCACACCAACAAGTGTGCGACATTCACTCACCTACAAGTGTGCGACGTTCACACACTTAAGTTGCCGGTGTGGATGTTGCCCACTGCCCACGGACCTCGACGTTCGCACCGCAAAGTTTCGTTTAGGACGACAAGAATCTCGTGCGACGTGTGAGGGTGAAACAGTTCTGAATTTTGGATGTACAAAATTTTGTGAATTTTTCTAATTTTTTGACGACTTTTTGGCAATTTTTACCAAGTGTCCCTCATTTTTTTTTGTGAATTCTCCTGCATATTCCTATATTTTTAATGAAAACCTTCCAGTTTTTTTTTTTTCTGAATTTTTCTAAACTTCGAAGCGTACAGGAAGATTTCAGAGTTGTTTCCCGCTGCGGTCTGGCAGGTGCTGGACCGGTTCATCCCGTCGCGGCGCGCGTACCACCAGCGGCTGGAGCTGCGCCTGCACCAGGACCAGGACGGCGAACACGAGGATGCCGGCGACCGACACAGCATCCTGGACAAGGTACGCCTCACCAGAGTCACTGAGGGAGATGTGGGGCGTGGAGAGTTTGTCGGGGGGATGAGGGAGTTGACGGGGCGTGAAGGAGTTTGATGGGGGTGAGGGAGTTTGACGGGGGGTGAGGGAGTCGACGGGGGAGGGGGGAGTTCACCGGGGTTGACGGAGTTTGACAGGGGGTGAGGGAGGAGTGAGGGAGTTTGTCAGGTGGTTAGGGAGCTTCCGACTGATTCAGAAGATCGCTCTCATCCCTCCGACCTTGTTGCACCTACAGCGATGCTCTATGCTGGGCATGGTAGTGCTCCGTGAGTGCGACGAGGACAGAGGTATGCAAGCGATCTTCGGAATCGCTCGGCTGTCATGGGGTGTAGGACGTAGTAAGGGTAGAGTGAACGAAGGAAGAGGTTGGTCGTTTGACGAGGGGGTGGGCCGTTGTCGAGGAGGTGGGGTGGGTCGTTTTCGCGGGGTGGTAGACAGTTTTCAGGGTGATGGGAAGATACGTGGGAGGGGATTCCACCCGATGCCACCCCGAGCTCCGTCGCGTCGCCCACACCCACATCCAGGCCTCCACTGACGACTCTCCTGACGCCCTCCTCGTTCGGTGCCGGCCAGCAGGTCCCGGACAACCCCCGCACCCGGGCGTACCGCCAGCACCTGGAGGCGGCGGTGCTCGGCGGCCGCGAGCTGGCCTTGGTGTTGCCGGGGGCGGTGCCGGGGGCGGTGCCGGGGGCGGTGCCGGGGGCGGTGCCCCGCCCGTGGCGGCACTGGCCCAGCCGCGCGCGCGCCGAGCCGCTCCGCGCCACCCCGCAGCGCACCATGGAGCTGGCGCACGTGCCCAAGGCGCGTCGCCGCCGCCTTCACCAGCTGGTGGCCTGGGGCGCCTGCGGCATCCTGGCGGTCGCCTGCCGCCGCGACGTGTACCTCTGGCGCGAGGAGGCGGGCGCGGCCGCGGGCCAGGCCCCGGGCGTCGGCCCCGAGGGCCGCGCCGAGGTCCTCTACGCCGACGGCAGCGACACCGTCACGGCGCTCTGCTGGAGCTCGCGCCCGGACCAGCCCCTGCTCGTCGTGGCGCAGCTGGACCTCCGCATCCAGGTAACGCCACCACCAACGCCTCCAGACTTTTTCTTTTTTTTTCGGTGGCGTGTAGCTGTTTAGTAACGCGGTGCTTTCAGATATGGGACTGCCGGGACCGCAGGACGCTCATGTCGAGGCTGCTGCCGAGCCGGCGGGGGCGGGCGCCCGCCCACACCATATCGTGGCACCCCACCCGAGACGTCATCGCCTTGTGAGTCTATGAGAAATGTTCCAAGGACTGAGAATATTTTATTTAATTTTTTTAAAAGGAATGTTCTTGAGGTCTGTAAAAACTAGTAGAATGCCGTGAATTTTAGGCAAGGTGTTTAAAATTGGGGTGGAAAACGAAAAGAAACGTTTTGGTATGGTATACTTTAAATATATACATAGATATTTTTGGTATAGTTTGCACTCAGCCACACAGGAGTGTTGCGAAGTCTATAAAAAAAAAAAGAAAATGTTCTGAAATCTATGAAAAAAACAACGAAGAAAAAGTGCTCTGAAGTATGTAAAAAAAAAAAAAATCGTGAAGTCTGCAAAAAAAAAAAAAAATTAAAAAAAGGATTGTGAAGTCTGTTAAAAAAGGAATGCTCTGAAGTCTGTAAAATTAAAAAGAAGTGTTGTGAAGTCTGTAAAAAAGAAGGAGCGTTCTGAGTTCTGAATGAAGTTTGTTACGGTCTCCTGCCCCCCTCTCTGTCGGCAGCGCCACGGTGCTGGGGGACGTCCACCTGCTCGACAGCCGGCTCATCGTCCTCAGGACGGTGCGGGTCTTCCCGGAGCCGCACTGCGGCGTGTCCACCCTCGCCTTCTCCCCGGACGGCGCGCTGCTCGCCTGCGGGAGCCTCGCCGGCGCCGTCCTCGTCTGGAACTGGGAGCTCGACTCGCTGCGCTCCGACGACGTCGTCACCGGCGCCACGATCACGGTAGCCAAAATCATTCCCCCCCCCCCCCCCCGCCCCTTTAAAAAAAAAATGGTGAAACTTTGCGGATCCCACTTGATTTGAGGAAAAGTCCTCACACGTATTTCGAAGAAGAAGTTTCCTTCAAAATTGAAGGAAGTTTCCTCTTTTGAAAGATGAAACTTTCTAAAAAAATGAGAAGTTTTCCTCAAATGAAGGAAGTTTCTCAAAGTTTAACATTTTTTCTAAAAAAAAATAATCAATCAATTATTTTTGCCGTGCTCCCCCAGTTGCCCCCTCCCCCCTTTTCCCGTAACATCTGAATTTTTGGTAACTGCGCCCCAGATGAGTGGGCTGCCGCAGCATTCCCCCCCCCCCCATTTTCCCAAACATTTTCTTTATGAACGGACCAATGCCATTTTAGGATACATTATCGCGTTCCTCGAAAAATTCCGCGTCAAACGAACCCACAAATGATAGAGTTCTGAGAGCCTTTCAAGGGTTGGATATCCCACCTTTACTCGTCGCGTCGCCCCGTTGCAGTCGATGTCGTGGCACCCCTGGAGGCGGTCCCTGCTCGTGGCGGGCTCCCTCGTCGGCGACGTGGCCGTCATGGACTTCACGGCGCGTGTCATCACCACGGCCAAGTACAGGGGGCGGCAGGGACACGGCGCCGAGGTCACGGCGCTCTCCTTCAGCCCCAAGACGGGCGAGCTTGTGGCCGCCTTCAGCTCACATGGTAAAAAAGGAGGGGGAAAAAGTAATTACTACTTGAGTAAATTTTTAGAGAATTCAGGAAATTTTCAGAGACTCAAGGAACTAATTTTGCGGCTCAAGTATTTTATTTTAGAGACTATAAAATTTTTTTTTAGACTCCAAAAAACTGTTTTGCTTTTTTTCTTCATTTTGTTAAATACAGACTCCAGAATTATTATATTTTAATACTCCGGAAATTTTTGTTCAGTCTCCAGAAAAACCTTTAAGAGACGCCACGAAATGTTTATAGTGACACCAGAAAATTTTCTTGGGTACTGCAGATACGTTTAAGAGACTCCGAAAAATTTGCAATTTTAATGTGCCAAACAAAGAGAGGAGTTAGTAGTTTTCTTCTTATTTTTTTTAGTTACTTAACGACACATCCAAATGTTCGAATGGGCATTCGCACACATTCAAGTGTACGACATTCGCACACTACTAGTGTTTCCAGTGTATTGAGGGAAATTTTAAACTGCTACGGAACCCTGGCGCTCTCTCACCTACCTGTCGGCGTCACGTCACCCCCCGCAGGCCGGGCGCAGGTGGTGGTGCTCGAGGACCTGACCACGGTGGTGGACCGCCTGGAGGAGCACGAGCGCCCCGTCAGCTACCTGTGCTGGAGCCCGGACGGCGCGACGCTCGCCACGGCCGCGGCGGACCACAAGCTGTGCCTCTGGAACTTCGTGGGCATCAGGAGGGCGCAGGACATGCGGCGGCGGGCGCAGCTCGAGGCGCGCGAGGCGCGGGGGGCCGGCGGGAGGCTCTTCGGCTGCGTCATCAGGTGACCGGACCGGACCGGACCCCGGCGAACCTCCTAACCGTACTGCATGGCGTAACGAGCAGCCACTTGTGATAACTGTGTGATATCTTTTCATTTTACCAATTAAGTGCTTTGTTTAACTTTCGAAGTATAGTTAGTATGTAATAGTGTTTTGTTTTTATTTTTATGTATATGCAGTATTTATTTTTAACATTGTCAATGGTTAGGGATATTGTCATAGGGAAGTCCCTCTCTGATTGAATAAGATTTGCTTTGTGAATACGCAGCCATTTATGTTTTGCTATTGTGGTATGTATAAGTTTTATGGATTTTGATCACAGCTTGTCTTGTAATGTAAAATAATGATGGATTAAATTCATGATTGTGAATGAATTTCGATTCTGGTTTTGAAAATAAAGGCGTCTTTTTAATTGCGAATCTCCGGCCCTTTATCTTTTTCCCGGGCTAACGCGCGTGCGCCTTCTGTACCGGTGTAATTTTCATACACCAAAACAAAGAACTCTTCCTACTAACCTCAAATTTCACGTGTGACGCCACAGCGGGACGAAACTCTTTGCGCGGTTGACCGATGCGAAGAAAGCGACATGGGTAGGGCCGCGGGCATCAGATGAAAGTTGTCGCTGCAACGCGATATCGCGAGCCGGTGGGAATCCGAGCGCGGGGCTCGCTCTGGCCTCCGCCCACGGTCATTATCCGTCCTTGTCGTCCTTGTGCACGCAGACGCAGCCTCTCAGTCTGTTGTGGATGCGATGTTGGGAGAGCGAGCGAGGAGCGAGAGTGAACCCGCTGACCTTGATGTGCTTCTCGCCTCGTTCCGACCCACTTCTCAATCAAGATCTAGATTGTGTCGTGTTCGCTACGTCACCGCCTTCTACAGGAAGGAGGCCCCTGTCACTGTAAACTGACTATACCAGTGTAAGCCTTATAAACCCTGTGATACTTCAATAAATGGTCATTAGTATGTCGTTAGTAGACGGTCTTCTACGTTACTCTTCCGGTCAGTCCTCGTGATCCCATAGTCCTAGAGTGAGTCCTACGGCTCCAACCTAACTACCGTGGCATCCGACCACGTACACGACAATGGCGACGAGAGATCAGATGGATTTACGCGAGACGGTACGACGCCCCATCCAAGAGTTTCAACTTCAAACTTCAACCCTTGAATCATGGAGAAGGACGTCAATCCCTCAAGCTGTCAAGCATCGGCACGAGGACGTTAGTTTCAACTGCAGAAACGTAAGAAGATCTGGATTCGTGTGGAATCTTAACCAGCACCACCTACACCACGTGTGGGGAGAGGTTAGACTGTGCTAACGTTACTGTTTCTTGGATTACATCCTTACTGTTGACTTGTTACTACCACGGCCTCAGTTGCTCAGTTTATCTGACATCTGCCTTTAGGTTAAATGGTCCGTTAAGTTAAATTTTAAAATCAGTCGTTTAGGAAAAATCCATTGCATCAAATTAGTTATGATGTTTCAAGTTTCTTAAGCTTAGTTTCACAAGCTCAGTGAAGTCCTTTAAATGGAAATACGAACCACACACTATTCCTTGTTTTGTGTTTATCGCCCAAGCTATCACACAGCTACGGGTCAGTTCGTTGCACCAGGTAACAATCTTAGCATGCGTAAAGTCAAGTATGTGAAGTTGTATTCTTAAACTATCTGCTTATCATGATCAAGCATGAAAGTAAAGTAAAGCAATTGCAATGTTAAATCAAGTTGTTCAGTCCAGCAAAAATTTCAGCTGCGACCGTGTTATTGATCAATAAATCGTTGGCGAATTAATTGGCCGCAGTGTTTCAAAAAAAAAGGTTGAGGACGCTCTCCTTTCAAGTACTAGTACAAGTGTTAAAAGCCTAGGTCAGAGTAGCTCTCTGTTAGTTAAGTTAGATTAATCACCGATAAGTATAGGCAAAGTAAACGCAAAAAAGTCAAAAAAAAAAAATTGTTTTAAGTGTTAGTCCATTACTTCTTAGTTTATCGAGCTCAATTAGATTTGGAAAACTCATTCTTGTTTTCATTTTGTTTAAGTGTCAATCAAGTGTACTCACATATGTTGTTGCTTACTGTCACAACCCTCATTAGTAAAACAAATCATCGTGTGACAATTGTTAGCCATCCTTGCATATTGTTTCAAATTTTATTGCATCCGCGAGGGTTCATCCCCAAACCACTAGTTTGTAGCGCTTCATACCCTGTATTCACTTTGTACAGCATTTTCTATTTGCTAGGTCTTGTTTTATCGTTTAATGTTCAATCATGTTTTCATCCCTTTATCAAAGGTGTTTTAATTCACAAATCATCTCAGTGTTTAGGTGTTTCGAAATGTTTTCACCCTTGACCTTGCTAATTCATTGTTCTCAATTATTGTATGGTTGCAAGTTTTTATTTTTTTTATTTGTAATTATTATTATTTTTTTTTGCCCCAGGGTGGGATAGCACACATAAACCAAAGAGTGTTCTAGTTATTCTAGCATTGTTAACCTTCAGTTTAAGTTCTTAAAACTCGAAGTGTTGAATTGTTCTATGAATCTAAGTGTCATGAGCGTTAGACTTATTAAATGGTCAAAAAAGTGTTAGCCTCATTAATTGAAAAAGATTATCGAGCTCTAGTGCATCGCTCACTTATCAACTAACTTCTTGCTCGTAATTTGTGTTAATCGTGTCTTCCCCAGTCTGCAACAAAGCTGTTACCTTTCTCATGTTCATTAGGCATTGATAATCTTCAGCCTACAGTGTCTTAATTGTATCAGCATTATACCTGTGATATTTGTTATGTAATTGTAAACCATTGTTTCATGTTCTTGTATATGTGTAAGTGTTTCATTATTTTAAGAGCAAAGTGGATGTCGTGTTCGCTACGTCACCGCCTTCTACAGGAAGGAGGCCCCTGTCACTGTAAACTGACTATACCAGTGTAAGCCTTATAAACCCTGTGATACTTCAATAAATGGTCATTAGTATGTCGTTAGTAGACGGTCTTCTACGTTACTCTTCCGGTCAGTCCTCGTGATCCCATAGTCCTAGAGTGAGTCCTACGGCTCCAACCTAACTACCGTGGCATCCGACCACGTACACGACAGATTGGAGTCCGGCGGGGCAGGAGCGAGTGAATGAATAACGATGCAGGAGCTGGGGCGCTCGTGCGGCCGAGGGCTCAGTCCACGGCTGCGTCGTCTGCTGGCGGGTCGCCTGCACCTGCAGCCGCTCTCGCCCGCCCCTGGAACGGACCGCGGCGGCGCCTGGAATCCCTGGAGCCGGAGCATTCCCTCCAGGACGATGAGCGATCACGCGTCGCCGAGGGGGCTCGGCTACGAGGTGCGGGGCGGGGCCCGGGCGTAGTGGCCGATTTGTGGAGAGTGGTGTGTCGCAGAAGTGATGACAAGAGTTTTGTTTATTATTGTCTGATGCTACTTGCAGGATGCAATAGAAGCTCTGAATTCTCTTCAAAGCAATGCTGCCTACATCACTGATCGGACCTTAGGGAAACGAGAAAATGGGTTCTCGTTTACAAAGAAATATTCTGCAATGTGAGTCGATGAATGCAAGAACCATTGTTCATTCCTTTGTAAGGTATGAACGATGTTGTGGTCTGCAGGCAATTTTACTAAACAATTTATTTTTAGGATTGGTCTTGGTCCAAATGAACTTTCAAATTTATCTGTCATTCATGTGGCTGGAACTAAAGGGAAAGGTTCCACAAGTGCTTTGTGTGAATCAATTTTGCGGCACAATGGTTTTCGAACTGGCTTCTTCTCATCACCGCATCTTGTCTCTGTTAGAGAACGCATTAAGATTGAAGGAAAATCAATATCCCGTGAGAAATTTACCAGATACTTCTGGGAAATTTTTAGAGCTATGGAAGAAAAGAAGGTGGGCTCTTGTTCCTTGAGATTTCCTCAAGAAAAATCATTTGTGTTTTCTGTTGATACTTAACCATCTAATTGTCTACAGGATCTGAATACGAGAATGCCTCCGTATTTTGTATTTTTAACCATTATGGCTTTCAAAGTATTTTTAGAGGAAAAAGTAGATGTAGCCATTCTTGAGGTCGGCATTGGTGGAGAACAGGACAGTACTAATATTTTACAGTAAGTGAAGCTTCAGATATTGGTGAGTCTAAGCACATTGTCCAGAATAAAATTGCCAATCGTAATTCAACTTTCCAGGAACGTGTCAGTTGTTGGCATAACTTCTCTAGGCATTGATCACACAGCTCTGCTTGGTAACACATTATCAAGTATAGCTTGGCAAAAGGCGGGAATTCTCAAACCCACTGCAGTTGGGTATACTGTACCTGACCATACTGAAGAAGCCTTGAAAGTATTGGCTGAAAGATCACAGGAGCGAAAAGTAAGCCCCTTTCACCACATTTGATGATCTCAAGACTTGCACTAGACTTGCTTCTTTTCAACTCCTTTTTTTTTTTTTTTTTTTTTTTTTTTTTCCCTTTTCCTAATTTCTTTTAGTGTCCTTTGCTGATTTGTCCACCTCTTGACAAGTATACGTGGCCAGACACCCCATCAAGACAGGCTGCATCCTCTTTGTTTCGAACCCAAAAGCTTAATGCATCTTTGGCTCTGCAGCTGACAAATGCCTGGATGCAAAGAAATAGAAATTCAGGTTTTTTAAATACATGGTACATTTCAGTTAGCACTGTAAAAATCTATTTTGATAGCATCTTTTTCTTCACTTTACCCATTAGGCACTCCTAAACCTGCTGTCAATCTGAATTTGAAAGAGGCCTCTCCGTTCTGTGTGTCTCAAGAAACAGCTACAGGGTTGTTCTCTTGCAGATGGCCTGGGCGAATGCAGATCTTAGAATCTGATTGTAAACGAATCAAATACTTCATAGATGGAGCACACACAGTCGACAGCATGGCAGCATGTGTGGAGTGGTACAGCAAACATCGACCTTTGAGGTACTATGAATCATCTCTGTTCTCTGTCAGTAGTTTGGTTTGAACATTGGTTTTCCAACACATGAACTATTTTTTTTTAGGCAAGGTGTTAAACATGCTTTACTTTTTAACATGACGGGAGATCGTGACCGTCTAAATATTATTAAACCATTACTTGAATTAAAGTTTGACAAAGTAATGTTCAGCCCTAATGTAGCCTCTTCATCTCGAGGTATAAAATTGTTCAAACAATAATAAAATCTGCGCTTACCTGGCAATTCTTCAGGCAATGGCCACTAATCACATTATTTCCAGGAGAGAACCAGAATCTCAGAGTTCCTCTCAGCAATCAGCTGCAGCAGACTCAAGATTTACATGACTTGTGGGTGTCACAAACTTCATTAAGAGAAAACAACAAGAATAGTGACAATCAACTTCAAACAAATACATCAGTTAAACACTGTGTTCTTGAAGCACTAGCAGAACTGCAAAATGAAGAAGAAGAATGGTGTGTTCTTGTGACTGGTTCTTTGCATTTAGTTGGTGCAGTTTTGAGTATAGTTGATCCTACACTGGAGAAATCTGAGAAATCCTGGGCCCATGGCTAGTCTGCGCAATGTAAGGTGTCCACATGCCTGTTTATCATTTATCACTTCTGTTTCATAAGTTGAATCTCTTTGTTTTCCTCACCCAAAACCATTCAGTGCCTGATATAAAACAATTGCCAGTGGCAGATTTCTCAGATAAGATTTTTGTGAAAGAGATAATTCTCAATAAATCCTAGCTCATTCCAAAATGAAAGACTGTTTGAATTTCTTAAGCTAAATTTTATCTAAACGACAGAATTTTTCTCTAACAGTTTTTAATTTATCTTTTTATATAAGTTTTTTAAAAGTATGTAAAATCCTGTGATGTCCAGTGATTGTAAAATTGAAAAAAAAAAATAGATAACAATACAATGAAAACACACATTTAATTGACTTAAAACTTTCCTCATTACATCCCTGTGCATCAAACACAGTACCATACTTTACTTCCTTAATTTGTTAGGAAATTTAACTAGTCTTGAGGCATGAACATAATTCTAATATAAAAACTATAGGACGCCAGGGGAAAAAGGCAAATGTACAATCAGCCTCATCAGTGGCTCTTGCCAGTATCACGTCAAAATTATATACTTGTTATACAATAAAAGACATACAAAAATACAAACCATGGTTGTAATTCCAGATGTTTTTAAGAAAAATCTTTTACCCTTTTCTCCCAGCTGCGAGGTTTGATAACAGAGATTTGGAAGAAACGAAGCTCACAATCCAATACATAAACGCATTCAAAAATTCTCATTTCGGGGGTCATGGAAGAAATAATCTCTCCTGAAGTTGGTGATGTGTAGTGCACCTAGACATGTAGAATTGTAAGTTTTTGGAGATGTAAAAACATAAGTGGAACATTCTGTATGTACTGAATATAATACAAATTTGCAGCTTGCTTTTTTTTCAAAATACCAATCTGTCTTGCTGTAACAGAAGTGTGAACACACATAAGAGAGAAGAAACACGATAGATCAAAGGCACTGACATGGGCACTGGGCAACCAAAAAATACAGTCGTATCACACAAAATTGCATACGTGAAAATAGCTTAATTGTGTGAAATCTTAATTGGAGCAATTTAAGTATCATCCCTTAATGTATGATTCCTTACCTTTAAAGGAAAGGCAGTTAGGGAAAGCTAACTATAGGTAACAAGGCTTAAAAGAAAAACAGAAAAATAAAAAAGTCAATCTATCACAGCCACATTTGCAAAAGCCAAAACTTGCATCAGTATAGAAATGTACTTTCCACATGATAAGATGACACAATACAATTTCAAGAAAAGAGGACGACAAGCAAAATCAAAGATAGAAACTCTCATTCTTCTATTCTGATTGGCCTTTACTTCATGTACCTTCATTCAAAAAGTTTGCAAACAAAAAATTAAAAACTTCAATAAACTTCCCCTAACTATTTGTAATTGTAAAAATAATTGAGGACATTTTCCATTCAACTTATCACACACTCACTAAAGAGTACTTAACCTGCCCAATTAGAACACTTAAAATGGCACAAAAGTAACTGACAGAGCCAAGCCACGACATTTCACACATGACTTCCTTGCAAAAAATTACAAGAATGTGCTATATCTGCAACAAATGCCTAGGGAGACTCAAAAATAAAAATCTAAGGACAAGAAAAAGATAATAAAAATCTTGTTAATCTGGTAACAGTAGAACCCCCAAGTCATCTCAGGGTTACTGTAACCGCTTAACAGCTTTGGCTCTTTTAGGTAAGAAAATTGTGTCAAGATCCATTTCTGTCTCTGATAAAGATCCTCCAATACGCCGAGTGTGAGCAGAATCAGAATCACGATCCTGTGAAATACAAACAGTTGGCATAAAATTTTAAAAAGCACAGAGGTACCAGTAGTAACAAGAACAGACTCAACTCACATCAAGAATTCCAGCAGAGGGCTCAGATGCATAACCTGCTTCATGACCATCTTCCTCATCTGCTTCATATTCACTCTCAGAAGAATCTACACAAAAATAGAGCATACTTTTAAATTAGTTTATCTTCATGATACATGATTGATGGGAGTATTCAAGAAACAGACCCTTACCACTTTCAAGAAACTGGTTTCGTGGAACCTTGCATACAAGCTGAGCGAGATCAGTAAAGGTATAACCAGATGCTGATGATGATTGCTGGTTTAATTGGAAAGTCTTGTCTGCGCTTGGTGATGTAACCACATGCCACGGCTTTGAAAGTGGCAATTGGCCTGCTTTTAGCAATCCAGTGAAATATGTTTTTCCATGGTTGTAACCCACATCCTAGATTAAAGATACACATTAAATTAAATTAGATAGATAGATAGAGAGCCAAATTTTTTGAATACATGAATTCAAAAATATTAACTTGCCTTAATTTCATCAAAGCTTCCAAACTGAAGCGTTTTGTACTTATCTATAGGTGGTCTGATGTACTCACAATAATCACTATTCTTCACCTCCTATTTTAAACAAATGAACAAAAGCAGATTTTTATTTTTAAAGAAAAGATAAGCATTTAGATAATACATTTCATTTAACATTTACTTAAGGGAAAACATTTTTCTAAGACTGCAAATTTAACTCACCTCAAGTTGCCGCACACAAGATACATATGCAAGTCTGGATTGGATATCTGGCATGCTGGGAACTTTGACTTGACTTGTGAAAGGATTCCAACGTTTCCAAAGTAACCACCATCCAGATAAAGAATCTCCATAATTGGTGAGATCCATTTCATCTTGAGAACCAACATCAATAGCTAATATGTGCCTTGCTCCCATACTTCTCATGACATCAGCTGAAAATAGGAAAACTTTGCATTAAGGAGCTGAAGAGGATAATTGCTTTTAGGATTACTTCATCAGACTTTGTCTCTGCTGTCCTTGAAATTAAGTCAAGAGGATGAAGCATTTTCCCAAGCAGGACTCATACCACTCAAATTCATAAGAACCTACTGCCCTTTCAGGATGAGTCAAATATTACAGACACAAAACCTTAAAAACCAACTCCATAGAAATTTTAAAAAAATATATAAAAATATGTTGAATACCGTCATCTTGAAATTGTATTGAAAAGTTTAGCATTCAACAACATTCCTGACCTTACTACCACACCAAAAATCAAAATTCTCTTTCAACAAAATTTACCTGGCAAATTGTTGACGTAGCAGCCATCAGAGAGCAGATGGCCATCGGTGGGATCACAAAGGGGGGGTAGTATCCCAACAATAGACATGCTTGCACGTACATACCGCCACGCTTCCCCTGAAATTGTACCAAGCTCTGATTGTGCCTTCGCCTTCCTCAAAAGCACTCACAGCCTGGCACGGGGACGGGGGAGAGAAAAATATGGCTAGACTACCACTTAAGGTTCAAACCCAACAAAATTTCAATATGCACATTCTCGTGTGCGAGAGACTATTAATTTATGGCTTTTAGGTACATTTCTGATTAATTGTTAGGAAAAAGCTCAATTTTGTCTACATAACCAATCCTGTCAGTCTGTCTGTTTGTATCCAACTCAATCCTATGACGTACCTATTACTCATATTACCCAAGGCATTACATTGGTAGAAAATGCAAAATTGAAAGTAAAACATAATTTTCTGCCATATAAAGCTAAGCTATGCACACCTGCAGTTAAACCAAACACCACAGATAAGAAAGCCCCTTTTAATACAAAGATGCATGCATGCAAAATTTTATTCTATAAGCTTTTACCTGGCAGGTTGTTGACATATCCTCCATCCAAAAGCAGGTGGCCATCCACAGGGTCACACATAGGGGGCATGTATCCTGACAGAGACATGGAACTGCGACAGTAGCGCCATAAGGATCCTGTGCACATTTCAAATCAGATTCCCTGCACTCAGCTGATTGTCCTACACCAGGCTTTCAAATTGAACAAGAGAAAGAAATAAGCTTTGGCCCCAGTGTTTTAAGGAAACGGCCAGCAGTCGGCCATATTATAAGGCAACAGCGAAAGTTGTGACAGTCATCAAAGTTCTTTGGTTTTGTATGTACTTTTGACATGAATAAATGGCATTTAATAGTCAGAACATAAAAATTAGAAATAAAGTTGAAGGTTGGCATAGTTATATAGTTACAATTAAGTTCTATCACCTCAATGAATTGAGACTAAAGCCGACCCATATTTTCACTTGCTCCAAAGCATTCATTGAGCAAAGATTTAATAAAGCTGATAAACTGAAAAAAGGGGAAGCAAAACACTTTATAGTGAAATGTTGGACTTGAGGCATTGAAGTGCAGTGCAATTCAAAAGCTTTCTGCACCTTCACAAAACGTCAGCAAAATGACCATGCTACCAATATTTGCTGAGAAAAACCACACCATGCATCCACCAAATCATTTTGAGTTGTTTAAACTACAAACACTAAACCCTCATTTTAAGGATCTTATTGCACAAATAAAAGAAAAAAAAAAAAGAAAAAAAAAGAAAAAAAACTACAACTGACTGTCTCAATTATTTTCATGCAAAATACAAAAGGTTTGTTATTAATCTCTAACTACTGAGTGTAAATAATATAAAATATTAAAATTACAGATAATAAAATGGATTGAGAGAGTAAAGGCAGAACCGGTAGTGGAAACCATGTGTACCTAGATTGGACTTTTAAAAGAGTTTTTTTTTAATTGGGAAAAGCTTTTTGTTGTCTTTATTTAGATATTGTAAACTAATACTTAGGGTTCGATGATAGGAGGAAGTTAACAACTGAAGGTGAATAGCAAAATCCATATTGCTTCTCCTTTCACTGGCTTTCATTCAGGCAAAGATATCCATCTTCCTTGGAATAGTTTATCTATTCACAGATCATCAGTTAAAATACATGAGCTGAGAGACAAACAGACGAGACAGACTGATGGCTTAAAAAGACAGAGCAACATTTTGAAAACATCAGAAAGTTATGAGAGCTATGAAGAAAAGAAACATGGAAATGTGCCAGAGTGTGAGCTGAAACAACATGCTTCAAATAAAATTAATTGTTTTCAGAGTCTTTGGTCAGTAAGAAACTGTTGATGACTATAATGTCAATGTTCACAATGAAGCATTTCTTCAAATCTGCTAAGTGTCTACAGTCTAGAATGTCACACAGTATCTCAAAACCGAAGTGTACAAGAATGTAAAAGTAAATAATGACAAACTAATATACTGCAAGTCTAGCATTAAAAAGAAATTGATTGAAAGTCAGAACACAAAAATTAAAATTCTGTGGATAACCAAAGTCAAAAAAGCTTAACATCTACTGTTGTTATCATTAGAATAGAATACAAAGGAAACAAAATCAAAAGTTTAATGGAACCACTGAGGCAAAGATAAATGGCTGGCTCACAGGAACAAATATGTATAAGGGTTCTTTGTTTAAAACACAATAAAAATTGGAAATCTTACCATGAGTATGTACTCGCATCACACTAGAAGTAATGTCTGTGGTGACAGTAAAATATGGCAACCAGAGATCTTCAATGTAAGTGTCTCCTAGAGTTTTCTGGATAGTCTGATTAAAATCTTTGCCCGAGAAGATTGATGTCATAGGGTAAGTGAGATCCAATAATTGCCTCCACCACTGAGTCATAAGCTAAAGGAACACACAACACAAAAATCAGATACATAACATTTTAAAGTCATACAATATTCAGTAAAAGGTACCTATGACTCACCCTTGAAAATTCACGAGCTTTTTGAGTCAAAGTGGTTGGATTTTTCTCCATGCACCATAAAGCACCCATCAGTGCACCAATACTAACACCTCCAACCATATCAATGGGAATACCTGCTTCCTGTATGCATGACACCCACAATGTTAGATGAATTTTCTTATAGAGGAAGGTATAAATACTGAAGGCATTAAGGGAAACAAACCTGTATTGATTTGATCATTCCTACATGAGCAGCGCCACGGGCACCACCTCCACCCAACACAAGCCCCACTGATGTACCCGTGAGAGATCTTGCCAAACGGGAAAAGTCTGAATGTATGTTGGGTTCTGTAGTTAGAACTTTACAATAAAGTTCATTCTAGAAGAATAAAAAAAAAAAAAAAAAAAAAAAAAAAAAAATAGAACAATTAATATTGATTATAAAATTTAAATGGTATCATGTTGTGTGATTCTTACAATTCTGAACTGTGAACGTTTGGCAAACATGCGTTTGGGACATTGAATATGATGATGTCCTGACACCCATGAGCGCATATTAAGCCAAGTAACAGTGTTGTTTGGCGGTTGACCACCTTCCTTATGCAGAAGTACCAGTTCTTTTTGGGTACGAATGGCTAACTTATCAACCTCTTTTTCTATTTTACCGATGGTTGGAGTTTTATCTCCTAAGCCAACAATGAGGACACAGTCAGCTTGGCGCACACACCTCTGTGTCCATGCGCTGAAAGTAACGTCACACTGGTAAAGAGATATACGATGTTGATCCTCTTGCTGTGCCAACCAAGAAGTTAATCTATATTCATTATTTGGATCCATAATTGTAGCTCCAAGTGTTTTCCGGACTAACTCAGATGTCAGCCGTAATGTTGGTCCAATGGCATTGAGAGAATGATAAAGCTCGTAAGTGAATGCACTTAGGGGCACATCATCTGACACTGCAACTATTGCCACAGTTGAAAAGTTGACTTGAGCTGGTCTAGTATCAACAGTGCGACCAATACTGGGCTTTTGCCAAGAACCCAGAATACGGTGACCGAGAAGATTAATAAGTCTTGTCACCACAATAGGAAACCGTAATTTGATAACATTAAACAATCCTTCAGGTAGTTTTGCCAATTCTGAATCTCTAACAGCCATAACTGTTGTACTACGAGGTGTCTGGGTCACCATTTCAACTATTCCAACCAGATCTCCTTTACCATATTCAGCTACTAATTCCTTCTTGCCATTAGCATGAGTAATAACAGAACGAAGTCGGCCACTCAGAACAATGAAAGTGCTGTCTGATTCATCTCCTTGCCTGATACACAAAAAATTATTATTAAGCAAGAAAAAGAAGCAAAATAATTATTATCAAGCAAGAAAAAGAAGCATGCTGCTAATACTTCCAGCATTTTCTAAAAGACTGACCTGTAAACAGCTCTTCCACTTTCCATGAAAACCCAATCAAGTGCAAAATCCACCTGCCTTACAAAAGGAGATAATCTCTTTACAACTGTGTTGGCAATATGTAGGACAACCCTTGGTCTCTCTCTCATTAAGCTGTGAAAAGGAATCATCAATGACGACAAATAAAATTAAAGTAAAATTTAAAGACCAGAATTAGATTGTATACACACCCATAAAAAGTTGTCTTTGATAACAAAGCAATACAGGAAAAGTGCTTGGCTCGAATTGTGAAAAAACTTGGCTCACCGGTCAGCACAGCAAGACCTCCAACCATTTCACCAGGATGTGCAGTAAACATATGAACTTCTTCTTGCATATCAGCCAGTTTCTGAGATACAATCAAAGTCCCAGACAAGAGGTATACTAAGGCAACGTCCTGATAAGATTAAAAAAATCAGTTGGGATAAAATGACAGTAAACTTTGAATACATTAAATTGACTGCAACAACAAACCTTATGAGATTCTTCCTTCATTAAATATGTCCCAGCAGGGACTTCTCGTATTTCTACTTTACCATCTTTTAGAAGGCTATCATCTTCAAGACCCAGTTCTCGAACAAAAGCTTCTGTAGCTAGCTGAACCTGTTCGGAATGTTGTTTCGGTGTCAGCGAAGGTGCCGCTCGCCGGCGGGAACCATGACCAGTGTGAGTCTCCGACGTTCCCTAAAATTCGTTCAAATATTCTGAATAAAAATATTCGGTCGAGATGAAAACAAAAGGTGCTGTTGGTGGGTATCTTACCTGGCTAGTTCCAGTTCCTGCAGACTGATAAGATGAACCCAATGAATCACCCTCTGGTGCATCTGATGATACGCTGGTATCCTGGCCTGAACGTGTCCTTCTATGAGTGGGCACTATGTTGATGGGCTGAGAGTGAGGACGACCATGGGGGAGAGGAGCGGTATCTGGCTGATCACCATCTTGATGATCGTGACCTTGTTTGAGGTGATAACAACAAACGTGAGAGGGGAAAAGACATTTCTAGGAGCATAAGAGGAGAAAACTGTACGAATACTTTTTAGGCCTTGATTGTAAGGCACGCACCTGTATCTTCATCTTTGGATGGTTCTTTACTTTTGATCTTGATAGGAGAGCCCATGAATGGACTCATTTTCCGGCGATTGCCTGTGCCCTGCAAGGAACACATTTAAAAAAAGAAAATTGATTTGTTTCCTGTTACACAAGAACAAAATAACATGGACTGGGCTGACAAGTTACCGGGTTGACTAATTCAGCACTTAATCCCAGGTATTGATGTAAAGCAGTAAATGTAACTCGTTGAAGGCGAACCATAATAACTTGCATAACCCTAATAAATATATCAGGGTAGTCATGGAAGACATCTTGAAATGCAGCCATAGGCAGCCTTACCACTGTGGAGTCTTCAACGGCCTTGGCAGATACAGTTTTGTATGGGTTTGGATGACCCTACAATTAAAAACCAATAAAGATAATGTTCTTCAGATAAAGTTTTAATGAGAGTATTCAAGAGAAAGAGATGGAGCAAACTCACGGTCAAAACATCGGTAAAACTGAGTAGTGATGTGACTGACTCTCCTGTTTTCACACACTTTAGAGTAAGTACTGAACCATCTTGTCCTGTTATAAATACATTCACTTTTCCATTTTGAACAATATAAACATTTTCATCTGGATCACCTAAAATTTGAAAAATTTCAAATTTTAAAAAAAATATTAGTTTAAAAATCACACAAAATAATTGTGATAGTTTTTGTACAGTAAAAATTACCAATTTTAAATAAGTATGATCCAGCAGGTAAATTAATAATTTCTGTGTGTTTGCAGAGCTTTAAAAATACTGGTTTTTCAAAGTGTCCAAAGACTCTAATACTTTGGAGCATGTATAATGCATCAGGTGGAACACGTTTATCATCTGTACTGGAAACATCTTCCTCAAGATATTCATTAGGTGGTTCAAGAACTTTCAATTGCATAGGAGTAGTGTCTTTTTTGAGTTGTAGAAGACGTCTGGCAAATTTCATAACAAGTCTTCTTTTCTTGCCTTGACCACCATGAACTTGTCCAGAAATATTTTTCACCTGGAATTAATGACATAGATATTCACAAAGGGTTGGACAGACAAAAGGGTAAACAAGGTATCAACAATTTTAACTCACCTTCCGTAACATTTTTCGGCCATAAAAAAGTACTTTATCCCTTTTCCGAAAACGGGGTCTGGTAGAGCCCACACCAACAAACTCTTTTACTTCTGCTAGAACACGTTCTGGCAGGAATAGAAAGAGTATTAGATAGTTCTCAACAGAAAATTATGACTAGAGTTACTTCTAGTAATAATTTAACATACCTTTTGTTTTCCATTTCCATACTGCTATGCAAACAATAATAGCACATAATGTTACTCCTAGGGCTAAGACAGTGACCTAGAATGAGATGGAATCCAGGTAATCTCAAGAGTAGATAAGATAGATAAAACTAACTGATGAGAGAAGGATTGGGACACAAAATACTACTGTCCTGATCTCAATCCTGTCATGTTAAAACCAGAGGGGAAACAATGCAGTACAGTGAGACAGACATAAGCTCCGGTTGTTGGGCTCAGGGTTGGCACTTGGTTCGTGAGCTCCCCACAGGATCATCTTCTGTTTTTATATGACAAGTTCATTTGAATTTTAAATGAAGGCACGGTTGAGATCAATACCTCCATACTTTTTTTAAAAAGAAAGTAAAAATAGAAGGGAAAGATGGACAAAGGGACTTTGTCAGCCATTGCTCTATATACATATAGCTCTATAGACAAAGAAAGGGAGAAGAAACTTAAATGATTCATCATCATAGATAATAGTTTTAGGGCAGCCTTGGTTTACAAAAAATCAATAGGATTTCTAATGACTCAATCAGTACTGGTATGGAGAGCAAGCAATTGAGAAACAGTTAAAACTGAGCGCTATAAATGATTCTGTTCAGCTCGAAAGAAAACGTGATTGTTGTTTGTAAATAAAGGTGACATAAAAGGGGTTATGGTCGACGATTGCAACAGTGACGACCCTAAGTCACACATTTCATCTGAGTGAGGAAAAACGACCTGATTGGTCAAAGCTCAATTAATCATTTGCACATAAATGTCTAGAAACAAAAACAAAACTCACCTGGTACTCTCTTACACTGAACGCAACAGAACTGAACCATGACCAGTAGACAGACGACAGCCCTCCTGATATTGTGTTCAAGATCTCTGTGACCTCCATTTCAATGGCATTCTTCTACACGACGGGCGACTGCACGGCAGTTTCCGCGACTCTTTCGCCAGCGGCTGGCTAAAATACACGCAGTGTTTAGTTTTCATCAATATACGCGCACGGGTCGCGTCTTGCAAAACAACTACCAACTACGCTTGCTACGCTGATCGGCTCAGCTGCAGAGCTGCAGTCAGTCAGCTGCTTTTCCCCTCTTCCCTGCCCTCCCCCCTCCCCCACCCACTACTTCTGTCTTCTGCTGTTCCCTCCCCCCTCCCGCAGCTCACGATTCACATTCGGGTTCGCGCCGTCGCTTGTCTACCGGCGGGAGAGAAAGAGCGGAGGCGCGCGCCGTTCAAACTCCCACGCGCAACCGGCTCGGCTCGAGTGAGAGAAATGCTAAGTGCGGTGTCTGTCTCTCTCTCTCTCTCTCTCTCTCTCTCTCTCTCTCTCTCTGAACGTCTCCACGAACACGAACGCCATTCTACGCCACGCCGCTCCGCGCAGCGCGCCGGCTCCAATGGCCGCCCCAGCCAAGGTCAAGAAGCTCACGACCGCTTTCGGGATTTAAACCAAACCGATGTGCAGCGCGGGGCCGGTGGGGTGTGCCGAGCCGAGCTGTACAGTCTCTCTAGCCGTCTGGGACCGCAGAGTGACAGAAGGTTCCCGGAAAGGGGAAGCTCCGCGCAACGAAACGGAGCAGCTGATATGATATCCAGTAAAGCGTAGGTAGAAGTGAGGTCCGGGTCGTCCAGGTGAGAGGTGAGGCCGGGGTGAAGAGAAACCGAGAGAGATCCGACCGATGAGCCTGGGAGCGAAGTACCAGTAGTGTTTCTACATATCTGTTCTGTCAATGTTATTTTTCCTTTTAGGGCCCCTGTTAGAGGTGCCCATTGCTCACGCCCAAGAGTTTTAGCAATCTCTCTGAATCTGACACGTAAGCTGACTAAGTTTTGTGATCACTTTTGCATATAGTTCAAGAGGCAAGAGCCTTGACTGATTTGAACTCGCAATGAGCCATAGTGTGACACTCAACAGTTCAATTATTAAAGGCAAGAAGATCTCCAGAAAATATTCAATACAAAAACAATTTTTTTTTTTTTAATCAGATTTGAAACTAAAACATTGATAACACTTGGAAAACTTAGCATAACATTAACTTGCACACTGGGTGCAAGAAAAGCATAGCTTAGAAAATGAGATAGATTTTTCCATAATAAATCTTTGGGTGAACAAGGAACAAACATTTTAAAAAAAGATAAAAAAAATTAAAAAAAAAAATTAAAAAAAAAAATTAAAAAAAAAGAACACGTGTGGGTGACCACTGGGTGACTTACGGTGAACAAAATAAAACCTTTCAATTTAGCTAAAGCCTCTTTGTCATATCAATTGATTCCACTACAACTTTTTTACTAGTTTGTTTTTTGGGCCAAGCTTCTTGAATTGTGCAGAGGATTTTCCCTGAACTTTGGATCCTTGCATTTTCTTAGGTGGAGTGATCAAAGATTCTTCTTCAGATGAATTTTGAGTGGATGTGTTTGACTGTTTAGAAATCTAAAAGAAAACAATTATTTTAAAATGCTATATACACATGCAAAGTAATCTTTATTACTATCAAAGAAACAATGGTCAAACCTCTTTAACTGTTTTGCTATGAGTGTTTTTCTCCTGTTCTTCAACACCAAAAGCACAATCAAGCGCTTCTTTCAGAGGCATGTATTGGAGACAAGCAAGTTGTTTCTTAAAATCTGCCCGAGCTGATTCATCTCCCCCTGCAATGAAAGATATTTGCAAATAAATTGACTGAAATTTAGACAAACTATTAATCAAATGCAAAAGATAAATAAAATTAAAGGAAATCAAACCCCTAAATTTGAATAGAGGTTCTTCTGGAAGATACTTTTCTTTCTTGTAGTTTAAAAAAACATCAGTTCTGGTAAGGTTTGTACCTCCTGAGTCATCTACAAGTATCTCTAACAGTACAGTAGTTGTACTGACTGATGGAAATATACGAAGTGTTGGTGATGATAATGCCTGGTACAAACGCACCAAGTAAAGAGAGCGAGTAAAGATTCAAAGAGTTCATAAAATTTTCCACAAATTTTAACATTTTAATTTTACCATTTTAGCTTCCGCAAACTGCTTTGCTCTTCGATTACACACATCTATCTCTGATTGAAGGGTGTGCACGAAGCGGCCTAAGGCATCGATAGTGTCAATCTTAAGTTGTACAACTGTTTGTGGGACCATTGTCATACAGTAAGGTAGGTTGTGGAAGAAAACTCTCCAATCTACAAAACAAAATTATGACTGAAACAACCCACATTTTTGACTCCTCATAGTCCTAGATAAGACTTACGTTGGTCAATTTTATGAAACCCTATCTGATACACTTTATCATTTTCGTTTGTTGGAAGGAAGGTAACTCGACACTCCTGTTCAGTAGCTTCATCAATTGAAATACCTGAGAAATAGAGTCATAGTAAATGAAGAAGGAACACAAGACGTAATAGAAAGTAAGTGTTGAGGTGTACTATACCAGCCCAGCGCAAGAATAACTTCTGGCTGTCAGCATCTTGCTGTTGCAGTTGCAAGGCTCTCTGCTTTTCTAACTCTGCCACCTCCTTCTGGAGACGTGCCAGGGTCGCGTCCAGTTTGGCAGATTCGCTCTTAGCCTCAACCGGCGTAAAATTACTTACCGGTTCAGCTCTGAATCCCTGCTGGTACCCGAAGAACCCCGGATTTCGACCCGAACCCCTACGGGTGTTTCCGAAGAACCCTCTTTGCCCCCTCATGATAGAAGGGTAAGCGACGAAAATTAAAGAGATTGAAACGGACAGTTATCGGTGTTACTGTTGGTGTCAGTCCTGGCGGCGAGACAAATGCCACCACCACCAGGAGATACGTTCACAGGACATCACCACGGAGCACCGGTCCCCCTGGAGTCAAATCGGAAACACTTCATCAACAATACACAAATAAATGCTGACACTGACGGACACAAGTACAAGGCGCGTCCTCCAAGTCCTGCGGTGCGCCAGGTCCGCCCTCTACCCCCCGGCCGCCGGCCGGCCGATGCCAGTAGAGTGCGCTGCTCGCCTCGCGGCCTCGCTGTTTGAGTTTGACGCCCCTTCGTGCGCTTTGGCTTATCTACGGCGGTAAAGTATTAGTAATGTATCCCACAAGTGAGGCACCCAGTACTATTGTACAGCAGATCAGTGTTCAGGGTAGGGTAAGGGGTATTTGGCAAGAACCCAATAAACAATGAGTAAACATGATAAACTATACATGAAGTAACCAGGAACTTAGCCGAAACACCCTAGAATCCCCCTAAAAAAAAACCACCCCTTTAAAACAGCCCTCCCTCGGTTTCGCTTCTTTCGGAATTTACTTCTCACCTCACCTCTCAATTTCGCTCACTTGCAGGTGTGTGAATCAACATTAATGAACTTGAACAAGAAAAGATTCGATTCCCCCCCCCACCGATTTTGACGCGAAACGAAATTCGTACGCCTGCAAGTGTACGACATTCACACACTTGCGGATTTTCAGCAAGGATTTTCAGGACGCGCGCGCGACCCGCATGCAACCATTCAGGCCAGTTCTGAGGCAGCAGTATCTTTAAGATACTGCATCAGACACTTCAAACTTACCCGTGGAGTATAAGCTTATACTAAGCTTCAACAAAAACTGTTAAAAAGTTACAACTCACTTTGAAAACTGAAGTGCGCTGTAAAACTAGACATGAACTCATTGCCAGGCGGCGTTGGCGGCCCGGGGGCGGGGGAGCACCGGCATTTCCGTGGCCGATCCCGCGGTCCGGTACAGGATCCCGCCGATCCCGAGGCGCCACGCCCCCTTCCACTCCGATCCCTCCCCGGATACGCGGCGGTGGCGGCGGCCCGGTGACAGTGGCGTCTGATTCCGAAGATCGCTCTTGTGCCTCCGTCCTTGTCGCACCCATGGGGGTGCCTTCTGTTGGTGATGGCAGGCAGGGCGGACGGAAGAGCGAGAGAGAGAGATCTTCGGAATCAGACGGCAGGGACGGCGTTGTCATCGTACTAGGGATCGCATCTGCGCTGTTGTTCGTTCATCCCCCGCGGATCCCCCGCGGATCCCCGCCTCCACAGCGTTGCGCCACGGCACGGCACCGCACCGCAGGCACGCTCGTGTCGCGCAGCTTGCCATACTTCATGACGTCGTCGTCGTCGCGGAGGCTGACGGCGCGCGGAGGAGGAGATTCCCGCCGCCAGCCGGCAGGATGTGCCTCAGGGGGAGCTGCTTCACCTCCGCCAGGATCCACTAGAGTCCCGCCGCGGGGTGACAACGATCGGCATAGAGCCAGTGATTGGGAAGATCCCGATCCCGCCTCCGGAATGCTGCTGCGGGGTGATTCCGCACAGTAGTTTCGTTTCTCTGTCCTTGTCTCACTCATGGGGCAGGGCCATAAGGAGAAAGAGAGAGCACACTACAAAACGCTGTTCGGAATAAAACTGCAGGGGCAGGGACAGGGCGGCGGCCAAAAGTCGAGGTTTGGTTTTCCTGCGAATAAGTCGCTTGTCACTCCCCTCCAGGCGTGTGAATATATATTTATTCTCATCACTCACTAGCAAGTGAGCGACATTTGTACACACTTGCGACTTTTATTTTGCTGCCAGATGCAGTGTGTCGAGTCGAGCAGCCGGAAGTCACGCGGCGTCGGCACCGTCGGAACACCCGCAGCAGGAATACCCGATGTCTTCCTCTGAATCTGCCTAACTCCATCGCGAGGGAAGTCCCGGCTGGCGCTCCTGACCCGCGCGGCCTCAGCCGCACCCCATCAGAAGGCCCCGCCCCGCCCCGCCCCGCCCGAGACGAACCGGACCTGCAGGACCGCGGTGTGGTGGAGTGGGGTGAGGTGATCCGGGGCGGGGCGGGGCGGGGCGGGGCGGGGCGGGGCGGGGCGGGGCGGGGCGGGGCGGGGCGGGGTGGGTTGCGCGCCACGCTAGGGTCTAGGTTAGGTCGCGGGCGATGAACTCTGACCTCCGACGGCAAAGGTGACAGCAGCGAACCCCAAGCCCTACGAGATGCCCGAGTTGAAGTCACTTACATCCACCTGTCCACGCCACGTACGAGACAAAAACAAACAAACAAACAAACAAACAAACAAACAAACAAACAAACAAACAAACAAACAAACAAACAAACAAACAAACAAACAAACAAACAAACAAACAAACAAACAAACAAACAAACAAACAAACAAACAAAATCCTTAAATGTCAACAATTTTTATTTCTTGTCCACCCACCATACTGAGGCTCTATGACAGAAAGGCCGAATAATGGCGTTAGAACCGCAACGACCGCCAGCCCCGCCTCGTCTGTCACCGGTTACCAAATACGTAGGAGTGTGCGAGTGCCTCGCGGCAGCCGTCTCATTCCAAAGATCGCTCGCTCGCGCCCCCGTCCTTGTCGCACTCGTGAGGCCCTGCCACCCCCAACATAAGGGCACCGCTGTAGGTGCGACAAGGACGGCGGAGGTGCAAGAGCGACCGCTGAGGAGCAGGATGATCCTCTCCAGGGGTGGCTGGACCCGGATGCGAGAGTATAAGAACTGCGGGCGCACCGTGCGAGCCACCAGTGTGCGGGCGAGCCTCCAGCGAGCAGCACGTACAGGTGAGCCTTACCTTGGCCTTGACACGGCGCCTACAGGACAGTGCAGACGGAACCCGCAGGGATTTAAAAGGAAAAAAAAAACATTTAGGGGAAAATTTCTTTTAGAAATTTTCTTGCACTAGCAAGCTTTGCGAAGGCAAAATTCTTGAGCGATATAGGCAAGTCTCAAACTAACTTCACATTACCTCGAGATTTTACTTCTTATTTTCAGTTTTCACTGGAAAAAGATTTTTTTTAATTTTTTTTTCTGGTCTTAAAAGTCGTAGACATTGTACGGGTCGTAAAGTCGCTGGTACTTCCTCTTGACGTTTAGTGACGGACAGCTCGTGGGGTGAGCGGCAGTGAGCTCAGTGGTGGAAGCTGACGCCGGGGACAAGAAGAAGAGAGAATTTTAAAAAAAGGGCAGATACAAACACGAGGAAGTGCTGAAAACAAAAAAAGAAAATTGTAAGTGTAAAGAATTAAGCAAGAGTAAAACAGCGCGATTGTAAAGGAGTTTACTTAAGAGTTTAAAAACAAAGTTTTGTAAGACCAAAACAAATTAGTTGGAGCGTTATACAGCGTAATAGAGGCATTAGTCAAGTCACAGGTTTGAAAACTGAATACACCTCCCTTCGAGGGGGAAAAAAAATAGCTGACACCTTAACATTTTAAGTTACTCGTAAATTTGAGTGTTGGTGTAGGGTTTTAAGGTATCATCTTGCTTTAAAAAAATATAAATATGTAAAAAAGAAAGAAACTGACGAGTGTCTGTGTGTGTGTGCTTCAGAAACACGAGCGACATGGGTCCGTGTGCAGCCGCGTGCTGCCTGGCCCTGGCCCTGGGGCTGTGCCTCAGCGTGGCGGCCGAGCCCCGGCCTCAGCCCCGGCCTCAGCCCCAAGGGTACGGCGCCGGCCCCGCGCGCCGCCCGCAGAAGGTGTGGACGACCACGCCGTTCCCGGACGAGGTGTCGCCCGCCTTCAACGACGTGTACCCCCAGCCGCAGCAGCCCCAGCCCCAGGTGTCCGGGCAGCCGGCGCCGGCCTCGGCGCCCACGGCCGGCGGCGGCAGCTACTGGTGGGCGTCGGGCTCGAGGCCGTTCAGCCCCCAGGCCACCGGCCCCGTGGCGGCGGCCGCCCCGCCCCCCGCGGCCGTCAGCCCCGGCAACCCCTTCCTGAGCCGCCCCCAGCAGCCGGCCCCCGCGCCCGCCCCCGCGCCCGCCCCCGGCGGCGGCTACGGCTCCGGGCCCTCCGGGCCCCCGCAGACTCCCAACTACGACATCCCCTGCAACCAGCCCGGCCAGGTGTGCGTCGGGCTCGGCCAGTGCCAGGGCGGCTACGTCGCGCCCGGCGCCAACGGCATCAGACAGGTGAGCGAGCAGCGCCGAGGCCTCCGAGCGTGACCACCATGTGGCCACCATGTCATAGAGGAGCAGTGTGTGTTGGTCGAGGGGGAAACAACTCTGAATATTGGTGTAAACACATTTCGTAAATTTTTGTGAATTTTTATTGAATATTTGTGTATTTTCACTTGAATTTTAACGTAAATTTTTGTAAATATTGCTGCATTTTCCCGAATTTTTGTAAACTTTTGTGATTTTTTCTAAATTTTTCTGATTTTTTTCACTGACTTTTTCCGAGTTTTTCTTAATTTTCCTGATTCACGAGGTGTACAAAAATGTTCGAGTTGTTTGCGGTGTGATCATAATATGGACATATTACCGCCGTGACAGATCGCGGCGGGGCTGAAAGCCGAGGGGTCGTCAGCGTGAAAAAAGTTAGCCGTGCAGCCAAAATTTAGCTGTAAATGGATAAGTGACTTTTGGAGCTATATAGCTAAAAGTTTAGAGCGTGTAGCTAAAGTCCCGTCGTGTACGAAAGGAAAAATATCGGAGTTAACGACCCCTTGCTGGAAACGCCCCGTACGGAAAGTGTGAAGGATTTGAGTGGTGGCCTCAGTGTGAGCACAAAGTAGGGAAAGGTTCCGGAGGAAAAATACGAGATGCGCAGTGACGCCGCAGGTCCGACAATCCACACGTGCGTGTAGAGATGTGTGTGTGTGTGTGTGTGTGTGTGTGCACTTGTATCCCCGGAGGACCTGTTGTGCATCGCGCCATTTACCTGTCGTGTTCCTCGCCGTGCGCTCAACGCGGTAAAAAAAAAGTGCTGCAAATTTCTTTTAAAAAAAATGTAAAAAAAAATAATTATATTTATGATGGAGGAATAGACGAGTGATAGTGTAAAATTATGTTTTTCTTTAAAATGAAGAGGAAGAAGATGTAGAAGAAGAAGGAGAAGGAGAAGAAAAATTGCAACAGTTTTGTGCTGGTTGGTGAGCGGCAGAGCGCGGCAGACCACGTGGTGTGTTTTTCGCTCGTTTAAAATTGAAATTGTTTAGAGTGTGATCAGCGGTTGATAAGCCCGCGCCGCGCACCGCAGCAGAGCTCTGCCTCTCTGACCAGCCGGCTGATTCCGAAGATCGTTTTCGTACCTCCGTCCTTGTCGCACCCGTGGCGGTCCCCTATGCTGGGCATGGCGAGGGCCCCATGAGTAAGACAAAGAGGGAGGCGCGAGAGCGATCTTCGGAATCAGACGGCAGACGACCAGACCAGACCGCCCGCGCAATTTCAAGGGCGATTCCCCGCCCGCCCCGCCCCTCCGGGCCGCGTAATTAGCCATGCGCACGCGTCTCTACCGCGAGTCAAATACCCACCCATCCCCCGGCCACTCGTCGAGGAAAAATAAAGAAATGAATAAATAAAAACTATTAAAAGCGGGAGCAGCAAATTTAATGGTGACTTGGGTGCGCGGGGGAGCTGAGAGCTCTTCGCTCTTTGTTGTTGCGGCTGTTCAAAAACGACATAAAACTTTAACGGAATGTGAGGCCCCCCCCCCCCTTTTTCTTTTGAAAAATCTTTATATTTTTGAAAGCACATAAATTTATTTTCTCGACGTTTGTATTCCGTTGATGCTTGAAATTTGTTGGACTTTTTAATCTCTTTCCGATTTTTTACTCTAAAACTTAAAAAAAAAATATCTTTGACTTTTTAATTTTAAAAAATCTTTTTAAGATAATTTGACTGGATTGAAGAAGTTCGTTGGGGGTGGGGGGGCTGCGTGAGTGACGTCACCGAGCCAGGGCCTGTGACGTCCGCACCGCACCACACCTCCAGCAAGGTGGTCGTCTCCAGCGCTGCATCCGCTGTGAGGTTTGGGGAATCCACCGCCCACGGTGCCTCGCATATTGCATCTCCACTCCGCGGCGAAAATGTATACACTGTGAAAAATATCTTCGAAGATATACGATTTACTGTTGTAAATGACGACTAACGAAAAATGTTGTAAATTATTTGCGACAGCCCATTCTTGCTTGCAGTTGAATTTCACGTGAAAAGTGCTTGTAATTTTACGATACGTGATTGTAATCCTACAACTCCACTTCATTGAAAATTTTCCCGTAAACCTACGCACTGTCAAATTCCTACAAAGAAATGCTTTGCAAATGCTTCGCAAATTGCAAAGTATTTTGAAGCTTTGCAAACTGCAAAGCTTTAAAATTATTTGTGGCAGGAATTTAACAGTGCGACTATTTTTCACAGTGGTGCCCGTATACGTGTTGCGGTGCCGGCGCCGCCGCCGTCTGTGGCTTCTACGCGACTTGTAAAGGATGCCTTTTTAAGAAAATGATATACCACTATGATCAAAGTACCCCGCCTGCTGCTGCCAGGGAAGAACCATACTCGCTATTAGTAATTAAGATATATTTTACTATATACTTTTGGGTTAGTAGCTTAATTTGTTTCACTCCACGAGCGCCGCCGTCACAAAAAAAAAGTGACCCCACCTACCCCCTCTAGATGAGGTAATTTGCACACGCGGCTCGTATCGTAATGTATCCCCTCCGCCCCTCCCACTCCAGGCTCCCCCTCGGGTTAATGCCTCCAGTCTCAGCGTGCCTGCGCGGCCGTCCGATTCACAAGATCGCTCCCGCGCCTCCGTCCTTGTCGCACCCATGGCGGTGCCCTATGTCGGGGACGGCAGGGCCCCGTGAGTGCGACAAGGACGGAGGCGCGAGAGCGATGATGTTCGGAGCGAGACGGCCCTATCGCCCGCACGGTGCCGGTGTTTACGGCCCATGCCTCTACATGACACATCCTGTTGCCTTCCTTTGGTTTTTTTTTCTTTAATTTTATTTTTCGCTGGAGGATCCTCTCCAGTGCTGAACTCCAACCCGGCGGGGCGCGCCTCGGCGCGGAGCGGCCTTGAGCGAGGCTTCGCTGGACAACGACGGCCCATAGCTTACCGCGCGAGGTGTCTGGAGGAGCGCCTGGAGAACGCAGCGGGAGCAGAGGCACTCGAACTGGAGGGAGGGGGCGGGGCGGGGCGCTCCAGGTTTTTGTGCTGCAGGCTGATTCCGAAGATCGCTTTCGCGCCTCCGTCCTTGTCGCACTCATGGGGTCCTGACACCCCCGACATTGGGCACCACCATAGGTGCGACAAGGACGGAGGCACGAGAGTGATCTTCGGAATCAGACAGCAGGCGGCCGCAAGGGAGCCCGCGCTGGAGAAGTGTTCCGCGGCTGCATGGAGGGATGCCTAGTGGGGGGCGATCTTATTGGCAGAGTAGAGGTGTGCTGAAGACCCCCACCCGAGCACTTTTGAAAAAGTGCTTTAGGGAGCCTCCGAAAGGAGGCACTTATACATGTAAAAATGCTTTGGGGAGCCTTTTCATGGAGCACTTATATGGAAAAGTGCCTCGGGGAGCCTCCCGTAAAAGTGCTTTGGGGATCCTTATTTTCATGGAGCACTTACATGTAAAAGTGCTTCGGGCAGCCTCCCGAGAGAGCACTTATCTCTAAAAGTGCCGCTGGAGGAGAACGGCCAGCCCATCAGCCGCTCGCAGTGGAGCTGGCGGCCCCGCCAAGTGCTCCATCGGCGGGCGGTAATTTTGATTGCTCCCTTCTCGCATCGCGCCCGGCCCGGCCCGGCGGCGGCGGACGCGGCGCGCAACAACTCCAAAAATAAACATGAAAAATTCGTACAGCAGTTACCGCGTGTCTTGCGGTTACGTCACCGTACGCATGCGCGCGCGCGATATTCGTGCTGGATTAGAGAGGCTGTGCCATCATTTCTGCGGTCTGTGTTGTCCGGGTCCAGAGGCGTGCAGTACGTAGGCGGGAGCCAGGGCGACACCCGTACACAATGCGCCATCAGACAGTCTCGTGCGAACAGCTGCGTCTGTCTGTCTGTCTGTCTGTCTGAGTGTCTGTCTGTCTGTCTGTCTGTCTGTCTGTCTGTCTGTCTGTCTGTCTGTCTGTCTGTCTGTCTGTCTGTCTGTCTGTCTTTTAATTGTTTGTTGAACATAAAAAGGGAAAAAAACAAACATTGTTGCTGTGATCTACTCTGTTAGGTGGGATGGGCATAATTCGATGACTTGAATCGAAAATCTCCCACCCATCGAACAGAGTCGATCATAATCACAACCACGTCTTATACTGTCCGTTTATGTGTGAGTGGAGCTCCACACACACGCACAGGTGTGTGACATTCATTCACTTATTGCCTGTCTTTCGCCTGACGTCACGCCGCCCGACCCATCACCTGCTCCTCGGATACACGGATCCCAATCAGACGGAGACGAGTCTTCCCGTTCCGTTTCAGCCGCCGTACACCTTCCTCCTCCCCGTTTCAATTCTCCGTTCTCAATATGAGTCACTGCAAGCGCGTGAGCGCCATACCGAAGAGGATGGCCTGCTCCAAAAATAGACGACCGCCACCCAGTGTGCGTCTCTCTCTCTCTCTCTCTCTCTCTCTCTCTCTCTCTCTCTCTCTCTCTCTCTCTCTCTCTCTCTCTCTCTCTCTCTCTCTCTCTCTCTCTCTCCCCTCTCTCTCTCTCTCTCTCTCTCTCTCCCTCTCTCTCTCTCCCTCTCCCTCTCCCTCTCTCTCTCTCTCTCTCTCTCTCTCTCTCTCTCTCTCTCTCTCTCTCTCTCCCCCCCCCTCTCTCTCTCTCTCTCTCTCTCTCTCTCTCTCTCTCTCTCTCTCTCTCTCTCTCTCTCTCTCTCTCTCTCTCTCTCTCTCTCTCTCTCTCTCTCATGGTCCGCCCCGCGGGGGCGGGCGCCTGTTATTCAGAGGATAGGCCACCCCGCCGGGTAGCCGTGTGTCGGGGGTGAGTGGGTTGCCTACCGCACGGGGGCTCCATTGCTCAAGACTCTTTTCGGAGCGAAGGCTCCACCCCCCCCCCCCCCTTCTTTCTCGTCTTTGGAGCGATTTTTATACGGAATGAGGCCTCGCGTTTTATTTTTTTCTGTTGTTGTCTTTCCAATTATTTCGGACGTGTTGTGTTGTAGGGATGATGATCCATTCGAAGTCGAAATTTGTTGCTAACATGTTTTGTGTTTCAGCCATCACTCGGTTAAGTCATCGGCTGTGATTTGAAAATAAAGAACTGGTTTTAAAGGAGCCCCCCCCCTCCCCACTCATCTTCCCCAATTCCCCGCGAGAGCATCTCTCACTGTATCACAACATCCATAAGTGAACGAAACACCCGCAGCACCAGCATCATTCACTCTTCAATCACGTTCACAACTCACCATTCATCTCGCCGTTCTGTTCGTATTTCTTTTTTTACAAGTGTGTGCCTGACAGGTGCATATCAAATAATTGACCAAACATAATAAGGATACAGAAAAAAACACAATAAAATTCATTCCACCCACCCTGTTCTGCAGGGAAATACCAACACGTTACGACAGATCCACATTGTGTTGGCGGGTCCCATTTGAGACGCCGGTTCCCCAGCACATTGTTGTTGCACTTTGTGCTTCCGCTTTTAATTTTTATTTTTCCTTCAAATCGTCTGGGCTGCTCGGACCACGAAAGCACCTGGAGACGGTGCCGCCTTCAGGCCGGGCAGCCCGCATGTTCCAGGGGGACATGACTCTTTCAAACCACTTCCGTGTGATTGTTTCTCGCCTCTATAGGGAGCCAAGTGTGTTAACGTAAAACGCTTGCGGGTGCGTGAAATTCTTGGGAAAATTCGCGAAACCGACATGTGTGTGTGATATTCATACGCCTGCAAGTGTGTAACATTCTCACACTCGCAAATGTATGACATCCTCACACTTGCAAGTGTGTGACATTCTCGCGCCTGCACGCGTGTTACGCATTAACACACTTGAGCTTCCAAATTAATTGTCGTTGTGCGGTTGTCCGTGTCGGTGTCTTGTGTGTGACGTGGCAAACGTATAACACGGGAGGTGCGCTGTTGTTGTGCTCCGCAGGGCCAGTGCAGCTCCGCGTCCCAGACGTGCTGCCTGCAGCAGTCGCAGCCGGCCCCGCCCCCGTACAGCGGCGGGTACGGCCAGCCCCCCCAGCAGCTGCCCCGCCCCCAGCCGCGCCCCCAGCCCCAGCCCCAGCCCACCTACCAGGGCGGCTACAACGCGCCCCAGCCCAACTACAACTACCAGCCACGTAAGTACACTGTCACAAAACAATACAAATTTTTAATTTTTTAAAATGTTTAAAATTTTTAAAATTTTTATTTTTTTAAATTTTTCAAAATTTTTAAAATTTTCAATTTTTTAAAATTTTCAAAATTTTTAATTTTTTAAAATTTTAATTTTTTTTTAATTTTTTAAAAGATGTGATAAAAATCAAGGGGGTCCCCGACTAAAATACTCAATGTACACGAAAACAAATTACTCGCAAGTTACTCGCGAATACTCGCCAATACTCGCGAAAAAAATCAAGAAAAACTAGCATGATACTCGCGAATACTCGTGAATACTCGTGAATACTCGCGAAACTCTTTGTACTCCCTCTTGGAGAGTGGGGGACCCCTCGACCCCTCGGATAAAATGGGTTGTCGATTTGAAACTTTTTCTCGAATTATCTGCCGGAGTGCTAAAAGTCGTGCTCGTCGTAGCGTTACTTTAAAAAAAAGATAGTAAATCAATCAGCGCGATATCGTTACTACGGCATCAGTCGGCGAGCGGCGATGGTCACGCTAGCGACAGCAGGCAGGCGCGACGGGCTTAACAGACGCAAGAACAAGCGATACCGTAGCGTTATACGAGCTGGGGAAGAGGGCGCGGACGTACAGTGGAGTACAGTGCTCCCCAGGCACTTGTCCAGGTGGAGGAGGAAGAGGGGGGAGGGGGGATACATCAGACGTAAAATAACTTAAATATTTCGGGAACGTGAGCGCGCCTAAAGCGATTTGAGAAAAAAAATCGCTTAATTCTTTGCGGTTGCGTGCCCGCATGATCCGTGCCTCTACCTGTAGAGGAAAAAAATCTAAAAAATAAAAATAAAAACTAGTGTAAAACTGTCGGGTGGGAAGGGTCCGGTGACTGCCGAACTGTCTGCAGCAAAGCGAGCTTCAATCCATTTGCTTATTCATAGCTGGTAATACCTCCTGGAGAGGGAGAGGGGAGTGTGGGAAGAGCAGCTCAGGTGGCGGGGAGGAAGAAGAGGAGGATGAGAAGGAAGAGGAGGATGAGGAGGAGAAGAAGATCGCCAACGAAGCGAGCCTATTTTTGTTCCGAGTCTTTGTCTCTTGACCCACGCGAAGCGCAGTGTCATGAGAACGTCACATTGACACTGTATAGTGTATAGCAGTTTGACGAGTTTGTTTGTGTGTGTGTGTGTGTGTGTGTGTGTGTGTGTGTGTGCGTGTGCGCGCGCGCGCGCGTAATGGTGATGCAGCAGCATCAGACCTTCAATTGTCGACACAAGCGCGCCTCTCCGCACACCTCTTTTTGCCATTGTGCGGGCGAGCGCGTCGCCTCCGCGGCGGCATAACCGAAGGACAAATTTTCATATTTTTAGAGTTTTAATCCCTAAATATATTTTTTAAAATAATTGCTGGTATTTTTTTAATACATCATTTTTTTTGCCACAGTTCTTTTTTTTATATTATTATTTTTTAAATGCGAGGTAACGCGAAAAATGTTGTTCTCTCACAAAACACGACAATACGGCTGCGACGTTTAACACTCCGATAACACGACAGAGCCGCAGCCCACGTCCCGGCCGTACACCGGGCCCCTCAACACGACGCCGTACCCGGGCTGTGCGGCCGCCCTCAAGTGCGTCGAGGAGATCTACTGCACGGCCGAGGGGGTCATGAGCAACAGCCCCGTGTACCTGACCCGGGAGCAGCAAGAGAACAGGGTGCCCATGACGGTGAGTCAGGGGGGAGGGGGGGGGACTGTCACTCTAGGGGGGATAAACTCTGAATTTTGGTGTACTCATTTTTGTGAACTTTTGTGAATTTTCACTTGAATTTTACCAAATTTTTTGTGAATTTTCTTGAATTACGAGGTGTACAAAAAATGCAGAGTTGTTTCCCTCTAGCTGTTACTTCTTTTCCTTTCGGGGTGGGGAGGCCAAAATTTGGAAAATAAAAAAGAGGGTTTCTAGCTTTGTATACCACGATTTTCTTTTCTTTTCATTTTTTTTTTGGTTGGAAGGGGAGGACAGCGTTACCAGGTTAGTTGCGTTCACAAGTGTTCGCAATCGGGCGAGGAAGAGCCTCACCCGACATCTTTTGTCTCTCTCCCGCTCACCTGCCGAAAACAAGAGAGAGTGACAGATATCGGGGGAGACTCGTGCCCTCCCGATTGCCAAGATCACCCTGCTACCTCCGTCCTTGTCGCACCCATGGCGGTGCCCTATGTTGGAGATGCCAGGCCAGGCCAGGGCCCCATGAGTGCGACAAGGACGGAGGCGCGAGAGCGATCTTCGGAGTGAGACGCCTGTCGGGTAGGCCGGCCTGGCGCACAGCCGCGTGCTGCGTAGTGGCCTACCCCGCGACCCGCAGGCGTCTTGGAGCTGCACAACTCCACCAGCATAATCTAGGACTCAGTGATCATCTAAAATCGTTATCGATTAAATCTTTTGAAATCGAAAATTATTACTATTGATGAAAGGCCGACATTAATCGATTTTTATCCTTCGATTTCGGTTATTGAGTGCATATCTTTTACTTTCGATTATTCAGATTTTTTTTCTGTAATTTCTATTGCCAATTTTATCTTTCGATCTCGCTCGATAATTTTCGAAAACCCGAAATTGATCTTTTACGATAATCGATCGATCATCGACAAGTTCAAATCAAACTGTCGATGAATCGACAAAAAAAAATGTCATGTGTGCCTACAGGAGTGCCAGAACCCCGACACGGGCATCATCGGCAAGTGCTGCCGCGACCCCAACTACAAGGACCCCTGGCCAGGAGGCATGATGATGATGAAGAACATGCCGACCGGACCCGGCGGCGCGCCCGCCCCCGCGCCGCCCCCGCCGCCGCCCCCGCAGAGCTACGGCCAGTACGCGCCCGCCCCCGCGCCGCCCCCGCAGCGCCCGCCCCCGAGACCCGTGCAGGACACCTGCGCCAACTCGGGCGGAGTCTGCGTCCCCTCGCAGCAGTGTCCCTCCACCAGCCGCATGCAGCCCGAGCAGGTACGCTGCTTCTCTCTCTCTCTCTCTCTCTCTCTCTCTCTCTCTCTCTCTCTCTCTCTCTCTCTCTCTCTCTCTCTCTCTCTCTCTCTCTCTCTCGTGCACTTCACTACTCGCTTCGCCATCATACGTGTTCTCTGCTTCCGCTTTCTTTTACAAGGTTTTTATATTTTATATATTATTTTAGATTTTTCCGCTCATTGCATGGCGTTGTCTAAGGGTCGCGAAGGAGGTTGGAGGGGAGGGCTCCAGGACAACCCTCCCCGTATGCCCCTCCTCGAACCCGCGCCACCCCGCACGCCCCACAGGGGCACACTTTCTCACATACATACACACACACACACACATTTTTAACCATAAAAACAAATACAAAATTCCTTTAAAACAAGACAAAAAAATTACCACGAAATTCGAAAGATTTTTTTCGAAGAAAATCAAATCATGTCACTATTAGTCTCACACTAAGACGCGAAAAACACTCACTTCTCACGTTTAAAAAAAAATACGGTACCGTGCTCTGCAAACTCTAGATTGAGCGAGTGTCAGACTTACAACTGCAGCACCACTGCGTCTCACACATCCACAAACTATTATTTTCAGTCGTTTAAGAGACAGTCACGTTTAAGAGAACAGCATTATCTTTGGCGCAAAATTCCGATTGAAACGCGAGCCTCCGTAGAAGTGTGGTGAGTCACAGAGTGGTACTACAGTTACAAGTGTGAGACTGTATCACAGGTGAGTTTGCAGAGTGACCACATTGTGGCCATGCGTGTTAAACCCTGCCACAGTTCTGATTGCAGCAGCATAACTCTAGGCGGCATCGGCATGTGTTACTTAATAAGTAGGAAAAAAATCCCACGAACACACCTGCACTGGAAACCAAAGTGTGTGAATGTTACACACTGCTAGGCGTGCATGTGGAGGCCAAAAAGTGTGAATTTCCAAGGAAAATTCACGCCTTTACGTCAAGTGTACAAATAGGCATTCGCACACTTGTGTTTCCAGTGTGTGTGAGGCAGACGGGTCTCTCCGAGGGGTCCTTCACTCAAAATCAGAAAAAAAATTCAAGAAAATATCAGAAAAATCGAGGGGGGAAAACAGGAAAAAAAATCAGAAGAATCAGTAATAATCAAGGAAGATTCCAAAAATAAAAGGAAAAATCGGGAAAAATCAAAACCGAAAATCGGTGTACGCTTGAACTTTTACTCGTTAAGGACCCCTTGGGTATCTCCGCCAGCCTGTACTCAGCAAAATGCAGTCTCGCGGCGTCTGCAGGACACCTCTACAGCCTACAGCTACACACAGAACACCTCTCTCTCGGCGCCTCCTCGGCGGCCGGGAGAAGAGGACGAGGAAAAGTGAGTGGTAACACTTTTGGCAAATTACTGGGAATGAGAATGAAACCGGATCAGCAGCGAGGCATGCGCGGTAGAGCGGCCTCCCCCCCCCCTCCTCCCCCCAGCCGCGCCCCTCCATCACCGGATCTCCCGAGTGTGCAGGGGATTCCCCGCAGACGCCGCCGCGCCAATTAAAAATCCATGACAGTGCTGATTATCCGCGTGGCTGAACTTGAGCATGGCTGGGTATACTTAAATATTTATTTTCATTCAGCTTTGCATTCGCTGCAACCGTGTGGAAAAAAAAACAGTGGTGACGGTGAAGATGACGTCGTATGACACGGTGGGTCACCCGGGTGACGGCGCGGGCGCGACCTCAGGCGAGACGCTGCCGACACGGTGGTGACAGTGCGTAGGTGACGTCGAATGACGCGGCGGGTCGGGTCACCCGGGTGACAGCGCGGTGGTGATGGTGCGGAGATGACGTCGGAAGACGCGACGGGTCACCTGGGTGACAGCGCGGTGGTGACGTCGTATGACGCGGCGGGTCACCCGAGTGACAGAGCGGTGTTTACGGTGCGGAGATGACGTCGAATGACGCGGCGGGTCACCCGGGTGACGGCGCGGTGGAGACGGTGAGGAGATGACGTCGGATGACGCGACGGGTCACCCGGGTGACGGCGCGGGCGCGGCCTCGGGCGAGGCGCCGCCCCGCCGGCGGCGCGGTGGTGAAGGTGGGGTGACGCCGGGTGACGGGAGACTCAGTCTGAGATGTGGATGCTCTTGCAGGATTGCGTGACGCTGACGTCCGGGCAGCCGGGCAAGTGTTGCAGCTACGCCGTCAACGCCGTGAGCGGAGGAGGCGGGGACGGATACGGAAAGTGAAGTCAAGTGGAGACCGGAAGGAAACCACGCGGGAAAACTTCTCGACTTGTTTGAAAAAGAAAAAAAAATCGAAGTCCTTATCACGGGCATGGACATGATGACGTTTTATACGGACGTTGACCAAACAATCGACGGTAATTACAAAAAAAAAAAAATCTTTAAGAAATCGATGACTCCTATCGCACAAAGACGGTCTCTTTTCTGTATTAGATGATACTTATTTTACTACAGTTTTCTTGGTGCCACTTATTTTTTTATTTTTCTAAGTATTTTTTCGTTGTGATTCTCTGTCGTCTTTGGATAATAAAAATGAAAGAAATTCTTCTACAAATTCTTGTATTTCTTCTGCATTCTTTTAAAATCAAAGACTTCTAAGAAAAAGAAAATAAAGGCAGAAAAAAAAAAGGGTCACTTACTTTGAGACTTTGCTTAAGGAGACACAATAAGGTAAGCTATCTTTCTTTCTCTCTCACTTTAACCCACTCTTAACTCCATCCAACGTCATCGACTGGCACACCGGACTACTCCCCTCAAAAACAGGGCACTTCCGTAGTTTTGAGTTTCGCACTTCACTTTATTTTATTTTTTTTCGACCGTTCCCTCCAGCGGCACACGTGAATGCTAAGAATAATATACAATTCCAGAATAGATCCGAGGATCCCCGATTGATCTGCACGCGGGTCGAAGGCTTGGGTTGGTGCTGCTGCCTTATCTCCTGCATGCACAGCATGCTCACCCGCTCGGATCTGCTGTCGGATCTGTCTGTCACGCTTCGCCTGCGCACGCCTACAACAACGCCGTCGTGCTGGACTGTCGGCATCCCCCCCTCCCCCCCCTCCTTTCACTCCCGCAGGTCACAGTGTCCACCAGCGTTCTGTACGAGACTAAGAAACGCCTCCTCCATGAACTGGCAACTCACTCACGTGTGTGTTACGCGATTAAATATTTATAACAGGCACAGTGCACTTGCTTTGTAGACGCAGACGGTGTTTGTGTGATTTGTCGCACACGTGTAAGTGTGTGCGTTCCACATGTGTACACTTCGAAAGGATAACAACTCTGAATTTTGATGTACACATTTTATGATTTCTTTTTAATTTTCGCGAATTTTTGTAAATTATTGCGAATTTTTAAAAGAACTTTTGTAATTTATTACTTGCATTTTACCTATAATTTGGTGAATTTTCCTAAATTTTTCCTGAATTTAAGTTGCAAATTTTGTGAGATATTGTAATTTTTTTTTCTGAATTTTTCTGAATTACGAGGTGTGTAAAAATTTCAAAGTTGTTTTCCCCTCGATGCACTTGCACTCACGCACTTGGGTTCACGCACGCGTCGCGAAGACCGGGTGGCACGGCTGAGCGAGGCGACGCGGTGTATGAGGGTGGAGAGCGCGATCCTGACGGTGCGGGTGTGCTTGCAGGGCTGCGAGCTGCAGGCGGGCGCGGGCGGCCCCGGAGTGTGCTGCGAGGAGGCCGCCCCCTACCAGGAGGGCCAGGACGAGGAGCCCACCACCAACCCCAACCTGACCAAGGAGGCCAACCTGTACTACAACCAGGGCGACAAGAAGCCCGCCGCGCCGCCCCCACCAGCGGTGTCCGGCTACGCCGCGCAGGCCCCCGCCCCCGCTCCTGCCCCCCGGCCCGGAGGGTACGGCCAGGGCCAGGGGCAGCCTGCCCCTCAACGGCCGCAGCCGGCCCCTCAACCGACTTACCAGCCCCAGCCGGCCTACAGCAAACCGACGCCCGCCCCTCAACCCTCATACAATCAACCCCAACCCGTTCCTCAACCCTCGTACAATCAACCCCAACCCGCCCCTCAACCCTCGTACAATCAACCCCAACCCGCTCCTCAACCCTCGTACAACAAACCCCAACCCGCACCTCAACCCTCGTACAACAAACCCCAACCCGCTCCTCAGCCGACGTACCAGCCTCAACCGTCCTTATACAACAACCCCCAACCTGCTCCTCAACCCTCCTACAACAAGCCCCAGCCAGCGCCGCAACCGAGCTACGCGCCTCAGCCGCCGACTCAACCAAGCTACGCCCCTCAGCCGCAGACTCAACCGGCGCCCCGCCCGACATACGCCCCTCAGCCGCCGACTCAGCCGAGCTACGCCCCTCAGCCGCCGACTCAACCGGCGCCCCGCCCGACATACGCCCCTCAGCCGCCGACTCAACCGGCGCCCCGCCCGACATACGCCCCTCAGCCGCCGACTCAGCCGAGCTACGCCCCTCAGCCCCAGACTCAACCGAGCTACGCCCCTCAGCCCCAGACTCAACCGAGCTACGCCCCTCAGCCCCAGACTCAACCAAGTTACACCCCTCAGCCGCCGACTCAACCGGCGCCTCAACCGACGTACGCCCCGCAGCCGCCGCAGCAACCGACCGCGCCCCAGCCGTCGTACGCGCCTCAGCCACGTCCGCAGCCCGCGCCTCAGCCGGCGACTCAGCCGGCACCTCAGCCGGCGCCTCAGCCGACGCCCGCCGACGACGCCGAGCCGGGCGCGACGCCATCCCCGGTGCCGGACACGCCGTTCAACGGTCCGAGGCCGCTGCCGCCGTTCCCCGGGGCCACGGCCGTGGAGCGCACCCCTCAGCAGGAGCCTGCTGCTCAGCAGCCTCAGCCAGAGGCTCAGCCCTCTCAGCAGCCTCAGCCGGAGCCGACAAAGCCCTCGTACGGGCCGCAGCAGGCTGAGGAGGCCTCGTGCGGGGAGCGTCGCCAGGTAGGTGGTTCCGCACTCACTGGTTACGTGTCTCTGTCCGAGTCGCGCGCACAGGGTGCGGCCACAAGGAGCGAGAGAGAGAGAGAGAGAGAGAGAGAGAGAGAGAGAGAGAGAGAGCGAGAGAGAGAGAGAGGGAGAGAGAGAGAGAGGGAGAGAGAGAGAGAGAGAGGGAGAGAGAGAGAGAGAGAGAGAGAGAGAGAGAGAGAGAGAGAGAGAGAGAGAGAGAGAGAGAGAGAGAGAGAGAGAGAGAGGACAGCCCTAACTGGTGTTCGGAATGACCCTGCGCAGGTGCCGCGGCCGGCGGGGCTGCCGGAGGGCCAGGCCGCCCCGGGCGAGTACCCGTGGCAGGCCATCGTCGCCAACCGCGCCGACAACAACCCCATCTGCGGCGCGGCCGTGCTCTCGCGCGACGCCGTGCTCACTGCGGCGCACTGCGTCCACGACAAGGAGGCCGCCGACCTGGTGGTGATCGCCGGCGAGCACCGCATGGGCCTGGCCGAGCCCGGCGCGCAGCAGGCCGGGGTGGCCGCCGTCGCCCGCCACCCGGACTTCAACGCGGCCTCGCTGCACCACGACCAGGCGGTGCTGCGCCTCGCCGAGCCCCTCACCCTGGGCGGCAGCGTGGCCGCCATCTGCCTCCCCGAGGACCAGGGCGGCGCCAACCTGGCCGCCCCCGCCCCGGCAAACAACTGCGTTGCGACCGGCTGGGGTCTCAAGGCGCTCAAAGGTAACAGATATTCCGTTTACCTTGTTTTGAAATTGGAGCAAATATTTTGAGATAGAGAAGGGGGGGAGGGGTGTAAGTCAAGGGTAATCCGAGGGAAAACCAGCTTCGACAGCTCGCAATCCAGAAGAAAAAAAAAAGAATATTTAAAAAAAAAACTCAGAGAATTCCGTAAAACGTAAACATGTTAAGGAAAGAAAAAAAAACCTTTCCGAAAACGAAAACAATCACGACATTTTTATATCATAATTCAGAGCTGTTGGTAGGGTAATCCTCGGTTAGCCACGGGTAATCTAATGAGAGTAATCCAGGTGGTACTTTTCAGGGAGTTCAAAGTAATCCAAGGGTGTTTATTCTGTTGCACTCGTTATCTCGGGGCATTTCCCGGCGGTCCCTGCCGTCTGTTTCCGAAGCTCGCGATCTCGCGCCTCCGTCCTTATCGCACTCATGGGCCCCTGCCATCCCCAGGAGGTGCGAGAAGGACGGAGGTACGAGAGCGCGATCCTCTGAACCAGACGGCTGACCCCAGGGCCTGCTCAGCTCACTCCGAGATCGCGGGGGTGTGCGTTCTGTTTCGCTCCCACCAACGGGCTTCCGCAATGGGAAAAGAGAGACAAAGATAGATAAAAAGAGACATTCCTGAATCCCGAAGTGAGCAGACCCTGGCCGATGGGGAAACAACTCTCAAATTTTTTGTACACCTCGTTATTGAGTAGAGTTCAGAAAAATGCAGAAAAATTCAGAGGAATTCAGTAAAAATTCAGAAGAAATGTAGAAAAATTTAGGAAAATTCACAGAACTTCAGGAAAAATTCAAGCAAAGTAGAGTTCAGAAAAATGCAGAAAAATTCAGCGGAATTAAGTGAAAATTCAGAAAAATGTAGAAAAATTTAGGAAAATTCACAAAACTTCAGGAAAAATTCAAGCAAAAATTGCAATAAAAAAATCAAACAAAAAATTCAGAAGGAAAAAAAATGCACTGCAAAATTCAGAGAGTTGTTTCCCCCTCGGCTCGGCCCCAGCATGACCCCGGCTGACCCTCTGCTCCGGCGCGCTCCCGCCCCGCAGGTAACCACGTGGGCTCGAGCCTGAACGCCGTGCCCGCGCGCGTCATGGACAACACCGAGGCCGAGCGCCAGCTGCGCCGCACCTTCCTGGGGCCCAACTTCCAGCTGCACCGGTCGCAGGTGTGCGCGCTGGCCACGCGGCCCGCCACCAACCTGTGCATGGTGGACCCCGGCGGCCCGCTCGCCTGCCCGCGCCCCGACGGCCGCCTCGCCCTCGCCGGCGTCTACAGCTGGGACGTGGGCTGCCACCCGTCCATGGTGTCGCTGCCCGAGGGGCCCATGTCGCCCACGGCCTTCTCGAGCGTGGACGCGGCCTGGGTGCGCGGCGTGCTGGCGCAGCCCGTGCAGAGCCTCGTGCAGGCGGAGCGCAACGAGGTGCTGCGCCGTCAGCAGCAGGAGAAGCAGCCCGAGTTTGAGAAGCCCGGCTTCGCCCAGGGCTACGGCAAGTAGGAGGCGAGCTCCCTAGCTCGCGGAGTTCTATGCGCACACTTGATCACAATGCAATACGACACAATTCTTTGCTGGCATTTTACAAACTATTTTCTTTGCAAGTTGCAAAGAATTCCGAAGCATTGAACATTGTATTATGAACTGATTCTTTGCAATACAAACAAATTATTCTTACAAGGGAACCCCGCCAAGTGTAAATTCCAGATTTCGATAAGACTTTGGGAAATCGTACACCTCATTGTCTCTGATTCGGCTGCATCAAAATTTGCTGCTCAATTTCACATTTAATTTTTTCCCCATGTACGTACGGGCCAGGGTAAATCAAGAATTTGTCCATTTTAGTTTAAAATCCACTCTAGCGCCCAAGCGGTACAAGATACGTCAAAACGGACGAAATTTTCGCCCTCAGGGTCAGAACTCGCCGAGTTATCTCTTGTGACGACTCCCCATATGCATATACCGGTAAGCAGGAAGTCGATTTTATTGCTTTTATAGCATGAAAACCCCCTAGATATGAAATTGAGCAGCAAGTTTTAATGTGGCTGAGGTAGACACATAAAGGCCTTTAACTTCCCAAAGTTTAATCAAAATCGGGAATTTACACTTGGCGGGGTTCCCTTGTTAGTAATAAAAAACATCTAAAATTCTCCACAGCGTTGCAAAGAATTTACTTTGCAAGCATTTTACAGTGCATAATGTAGGAATATCACAAATGGAGACTGCGCAACATGATCACGAATTTACCTACTTGACTTGCAAGTGCAATGATCCTCCAAAAATTCTCTATTTATTCTTGTACAATTTTTTTTCCTCCTGCCATGAATTTTTAAACTGTGCTTACACAGAGTAGGTGCTATCATTGTAGATACATGTCGGAAAAACGACAAAGACCATCTTGCCCAAGTCTTCAATTCTTATTGGTACCTCTGAGTGAATTATTGATTGAGAACTAAGGCTTACAGTTAGAGGCAACTTTGTCTTTGATTATTTTTGTGAAGTAGAGCTGATCTGCTTGGAAAAGAAACCTATTTGAAATACAATGGTACAGTGTATTTTTAGTCAAATGTAAGACAATAGATCATTGCTTGTTTGACAATAAAATTAAAATTCTAGTTATCACGAAATGAATGCTTTATTTACACCCATTTCAAAAGAGCCTCAATATCAATGTAGGAAATCTCATGCACCATAGACCTGACTTCAGCCCAAGGAATGGGCACAGATACGACAGAACTAAAGTGACATGTATTGATTAATCAAGAGTTAATGTAATTTTATTACAAATGAATGATGTACAAATGATGCAATGAGCAAAGGTCTTCCCTTAAGAAAACACAAAAAAACAGTGGTGGTCAGGTCTGAGAAGATGATACGATACCTTCAACAAACAATGTAACTATCCATACAACAGTCAGATAAGTTGACTAGCAGGAGAGATCAGGATAAGGCAATAATAACAATCATTCAACAATAAGACAAAAGTACAAAGTAATACAATTAATTCATGAAATTTGGGGATAAGTTAAAATATTTATGAAAAAGTTTTAGAAATAATGATAAAGAAATGAAATGATAGATCATTCCTCATACTTGTTAACATTCCATGGAAGTCATTACAACCAACTAATAAATAAGGGACTCACACAAGTGTTACAGAAAAAAAAATACAAAACAAACAAACTCCTGTCACATTTATAAGAAATAAGGAAGCTCAATACTTTAAAAGTATGAGACAGCAGTATGTATATAGACAATATGCAATAGCCTACATAAATCACAGAATACCTATGGTATAAAACAATGAAAACAAAGGTTATGAGAACACATTTCTCAGAGAGATAAGTTTGATCTTTCTTACTTAAGATCAAATTTGTACTTTAAGGAATATTTCTTGTGAGCTGGTAGTTTTTTGGGTGACCCATCAAAAAGAGTTAAAAAAGAACAACTCCACAATTAGGAAAGGTCTCACAGAATATTACTTAACTATTCAGTCATAACAGAATCAGCATCAGATTCTGATTCATCAGTATATTCAAGTTCTCTAGGAGTAGCAATTTCATAATCCAGTACCTCACTGTCATCTAAATGTGACTTGCCTTCAACAAAATTGGCAAACCTGAAAGATTTGATTGTTAGTTAGCAAACAGATATAAGTAAGTCAGAAAAAGAAAAAAAAAGGGGAAACTACAGAATTGCTATTAGAAATGGTTCTCTACCTGACAGGATCCTTTAAGCGCAGAACTGTTTTCCATTGGTTGCAATCAGGACTTGAGCAATAGCCTCGAAGATCATCTAAAGCTTTCTGGGTCTCTCGAACACCTTGCTCATAATACTGATCTTCTGACAGAAGTTTTGGTTTGGGTGGAAAACGGCGAAGCCTTAACAAAAAAGAAAAAAAAAGGAGTATTAGGAGAGATAAGAAAAGATTTATAGTATTTGCATGTAAGCTGAAAATTTGATGCAGGACAGAATGAAAATGAAAATGACACACTCACACGTTGCTAGTTCTCAAAACTTACCACTGAGTTCCTAAATGGCATGCAATTGAAAAGAAAATACTACACACTGGACTCAACACAAAATATTTGATTGAAAATATGATTGACACTAGGTTGTCACAAAGTATACACCAAAGGAGATTTAAAAAATTATTTCTTAAAAAAAAAAAGGTTCCATAGTCCATCCCTTAGTAATATAAAATAATCAAGAGTAATAATAAAACTAATAATAAGATAAAAAGCAGTGTAGGGGGCAAATGAGTGGAATGTTCAATGAGAAAGTTTAAAAATGACAATGTCTTAGATATTTTTTCTAGGTTTTTTACAAGATTTTTCATTTTTCTCTTTCGCTTTAGTAGGATGATCAGGGGATCTGTAATCACAGAAATGAATTTCAGGCTTTCCTTTAGAGTCCACTCCTTACCATTGAGATCTGGCCTTGGATACCAACGATCGTGGAAATTTGTACAATGCAAACAGAAGAAGAACTATTGCAATTGTGGCTTCTTGAAACTGACTGCTCAAAAACACCATAACCAGGGATAAAATCTGTCATATAAAATGAAAATAAAAATTCTAGTGCAATAATACTAAGCATCCAAGTAAATCTGAAGCAAATACACAAAAAGCGCCTTTCATGAAAGTAAGGGGAGTATGGGTAATGTGATTTACCTGAAGTGACCATTTGATCAAATTTTTGCTGCGCTTATCAGTGACTGGACCATATCGATAACAGATCACAAAACTAATAAGGCCAGTAATGCCAAAATACGATAAGACAAACTGCCTGTACTCAACAAGGATAAAGCGAAGATTTTCCCAGATCATTCGCCATAAGTAAATCCCAACAGCACTTCCTCCCAACAAAAATGGAGACACAAGAAATTTTTTCTGAAACAAAAATAGTACAGAATAATATTATGTGTTGGTTTCACACTAGTACACAAGAAAAAAGAAAGAAATGATGAAAAATTATTAATAGTAAACTTACTCCAGGGAGCAGCTTACTAATGAAATATGTGACGATGAAAGCAGAAGCAGTAATTCCAAATGAAATACCACATATGTAATAAAATAATGAATTTTCACACAGCCTTGGGGCAGAAATAAACAAAAGAAGTCCACTGAGCAATAGCAACACTCGCCAATAGTCAACACCTGCAACACCATTTACAATGAAACGTACAGAAGTTAGGGAAGGTACTGTCAACACAATTTTTAGGGTGTGTATTTTCCACTCACGTATAACATGAAGGTGGACAGAATAATCAGAGTAGCTGCTTATCCCAATACAGCTACGGTTGAATGCAGGTAATTTAATTTCATTTGCTCTCTGTTGTCCCCACAATACGTGGAAACCCCAGGAAGATCGGTGCTGTTCATAAGCCATACGTACAGCTTCTGGAGAGTCCCCATCATACACCTCAAAGTTGTCATCAGTACTTCTTATCCTTAACTAGAACATGAAATACACAGGCCAATTTTACATTTTGGTACGAGCTATTTGAAACCTTGTTGTTGGCACCATACTCACAAATACTGTTTGCCATAAGTGCAGTATGTGCTTTGGTCTGCCATTGTAGCAATAGGTCTGTAACTCCCTAGACTCTGGTGAGTCACAACAGCGTAGAATTTCACCAGGTAAGAGAGTTTTGGCAGAGTCTGAAACACGAGAAAACTCTGACAATAAATATAATACTAACGTTACATTGATTACGTTGATTTCATTTTTTTCAATTCTACAAATGGTTGATGATGCGTTCTTTAAACTTGGAAAAGTAGGCTGACAAGAGTAAATAATAAGAGCTAAAATAACACCGGCGCGGCGCTGGTACGAAGGTTAAGGGCACCAGCACCTACCCGAGCTCCTCGATGTTTCTTTCCTAGCAGCACACAGAGCCAGGGTTATCAGAGCAAAGCCCAGCCAAAGTCTCGCCCAAATCATATCGGCTGATCAACTGTGAGAAAACTTAAACCATAAAGTGAATCAATATAATTTTTTAAAAATAAAAATAAGTATCTGAAAGATCAGCTGCCGGGGTTGGCCTCGGCCATCCAAACTCACGTAGACCGCGGCGCGACGGTTCGTGAGCGCGGGCCGTTAGCCGAGCGGCGAGAAGGCGGTGCCCAGTGCTGTCCGGTGCGCTAGCGGAGTAAAACACTAACCTCCACGGCGCCCGTCAACGCGAGCTATGCGCGTCCAGGAGACTTGTTTCCGGGTAGATTCCAGTCGCCCGGAGGCATGAGCCCCCGGGGCTGCCTTCGCGCCTTGTGACGCCGTGTGATTCGAGATCGCGGTCATGAAAAAGGCGCCTGCTGCGATGCGGACTCGCTCGTGAGCAGCAGCCCGAGAGGTGCGCAGTGTTTACGTCCCCGAGGTGAGTTTCGACGGCGGGTGTCCGGGGTTCGAGGCCCGGCCGCGGCCGCGGTGCGGCGCCCAGCGCACGGCGCGTGGACGCCATCGCACGGGCCCGAGATGTGTGTCACTTGTGGTTTTTGCTGAAATTGGGGACCGTGCGTAGTGCGGGCAGGCGGGGGCGCGGGGCGCGGGGCGGGCGCGGCGGGGCGGGGCGGCCCCGGCTGTCGCTGGCGTGCGGATCGCATCGTATGATCCCGCCCAGCCAATGGCAGCGCGCCGTTGGGCGGAGGGGTAGCGCGCCACATTTAAACGCTATCGATCCCTCCGGGGCCTCCGGGGCGGGCGCGTGCCGCTGCCCCCTCCACCACCGCCACCGTCCCGCACGTGGAGGCCTCCGTGCTGCAGGGGGTGCGCTGCGTGCCGCCCATATGTCGTCCTTGTTGAGGGTTGAGATCGCGGAATTCCAGCCGCCTGTTATAACTCTTGGTGGTGGTCAAGGTGGTGGTGGTGGTGGTTTTGCTTGCTAACAAATGCTCACCTTTGAACTAGATATTCGATCTTGCGAGAGCTGGACACTTCTCATATCACGTACCCCGGATGAACGCGAATTTTTTGCGCTTTTTCCGAGACTGCCGGAAAGGTCGCCCAAAAAGCGCTTTTATGTCGGCGCTTTCATATCGCCTTTTGCTGGTAAAGCACCTGGAAAAAAAGTGCTCTTCGCGGGTGGCGCTTCGGGCGGGCAGTCACGGGGTGCTTTCAAAAGGCGTCTAATTCTCGTCCTCCTACGGGCGTTGCCTTTCTACCACCGGGGGTGGTTTTCGGACGAAAATAAAAATTCTCGCGCATACACTATTGTGCGACGCTCACACACTCGCGGGATTTTGCTGTTTTTAACTCCCCTTTGCCATTGCTAATTTCGGAGTGCATGACGCCGTTCAGACAGACCGCATAGACCGTCTAAAGGTCACGCCACTTTTACTCAGCCCTAAACCCCTACGCTACGCTCGTCTCACTGCAATAACGATCAATGGGATGACCCGAGGCGCCACTCGCGCCCCTGTCCTTGTCGCACTCATGGGGCCCGGCCTGCCTGCCCTGCCATCCCCATAGGGCACCGCCTTAGGTGCGACAAGGACGGAGGCGCGAGAGCGATGATGTTCTGCGTCAGACGGCAGCAGCGGGGCGGTATGGTATGACGTCGTGCAGGGGGTGGATTCACTGCGCGCCTCCCGGGGGGGGGGAGGGGATGGGGTGACTTCGTGGACGTCGTGGACGTCGTGGACGTCCCCGGCAGTGGCGCCCATCCCATGTTTACGATGTGCAAAAATGTACACCGGTTTTTTGAAAAAGGACACCTTAAGGAGGGAGGTTTTAAGAACGAGGAGGGAGGGTGAAAGCGTCCAATGCACACCGTCTCCAAACACGATGGGCGCCACTGGTCCCCGGCGACGCGACGTGACCCAGGGCGCTGACATAATTTTTTTCCCCCCATATCTGCTCTTTACGGTCCACGTCGGCGAACACGATGTCCTCGGGTGCAGCGTAGCGCGCGCTTTTCGCTGTCCTCGCTGATTCCCACCACCACCGTCGTCGTCGGCGAGCTGCTCGGCCGGGCCCCGCCCCGCCCCGCCCCGCCCCGCCCGCGGGCAGTCCGTCAGTGCGGGAGGGGTCGGGGTCCCGAGGGGAGGAGGGAACAAGCGTGGAGCTGAGCAGCCCAACCCAACCCGCCGCCGTGCCTCTGTTCAAAGGCTGCCTGCCAGGGATGGCCAAGCGTAAAAAGAAGACAGTCTATAAGAAATTCCCGGTGGACGACGCCGAGTCCACGTCCGCCCCCGCTGCCGCCGACCCGCCCCCGCCGCCTCCGCCGTCCGCCGCCGGTGAGCAGGCCGCCGCCACCGCCCCCGCCGAGCCGCCGCCGCAGGGCCCGCACCAGGACGTCCAGGGCGTCCCCGAGGACGCCGTCGTCGTCGTCGTCGCTTCCGCCGACGTCCCCGCCGCGCTCGCGCCAGGTGAGTGAGCGCTGCCCTGGCGGACCTCAAGTAGTGCGCGGTGCTGACCTGCCGGGGGCAACTCACGCCTGCGATGTATTTAGATTTACTAGAGTCGTGCGCGCGGTAAAGTCTGTTTGGTGGGATGTGCGCCCGCGTGTCGACGCGCTCGAGTGTGTGTAGTGTAGTATACAGCCGTCCGAGTCCGAATAAGTTCGCTTCCGCGGCACTTCTCCGTCCTCCTCGCACTCATGGAGGGCTCCGCGCGCGCCACCCCCAACTTAGGCGCAACGCCATAGGTGCGACAAGGACAGGCTGATCCTCGGAGTCAGACGGCGCAGGAGGCGCTGCGGTGACCACGCGGGGTCATTAACCAGGCAGGGGCGGACGCACTTACGACAGCCTCTTGTGCGTAGACCTGACAGCACTCGTACCGTTCGTGAACTCCCCGCCACCACCCTTGCTCCGCGCGCCATAAAAAAAAAATAATAATAAAAATCTCCTTACCGTTATATTTACTGTATCTGACATTTTGTTCTCCGTGACGTACTACGTACTTCCTATCCTTTGCCATCCTTTACCTTCGCAATGCCGCCAACCCACAACTCTCACTGGGCGTGCATGTGTGTGTGTTTGAGTTCCTCCCCCCTCCCCTTCGCCCCCTGAACTTTGATCGCCCCCCCCCCTCTTACCCGCCCCTGCACGTCAGCTTTGCTCGGTTTGGGTCGCATTTGCATGGAGCTTCCTGTCCTACATGCTAAAACGCCTCGTGGGTGAGTGGGTGGGCGGGCGGGCCAACTTTTATTTTGCCCTTCAACATAAGGTAGAAGGCTGTTTTGTTATATTGGTTAAATTAAGGTTTTTTTTAAAGTGCTATTAATTTTTTAAAAAAATTTACTTTGTTTTAAACTGACCCAGTGGAGCTGGTGAACTGGGAATGCGCCTTCGTAAGAACCGGAAGCTGGAAGGATGGGCGGTCCATAATGTGCGCTGGACATTCAAGCGTGTGAATGTCACACACTTGTACGTGTTGTAGTTTTTCTTTTGTACTCGTGCGCAAGGAAAAGTATTAAATTTTCCAAGAAATTTCTCTCACTTAAGATTGACAGAGGTGTTTGAATGAAAATGTACACCCCTACAAGTGCGTGACACTCAAACACTTGGGTTGTCAGTTCACCCCCGCCCGCGCTTGGGTTAGGGGGGCTCGGGTGAGGAAGGGCACCACCTTTCCGGCAGCCTTCGCATGGATCGTGATAAATCCATATCGTTTTACGTAATGACCGGCGCGGCTGTTTTCTGTCGCCGTATTATCTAAGAGCGGAGAGAGAGAGAGAGAGAGAGAGAGACGGGTGGGGGAACCTTCAAAATGGTACGGGTTATATCGCTAGCACCAGCATACAATAAAAGAAAAAAATAATTGACGTGGTAGAGAACGATGAAAAAAAAAAAGAAAAGAAAAAATCCGAAGTGCGATGGATCAGAAGCCCCCCATCTTCTATCTCGAGCGCTTCACCTCCAACTTTTTGCATGTGCGCTGCCGGGTGGGGCGGGGCGTGGCCAGAGAATGTTCCGGTAGCTTATCAAACGCCCCTGCCTCCGAAGCTACGGCGTATTGTTTTTAACGCCGGCACTGCATTTAGATTTGTCGAGCAGTTTATCATCGCCCCTCCCCGCCCCACCCCGCCCCACCCCACCCCACCCCGCCCCACCCCACCCCGCCCCACACTGCCTCATTCTGCCTCCTGCCTGTGCTGCGACATGTCGTCTCGTCTTCGGAGACCTGATTAGGTTAGTTTTCTACGTTTCTATTGGCTGAGCCTCCGGCCTGGCCAGTGCTGCCAGATAAGTTGGCAAAAAATCCCCCGAATACACCTGTGTGTGGCAGACGGGTATCTCCGCCTGCCTACTAGGCAACATAAGGTGCCCCCACAATCAACTCATCGGGAGGTGACGGAACGAAATTTTGGGTGCTAGGAATTTAATTCCTGCTTCCCCCTGCGCTTGTGCTCTCCGGGTAGGCCGCCACCTCCACACGAGTGCTTGGCGGGTTGGCCTATCCAGTTTGTCGCAGGCGTTCCGCCTCGGTGGCTCGGCCATTGTGGGGGCGCCAATATGTAGTCTCATGTGTAGAGAGCTTGCCTAGTAGGCAGGCGGAGATACCCGTCTGCCACACACAGGTGTATTCGATTGATTTTTTGCCTACTTACCGGGCAGCACTGGGCCTGGCCCGGTCCAGAGTTTTCATTCGGGCGGGAAGTGGGACCCGGGCGCCTCCGAAAATGACAGGTGTGAGCGAGATGGAGCTATGGTCCGGCTCGGGCATCTCACTCGCACTTGTCGTTTCCGGACGCGTTGGGGTCTTGAAGGAGGAAAACTCTCTAGGCTGGCGGGTGGGGGAGGGAGCGCCTGAGGGGTAGGCAGCCCGCCGGCCGGCGTGCGCGGCGGGATAGCCGACCCGAGCCGAGCGGGGTGTCAACAGGGGCTCCAGCAGGGCCTGCAAGGCCTGCAAGGGGAGGGCTGCTGCCGGCCGCTGCCAAGGTGCACACTTATAAACAAATTTTTTTTAAAAAAAAATCAGAAACGAAAATAAAAACTCAGAAAAAATAAAAAGTTTCAAAAAAAAAAAAAGTCAAGGTTAGATCAGAAAAAAATTAGAAAAAAAAATCAGTAAAAATCCGCAGAACCACGAAAACCTAGAAAATCAGAAAAATCGGTGTACGCTTGAATTTATAGTGAAGGACCCCCTCGGCTGCGGCTATCGTGCTGCACGGCCTTTTTGGTAGGAGACATTACGAGAAACATGTTCGTAAATTTATAATTTTTTTCATACTTGACGATTACGACATTGAGTCGTCAATCTACGACCGCAGTCGTTAATTTACGAGAGCGAAGTCTGGATCGTTGAGGAAAACTACGCCGACACTTACTTAATGTCAAAAAATACTCGTAACTTTACAACTGGAACATTTGTCATGGAAGTTTTTTCCGTAACCCTCACGATTATTTTTCGCAGTGGAGGGGAGCGGTATATATGGGGGCTGGAGGGAGGTGCACGACGGGGAGGTGCACAGGGGCTGGAGGGAGGTGCACGACGGGGAGGTGCACAGGGGCTGGAGGGAGGTGCACGACGGGGAGGTGCACAGGGGCTGGAGGAAGGTGCTCGACGGGGAGGTGCACAGGGGCTGGAGGAAGGTGCACGACGGGGAGGTGCACAGGGGCTGGAGGGAGGTGTACGACGGGGAGGGGCAAAAGGGCTGGCGAGCGAAGTGTCCGACGCCGACGAGGTGCACGTGCACAAGGGGCTGAAGAAAGGCGTCCTGAGGACAGGTGTACTCTCCCCGCTACTCTCGCTACTCGCACGGGCTGCAGGTGAGGTGTGGGGTGGGGCGCGTTGCCCACCCCGCCCCGCCCCGCCTCGCGGCCCGCGCTGCGCCGCTGCTCGCTCGCGGCTTCGCTTCGGCCTAGTCCAGCCGGTGCAGCGGTGCCGGCGGCGCGCCTGCGCGGAGGGAGCGGACTGTACCGGCGGGCGGGCGGGCCGTGGCGGGACAGCGTGAGCGCAGCGGACTGTACTCGCGGCCTGCCCGGGCTCAGTCCTTGTCGGGGGCCGGGACGGGGCGGGTCGCGCGGTGCACGAGGCCGTCAGGGGTGTGATGTGGGTGTTGGAGCAAGCCAAGACAGTGATCGCGCACCTCACAGTCGGAGCCGAGCACCTGCAGCCGGACCAGGCGGACCAGGCGGGTGCGTACACACACACACACGTCACACACACACGCGCAAGTGTGTGAATTATCCCGTTCTGAAAAAAAAATAAAAAAAATATAGAGACACAGGCACACGATGTATGTACGTCGCGGACGCAGGAGTGTGAATTTGTTAAAAAGAAATCGCGTACGCCTGCTATGGGACAAGAGTTTATACGAATGGGAGTTATTCACACGCCTGCAAGTGTGTGTGGCGGCATTCACACACTTTGGTCTCCGGTGCGGGTGTAATGTGAACCGATGTGACACCACTCTATCGGAACTGTCGCCCCGACCCGTCCCCCTTGTTGTCAAAAAAATTAAAAATATAAAATAAAAAAAATAAAATAAAAAAAAAAACTTGAAAAAGAGAGAGAACAAATTTCGTTTGAAAAACATTTTTTTTTTGGAAAATAACATAAACGTGTGTAAAACGCTGCGTGGATGTCACAATTTATAAATGTGGCTTGGCTCATCAAGACTAAAGTTCAAATCGACGCCTAACGATCACCTGCTCTCAACGACAATTTGACGTCATTATAATATGTTGACCTAGAGTTTGTCATTCGCTCGGTGGCTAGATGAGCGTGTGAGTGTGTGGGTGTGAGGTAGTGGACGCGGTGGCCGGCGCTGGGTTCACGCGTGTTAACTGTCGCGATGTCTGATCGTTTACCATACCATTAACATAGCGCCGTCAGTGCGCCTCTCCTCGCCTGCACTTTAAAAGTATTCAATTTGGTTTCGTGCATTTAAAATGCGTTACTCTCTAAAATAAATTAAAAAAAAAAAAACAGCGTCTGCAGTAAAAAATAAAGTTGGTTTACGCAGCACGTTGCGCGACTGTACCACCACGTGTCTGCGAAGTGTTCACTGCGGAAACACAAGTGTGCGAATGCCCATTCCTACACTTGGATGTGTTCGAATGTCCATTCGTACACTTGAGGTCGTAAAGGTATATGAATTTTCCTCGGAAATTCACACACTTACGCCTCCAATAAGTGCACAAATGGGCCTTCGCAACTCTAGTAAAAGCAGTCTTCGAAGCAATGCTTCGTAAACCTTAACAGTGCACCCCGAAAAGTGTGTGACATTCACACACTTGTGTCTCCAGTCTGTCTTCCATAAGTGTTGTTCCTGTCACACTTCCTCAAGCACGTGTTTTCCGCGCGTTCCGCTCCAACTGCGCAGCAGCGTTTCCTCATGTATAATATGCAAGCGCATGCGCTTCATTTACAACCTTGTTTCAAAGAAACTTTTTAAAAAATATTTTATTTTTTATTTTTTGAGTGTACTGGACAGCAGTGCTTCTAGTGCGCCTCGCCGCGCTGCGCTGTGCAGTTTTGCTAGCGCTGCGTATTCATTGGGCTTAGTGTGTGTGTGTGTGTGGGGGGGGGGGGGGGGGGTAGCGACCCAAAGGGTATACCGGGGTGCAGCTGTCATTTAATGTTTTGTGACTATATATTTAGAGGAATCTTTACACGCATTTTTTTAGATAAATTTTAATATTTAAAAAAAAATAAGTTAAGAACTGAAAAATCAAAGGTGTTACTCTTCACACTTTGAATGTGTTCCAAGTTCAATGCGTTTTAAAAAAGGTATTAATCTTTGACACTCCTATGTTGTTGTTGTTTTTCAAGACCATCAGTTCCAGAGAAAGCATAACTGTATCATGATTTTTTTCTCCAGTGTAGAGGTATCATGTCACGTTTTTCGTTTTTGAAGTGAAAACATTTTTCCTTAAAAAAAATAATAAAGTAGAAAGACTCCCATGTTTTTTCTCTCCTTAATTTTTTTGCTTTTTTAAGAAAAATAACTTGGCAGTGTACGATGCAGGTGTCGCTGCTCTGGGTCCTTGCGCTGAGCGGCTGCCGGGCTTTTGTGTCAGGAGATCTGCCGCGGGGCCTAGCGGCGGGGCGGGGCGGGGCGGCGTGTTGTGGTGGACACATCAGGCGATCTAGCCGAGCCGAGCCGAGCAGAGCCGAGCCGAGCCGAGCCGAGCCGAGCCGGCCGGCCGGCTACCGGCAGGAGGGCACGGTCATGGCACGGTCGCACAGGATAGCAAAACCGAATGGCCTTGCGCCTTCTGCGGGATCGCTCATTGGTTTGATGTATATACACGATGTATTTAGGGGCCACCCCGCCCCGCCCCGCCCCGCGCTATCTCCGACTGATGGGTGGGTGCGTGGTAGCGAGCTGATCGGTCGCCAGGCCCCCCTAGTGCCCGGCGCGGCGCGACTGCCTGAGGGGTTCTCGACTAGCGACTGTTCTCAAGTGCCTCCGCCCCACCCCGCCCCACCGCGCCCCGCCCCGCCCCGCCCTTACATAGAGAGTAGGAAGGAGGTCCTCGAGGCAGTGGGCCGGTGGGCGCCGGCCGGCGGCCGGTGACTGTGCGACCTGGTACCTCGCGAGTACCTCCTCACCCCGCCCCACCCCACCCCGCCCCGCCCCACCCGCCCTGCCACTCGTCGGGGCGTTCCCTCTGTCGCTGAGCACGTGTGGGGCGTGGCGGGGCGGGGCGGGGCGCGGTGGGCGAGGAGTCATCGCGTTGCCCTGCTGCCGACTGATTCCACACATCCTTCTCCTTCTGGATACACTCTAAATGACCATGGACTTTAATCGTTACCAGCTCCTGGACTTTTTTGAGCATGTCTAAGCCGGATACAATATTGTGTGTAGTTAGTTAAATTTTTGAAAATTTTGTTACTAGCTAGTAACAAAATTTTCATAAATGTAACTAACTATTCACAATAATGTATCCCGCTTAGGCATGCTCAAAAAAGTCCAGGAGCTGGTAACGATAAAAGTCCATGGTCATTTAGAGTGTAGCTCCGTCCTTGTCGCACTCGTGGGACCACCCCCCTCGCACGCTGTGCGGAGTCAGTCTTTACTGTGTCTCGGACCGACCCCTCGTCGGCCTCCTCCACTCCCTCCCTGCTGTCCGTCCGGGACGCGCTCCTCGACGACATCATGGACGCCATCGTCGCCGAGGTCGCCGCGGCCGCCGTCGCCTTCACGGCCGGCCTCCTCGCCCTCCTGGTCCTGGCGCCCTCCAGGAGGGGGAGGGGGAGGCGCGGAGGGGGTGAGGTGGTGGAGGGGGTAGTGTGATTGGAGTACAATGGCTCGCCGGGGTCTGTCTGTCTGTCTGTCCGTCTGTCCGTCTGTCCGTCTGTCTGTCTGTCTGTCTGTCAAGGTGAAGGCCGGCTATCTCACCCACGTTGTCGTCAATAGGGATCGTTCATAAACCACGTGACCTAGGTCACGTGGTCTAGAGAGCCGTCTAGACGGCGCGCGACGGGGGTGCAAAAATATTGTGAACCTCTCACTCATCAGTTTCAGGACCCTCAGAACGGAGCTCACAGACTTCCATAAAATTTTTCACCCCGCGGGGCGTTATTGGGATCTGTATGTACTCTTGGGAGGCGGGCCTTCGACTGGTGAGCTCCTGATAAAATTTGCACCCCTCACCTCTCCGCAGGGCACCCGCAGTGTAGTTTATGACCGGAAGAATGTAGGGAAAAAGGGTTTGGCGGCTTTCGGTCACTAGGCGCGCTCTGATTTCTTAAAATATTTTTTTAAAATGCAAAAACTGCACGCTTGTGCTTATTTTAGATTTTGCGTATTGATGTAGTTCCTCCTAGTGCCTGGACGACTGTTTGAGCTGTTATCGGTTCACGGAGAAAAGGATTTTGCTAATTTAGCCTTAACAATATTTTTTTTTTTCCAGCAACTTAAAATCCGTTTGCTGAGCAAAGCATCTGTTTCTACCTCAGAAATTTTGTTGGAGTACTGTTGTAGTAACAGACGCTTTGCTCTGCCAACAGATTTTTAGTTGCTATGGAACAAAAAATATTGTGAAGGCTATAATGACAAATTGTTTGTTATGAGAACAAAATCCTTTTCTCCGTGTTGTCAAGCATTTTGTCGTGATTTGCGTTGAGCGAGGGGGTTACCTGTATCCTTTCGAGGTCCGCATTATTTGTGTGTCGTCGGTCTGCTTTCCCACACCCACCGGGTAAAACCGCCTCCATCACCCGCACGCGAGCCGGGCCGTGTCGCCTGATGTTCGAAGGCTCCACACGGTGTCCACCGTCACTATAGATATCCAAGTGTGCGAATGTATCGCTCACTTGCAGATGACTGAATTTATTCGCTCTCCTGTGAGTGCAAAATGATATTGCTCACTTGTGATTGTGCTTCGAAAATTGTAACTTCCCTATGACTTGCAGATGAGCGAGTAAAAATTCACCCGTTTTGCAGGTCGGCGAATTTAAGAGCGCTTATATACTCATTCGCACCGCACACTGGCCTGCCAGTGAGCGAAATTCTACTCGCACGCCCACAAGTGAGCGCGGATATTTTTCACTCACCGACGCAAGTGAGCGAATGAATATGATGATGAATTCACTCGTCTGCCACTGTGCGACAATCGCACACTTGCATTTCCATTGCGCCATAAAGTCTCGTCTGCAGCAGCGGGAAAAAAGAAGCCGTAAAAAAAACACTCACTCTACTCTTTGCTGTGTGTGTCGCGCGAATCAGTCCTCCTGGGTGAAACAGTTCTGGAGCGCGGGCAGCGGGACCTGGCCCGAGGCTAGAGCCAAGTGACCTTTTTTGATTGGCGCGCGGGGAGCAGTTTGGAAAGACCTCGGCCTGGAGGTCCTCGAGTGTAGCGTCACGGTGTGACGTCAGCGACACGCACACACACACACTCTCACACGCGTACGTCTCCAAGCACGTCGTGCACCCTCAGTTCTTGGTCCCACGTTAAAATCAGTGTCTTATTTTTATTTATTTTTTCTGGTCATAGGTAAAAGGGAAAACTCTGAGGCACTCCGTTACTTTGCTTTGACTCTTAAGATTTCGAGGAAGTCCCAATAAAAGTATCAAAGAAATGTACCTGATTTTTTTAAAAAGGAAACTTCCTCCAAATATGAGGAGTTTTCTTCAATCTTAAGTGGAGTTCCGTTCCTCAAAGATTTTTCTTTTCCCCTCAAAAAATCAGACACTGTTTTTACCGTGTTTTGAGTGCTCGTATGGATTTTAAAAAAATCGTCACACCTGTCCCTTGAAATTCGCATCTCGTTCAAGTGCTCGGCTCGAATAATGAAAATTCCGTGGGGGAAACGACTCTGAGAATTTTTTTTTACAGTTGTGAATTTTTGTGAATAAAAAAAAACTGGCTAAAAATATTCCTAAAGCTTATCAAAAATTTTGGATGTGTTTCGTACTTACTTGATTTTTATTTATTTATTTTACTTTAGTCAACTTTTCTGAATTAGCTGTACAAAATTTTCAAAGTTGTCTCTCCCTTTCGGGAAATTGACACAGTACTATAAAAGTGTGAGCGACACTCATACAGCAGACCTGCCGAGCCGCGGTCGCCATAGTGCCAGAGTGTTCTTCACTCTCGGTGCACGCACGCCCACTCGCTTCGAACACGCTGTGCGCCCGCGGGCATTCCCTCTCTCTCTCTCTCTCTCTCTCTCTCTCTCTCTCTCTCTCTCTCTCTCTCTCTCTCTCTCTCTCTCTCTCTCTCTCTCTCTCTCTCTCTCTCTCTCCCGCCCCCTCTGCCTCACATACTGTCCCTACCTCTCTCTCTCTCTCTCTCTCTTCCTCTTCCCACGAGGGCGACAGACAGCGCCTCGCGATCAGCTGATGAGTGTCATCTCATTCGCGTGCGATAGCGAGTGCGCAGGCGCTGGCCGAATGTAATCGGGATCACATCGCTGCCATCAGCGGTCCGAGTGAGACGGGCCCGCCCCGCCCCGCCCCGCCCCGCCCCACCCCACCCCACCCCACCCCGCCCCGCCCCGCCGCTCTCCGAACACGGCGCGAGCGGAGCGGAGTATATTGCCGAGGAGAGCTCTCCTCAGTACGAGAGCGCTTTCGCTGAGGTAAAGAGAGTAGTGCTGCTGGTGGGGCGTCCAGTGACGTGTATGTGTGCGCGCGGGCGTGTGAGTGTGTGTGTGTGTGTGTGTGTGTGTGTGTGTGCCGGCATCTGTAGTTCAAGGGCGTGTGCGCGGGGTCAGTGTCAGTGAAGGGTCTAATTTATTAACTTAAATAGTTTCTTAAAAAAATTTTTCGTTAGTTTTATATTTTTGTATTTTGCTAAACCAATATATTGCAATTTTTTTGGTGACATTACAAAATGACGTCTTTTTCCTCCACGTACAGAGTTTGTCGTCTCGTTCTTGTGTGTGCGCTTCTGAAATTTTCGGATTTGTGAAAGGTAGAGGGAAAAGTGCAGCGGTCCGCGAGGGCTGTACAAAGAGTTTCGCGAGTTTTGATGGATATCATGCGAGTATTTCTTGTGTTTTTTTTCCTCGCGAGTAACATAAGAGTAACTTTTGTCTCTCACAATGAATATTTTCGTGGGGGACCCCTCGGCGGTGCACTGTGAAAAATACCTTTGTAGATGTATTTTGTAAATGACCTACAAAAAATGTTGTAAATTTATGACAAACCATTCTTTTTCGTAATTATATTTTAAAGAGAGTTCTTGTTATTTTACGATTTGTAATTGTAATTTTACGAATACACCCTGTGGAAAATTTTCCCGTAAACCTACAGTTATTTTTCACAGTGTGCGCCACCGACTCAGCCGTGGGAATGCGTAGATATTGTCCCGTCCGCAGGGGTGTCTTGCGGGTCTGCCTATCCAGCTGGAGCCTGGTGCCGATGCTGGTGGAAATAAGAGTTTCACCCCCAGGATGCAGGGGAATCTTTTTTTTCCGTTGAGGATTAGTTATTGGTTTTATTTGCTGTGTGTAATTTTTTTTCTCTGGCATGCCTGCGTGCTTTTCCAACTGAGGTTATTGCAAAACTTTAATCCATAGGTTCCTTATACTGGAGTCTTGAAGTGAACATTCGCTGCGGATAACTCTTTCAGCCGAGGAAGTATTCTGCAAATTCCTCGTCTTCACAGTCTTATTGTACGGCGTAGATCGTTTGTACAACTCCGACGAAATCCAAAGCTTTGCCCGTCGGCTTGTTAGGAGGTCGCGAGTAGGGTCGCGGTGGTTATCGAGGCTTGCGCTAGGCGCGGGCGGGGTGGGGCGGGGCGGGGCGGCGTGGCGTGGGGCGCACGGGGTCAGGTGCTGACAGGCCAGTCTTTTTTGCAAATCGTCACAAACGCAACATTTCCTTCAAACTTCGATACTAAATTGTGATATTAGGCCGTTAGTGCAAAATATAGACAGGCTCGTTATAAAAATAATTAATTTGCACAAAAAAGTGACATTTTGATCGGTGTTTGAACCCCAGACTCGACGCAGCAGGAGGCCGAAGTGGACACGGAGGACGGCAGCAGCGCGGGTAGCAGCTTCGAGACCATCAACATGGAGGGCGAGGCTGAGGGCGAGAGGCACCCCGTCAACTTCACCGTGGGCGAGGAGGATGAGGTAAACACAGTAATTTTAACTTTTTTTTTACTCTGAATTTTGGTGTACAAATTTTGTGAAGTTTTGTGAATTTTTGTGAATTTTGGGTTGAGTTTTGCCTTGAATTCTGTGAATCTTCGTGAATTTTCCTGTTTTTTTTTAAATTATTTTTTTTATTACTTTTAAATTTTCTGAATTTTGTACAAAAAAAAAGAGTTACGAGGTGGACAAAAATTTCAGAGTTGCCCCTCGTACAGTTTGTTGCTGTTGCTGAGTTGTAATTTTCCTTTTTGACTATGAGAGAAGTTAAAATTATTTACGTAACTTTTGTGTTTTGTCTTTTAGAATGGCGAAGTTACGGAGGCCGAACACCAGGAGAGCGGCGACACCTTCCCGTCGTCTGCCTCCTTCAGCTCCAACTCGGGCATGTCCAGCAACAGGAACTCGATGAACAACATGTCGGACCTGATCGAACGCCGTCGACGACTCAGGTAAGCGACAACATCCCCGGCTCTAATCTAGTAAGTAGTTTTCCCACCTTGTTCCTCTCGAGCAGGGGGAAACAACTCAGAATATTTGGTATGCAGGATTTGTTAATTTTTGTTGAGTTTTTGCTACTTTTTGCTCGATTTTTTTTTAAATTTAAACTTTTTTATTTTTGTGAATTTTCCTGAATTCTTCTAAATTCTTCTGAATTTTTCTTTGAGTTTTCCTGGATTTTGTCTGAATTGCGAGGTGTACAAAAATGTCAGAGTTGCTTCCCTCTCTCTCTCTCTCCCTCCCTCCCTCCCTCCCTCCCTCCCTCCCTCCCTCCCTCCCTCCCTCCCTCCCTCCCTCCCTCCCTCCCTCCCTCCCTCTCCCTCCCTCCCTCTCCCTCTTTCACCCCTGACTCCGGAGGGGCGGCAGGGCAGTACCCCGTACCGTTCGGGGTTATCGCAGCCCGCTCGCCCGCGTAACGTTATATAAGCGTTACAGCGGCGTAAGCCGCCACCTCCCCTTTATCGTCACTGCGGCGTTATACGCTTTTCCGCCGTGACGTTATTGGTACCCCCCCCCCCCCCTCTCCCCCCGGCGCCTGCTCTTACTGTACATTCACCACATTGTAACAACCTTCACCCACTTGTCATTATTTTATCTTTTCTTTTCCCCTTATCCCACTTTTGCGCTTCCCGTCTCGGAAACTTTGTCATCGCGAATCTCACAAACTCCGTCGTCTTGGTTCGCACTCGCTCAGGACAGACAGGGCGGGATGGTGAGTGACTTGCTGTGGTCGCGTGTACACGACGCACTGTGAAAAATTGTTGTAGGTTTACGGATTTTTTTTCCACCCGGTGGAGTTTTAATGTTACAATGAAAAATCGTGAAAACCACGAACACCTCGTATCGACGTGGAATTCAATCCCGAGAAGAGAGTGAAAGAGTAAATTTGCAGTGCAATCGTAATTTACAAAATTTATCGTAAATCTACAAAGATATGACACCTAGCACGCATCTGTTACCCACCTGTCGCGCCATCTGCTGCAGCTGTCATGCACTTGTGCACTTATTTCAGCTGCTGTCAGATTCATCCGCACGCATAAACGCTCTGCTGATGTTTTGAATTATTGTGTACATCGTCTTTTGTTTTTCTGGTTGTCGTTTGGTGTAACGTTGTCTCGACTCCACCTGAGCGCGGTTCTCGCATGGTCGGTTGGTTCCCCGCTGGGTTTCAAACTCTCCGGCGCGGCCCGCGCTGCGCGCGCCGCTAGTAGTTCCCCGACGGACCGTCAGATGGCGCCGTGCGCGCGCGCGGGCCTCGCGCCGCGTCGTCTGCTGTCTGTTTATACTGGAGATGCCGGGTGGGTGGCCTGCCCAGCCGGCGCGGAGCGTTCGAGCGTTCGAGCGTTCGAAAACTACAAGCCGTAAAAGTTTGGATGTGTGTGGTGGTCGTAGGCCTCTAGTAGTTGCAGGACCGTCTCCTAGCGTGTATGAAGATCCCGTCATAGTCACGAGTACAAGCAAAACTCTGATGAAGGATCCAAGACTGCTGAGTGCCCATGATATTTCCACCCCACCCCACCCCCTCCCTTTTAGGGCAAGTAGTATACGAACGATCCCTGTAACGGGAGCAGCGCCACGCATAGGCGGGTCGGGCATTGTGACTAGGGCTGACCCACATCCACAGTGTGGTCACGGCGCGCCCCGCTGCGCTGCTCCGGTCTCTCACAATGAGCTGCTGCTGGCGATGTTGCCATCTCCATCGGGACGCTCTACTCCGAGGAGTAGAGGAACTGTTGTCGATGAACGCCTCGAGTCCGGTATGGCCACTGTGTGGTCACGCTTCCGTGTTAAATTCAAAGTCTGTACTGCACTTCACTGTGGAAAATAGGTGTAGGTCTACGGAAATATTTTCAACGAAGTGGGGTTGTGAAATTAGAATTTCAAACCGTAAAATTCTAAGCACTACTTTCACTACAATATTACTAAGTAGTTTTTAGCATGTGGAGTGGAATTCGAAGAGTATACTTTCTCAGGGTATTTGATGGGAACTTTTTAAGTTTTTTTGCAAAGACGCTTGATAAACTGTGGTTTGAAATTTCAATTCGTTGTCGTCACTTAATTGACGTCAGCCCAACTAGACTTCCATTCCCCCCCCCCTTCCCCCCCCCCTTTTCGCAAAAATAAAATAAAACTAGATTTGACTTGAATGGAAACTTTTTTTTTTGTTTGTTTGGCGTCGTGGGAACCCACTCGCTGTTTGTGTGGCATTTATTTTTTTTATTTCTTTACGTTAAATTGGGAGCAGCGTATAGGAACTTTGCATTAACTTTCATTTCATCCCATAGCTCTCTGTGTGACGACTTCGCTGCTCGGCTTTGGCCTTTCCGCGGTGAACGTCACTGGAGGGAGTGCCCAAATAACGCACGAGGAGAAAGGGCGGGGCGGGGCGGGGCGGACAGGTGAGCGCCTCGCCCCGCCCCGCCCCGCCCCGCCCCGCCCCGCCCCGCCCCGCCCGCTCTCCCACCGTCCCGGAGACGCGCCTCGCTCCGCCTCGCCTCACCGGTCAGTCGCGTTGTGTTGGGCCCGCGGGTCGGTCTTATCGTGTGAGGCAGGTGCGACTGCAAGTGCCGCGCGCCGAGTCTGTGTGTGCGTGTGTGTGTGAGAGAGAGAGAGAGCGAGAGAGAGAGAGAGAGAGAGAGAGAGAGAGAGAGAGAGAGAGAGAGAGAGAGAGAGAGAGAGAGGTCGTTGTAGTGCTTGTGTGTGTGAGAGTGGGTGTGAGTGTGTGCACCTTCAAAGTGTGGACCTAGTTAGAGCGTCAGCAGAGTGACTCTTTTTTTACTTTAAGTTTTAGAATATTTTATTTTTTGTGCTGCTGTGAGATGTGTTGGTGTCTGGGTCTGGGGGTGGACGATACGCCATATGAGAATTTTACCTAGTAGTGAAGTGAAGTTTTAAAAGGATTTATGACTGTTAGGTACTTACTATTTTTTAAATTTTTTTATCTATTTGTTATCATCATCTTATCTGCGCGATGGATGAGGAACAACATCCTTTTCGTCGGAGTGAGGAGGAGGGTACCTCGGCAATCCAACTGGTCGCAGTTAAGGTACATGCGCGCCACGCGCAACCAAGAAAAAAAATTACCGCAGGGAACAAATTGTGGAAATGACTGTGATGGACGTAGGATTACTTCGCCTCGCTGGATCGTTCCGTTCCGTTCTGTTCCGATCAGCTGGAGGACGCGGCGGTCACTTTGGTTCCTTGCAGAGGCCCCGGCGCCAGCAGCCATAGCCTTGGTCCAAGGTGGCCCTGACCAGCCCAGGGAAACCCAGTGTGTGAATGTGTCGCACACTTGTAGGTGTGTGCATGTCAATTAGTACACTTGTATATGTGTGTGTGAATATCCATTGACACACTCAAACAAGGAAACGTATAAATTTTCCAAGGAAATTTCGCCCACACGCGGACGGCGCTAAGTGTACGAATGGAAATTCACACACCTTGCAAGAGTGCGACACATTCACACGCTTGCGGATTTGCAGTGGAGGAGCTTCTTCTTCTGGCTGCGTGCAGTCCTCTCGCGTTTGGATTTGCCCCCGCGCAATTGCAGTTTTATTCTTAGACGCGCCGCCGAACCAGTTCTATCTCTAATTCTCCTATTTCCCCTACCTGAGCGCGCACGGACACCGACGTAATCGGCAGACTGCGATATTTTATGCAGTTTAGCGCGCATCGGCGAAACACCCTTTTGCAGGATTGCCACACGTGCTCGGGGCGGGGCGGGGTGGGGTGGGCCTTGGGTACGCGAGCTAGCGCCTCTTTTTTGTGAGGTGACCGGCTGCTTCCGTGCGAGAGAATCTCAAATGCATCTCTCTCTCTCTCTCTCTCTCTCTCTCTCTCTCTCTCTCTCTCTCTCTCTCTCTCTCTCTCTCTCTCTCTCTCTCTCTCTCTCTCTCTCTCTCTCTCTCTCTCTCTCTCTCTCTCTCTCTCTCTCTCCCTCGCCTTTCGGACGTGCTCAAAGCAAGTCTCATTGTTCGGCACCGTTGCTACACCATTTGCATGCGATCGCACTTACACAGCGGCGTTCGCTGCTGTTGTTTTCAAATCATTTTCTTTCCAGTCTGTGATATCGCGTGTCCCCCTCCAAGTTAGAAGGCGCGAGGACTTGAATTCTTTCGAGTACAATGTTAGGAAAATTTGCTTGTATGATACGAGGGGCGGCCAACTCGAGAAAAACGTGAACACAGAAATACCTGTGTATTTCTAGAAATACACTAAAAATTCAAGGAAATACTCTACAATACACAGAAATACATAGAAATACCAAAAAAAAAATACGAGAAAAATACCGAAAAATACATTAGAAATACAAGAAATACAAGGCAAGTGTACACAGAAATACATGAGTTGGCCGCCCCTTGGTATGATATAACTGAAACAAGGTGAGAATAATTAAGTGTACTTTCGTGCTTTTATGCGGGTGCAGGTGAAATTTACACACCTGTAATACACATGTACGAATGAGAAATTCCAAGTGCGTGACATCACACACGTGTCGGGGTTCCCGTGGGTCTGTGATGGTCTGCCTGCCTGTCCGCGTCACCTTGACGGATCGTATTGACGCGCCTCGCCCGGGTCAGAGGTCGTGTGTAGAACCGTTTCCTCGTCTCGCTCGCACGCACGCGGGTACCAGGTACCCGTCACCCGTCTCGCTCCCACCCGTGCTAATAGGCACCGCAAGCGCGCCGGCCAGAGCCAGAGCCCCTCCCCCGCAGGTACCTGGCGCACCGCGGGGGGGTTGCAGAGGGTACTAGCGGGGCACCAGCGCGCACAGGGGTGCCAGGGTGTGCCAGAGGTCCTGAGGGTACGAGGGAGTACCTACGAGAAATAGCCGTAGGTTCATTCGGGAAAATTTTCCACAATGTGGCGTTGTAACATTACAATTACAAATATTAAAATTACAAGCACCACGTATCGACCTGAAATTAAAGAAAGACCAAGAATGGTTGTCGTAAATTTACAACATTTTTTCGTAGGTACTAAGGAGCACCAGAGATAGTAACGGGTACTTGATTTACGACGGGGTACTAAGAGGTACTCGAGGTACTTAAGGGTACCAGACGCACTAGGGGGTACGACGGAGTACGAGGGGGTACCATACGTACCAAGGAATACTAGAGGTACCAGTGGTACCAGGGGAAGTGATAGACGTCACAAAGCCCCGTGCCAACCTTCTTTTTCTTACCTCTCTACTTCTTCTTCTTTTTCTGCGTCTTCTTGCCGAGCTTTTGCGGTTAGACCCCCGTCGCCGCTACCGCTGCGGTTGCCGCGGGCGGCACGCTTGTCTGCAACAGAGAGAGATGACAGCCCGTGGGATCACACTGTGGCGTTGTCACCAATTTTTGCAACTGCCTTTTCGGGCCTGTTGCCCGTGTTTTTGAGAGCTCAGACAATCGCGACCACAATCCCCTTACCGAGGCTCCGAATTGTATTTCTTTTTCTTTCCAATATTTTTTTTCTTTGTTAAATACTACGCCATGGAATTTTTTTTTAAGGTGATGAGAATAATTTCAGTGCGCGCGGGTCGCTGGGGGATGTTTTAAGTTCCCAGGGTGGCTGTGGTGTGAACCCGTTTTGGAGGATAGGGCGCTGGGTATGTGTGAGGCAATCTCTCTAGCTTTTACGCGGTAAAGTGTCCAAATAAATTTTAAACAAGGCGAGTTTTTATTTGAAATGTGTAACAATTCCTTGTAATATTCGCTTTTTCACTCGGTTGAGTGCGCGAATGAAAAATGTCACGCTCTTACAAGAGTGAGACATTCACGCACTGGTTGCATACTCCTAGAGAGTCCCCCTCCTGTCTCGATAGGTGTTTGCTTCAGCAGCAGCGGGGCTACGCTGCGGTCGCGGCCTGGGAAGTCCTTCTAGTCGGTCAAGGGCGGTGGGTGAGGCGGGGCGGGGCAGGGCAGCGTGAGCAGTTTGGTATTCTTCTGCAGCGTCTGGTGTTTGTTCGTCTGTTTGTTTGTAAACTTGCCAAGTCCCGGCGCACGTATGCAGCCGCCGTGGCGTCGTGCTCGCCTAGCGCTGCCCTGCAATAGCGCTGCAGGTGCAGGACCTGCGTTCAGTCCAGTCCAGTACGCGCTGCCGTACGCGCGGAGCAACGCATGAATGGACGAGTGCATGGCGCGTATCTGTTATGAATGAATGAATGTGTGTTTTCATGAATGAGTGACTGAGTGGGTTAGTTAGTGAGTGAGTGGGTGGGTGGGTGGGTGGGTGGGTGAGTGAGTGAGTGAGTGAGTGAGTGAGTGAGTGAGTGAGTGAGTGAGTGAGTGAGTGAGTGAGTGAGTGAGTGAGTGAGTGAGTGAGTGAGTGAGTGGAAACAGACTCGGTGCGCGCGCCCGGCGTGCGTGTGGTGTACTTCCTGCGCGTGTTTGTCGGCTCTGTACACTAAAACGTTTTCCTCAACATTTCTTCTTAGGAAAAAAGAAAAAAAAATAAGAGGAAAAGAAGGAGTTGAGAGGAAAACTCCTCTTAAATTAAAGAGGGTGGGGGAAAAAGGAAGAGGTGAAGAAGAGGGAAAAAAAAATTCGCCGTCGGTGCGCTGGGGTGTAGTGTATGGGCGGCAGCATGAACAAGATCACGTTCATCGTGGGGGGCGACGCGGAGGGCGAGGGCGCGGAGCGGCCCAGGTCGCCGTCGCCCACCTTCTGGCGCACCGAGGAGGCCCGGCCGCCGTCCCCCAGCGTGGGCGTGCCCGCCTGGGCGCAGGGCAACACGCTCGCCGTGCCCTCTGCCGGCCGGCTCAAGTGAGTACCTGACCCGGGGGAAAGTGACTCGAGGGAAAATATCCTAGAAAAAAAAAATAATTCCTCAAAAAATTTCTGGAAAAAAAAATATTTTAAAAAATAGAAATAAATTCTAGAAAAAGTCTAGAAAACAGTTCTAGAATAAAACAATTCTAGGAAAGTTGTGGATAAGTTCTGGAAAAGGAGACAAAGTCTGAAATAAGAAATCTAGAAAAAATATGAAAAAATTCTGGGGAAAAGGAATTTTCTAAATTCCTCGCAAAATCCTATAGAAGACAAAAAATTTGGTTTCAGGAAAAGGAAATCAAAAATCCTTGAAAAAAAAAACATAGGCTCTTAGGAAAAATTACGAAAAGATTAAGCACTTAAAATCTACGAGTCATAACTTTTGCTCCCAGAAGAGTGAGAATTCAGGCGCGTTCGATAGTTTACCGCCGCCTGGAAGTTGCGGCGCACGCGGACATTGAAGGACATCCACGTTATTTCGCTGTCTCGTTTTTAATCTCTGGCGCACCCGCGTGTCTCCTGCAACTTGATTGTCGCATGTCAGGGAGCCCTCCTGGGCGCCTCGTGGCTGCAATGAGGCGGTGTGTGTACTGTACCCGCGCCCGGAGGCGAGCGCTGCGTCGTGTCGTCCGGCAGCGGCCCCTGCCTTGAAGTGACTCTATTTGCAACGTGGTTTGTGATTCGCACCACAGCGGGTGCGAGTTAATGAGCTGCTAATCACTATTTACACTACCAGCTCGAGGTTGGGTTGAATATTAATAAAGCCGTTTAATCGGAAATCTGGCAGAGGGACAAGGTTAATTTCCGATTTCTCCACTCACCAAGATAAATTCTTGTGCGGAGTAAAATAGGCTTAAAATATGGGCTATACTCTTTTTACTGCGGCCAACCAAAATCTCTATCCAATAAAATCTACTTAAAATATGATTTTTTTCTTATCGCAACAATTTTTTATTTAATTGCTTCAACTACTTCTTAACTGGCTGCAGGTAGAAAATAGTATTATCCATATTTTAACCCAACTTTTCTCATTACTCTTTAGCAAGCGAATTTTGATTTAAAAAAAAAAAATTATTCTTCTAATTTTACGCAGTCTCGTGCGTGAGCGCCCGCCCGGCCCGCCTGGCGCGCGCGCATCCCCGCGTACCTTGTGCGCAGGATGTGTTGCCTACCCCCCGGGCGCGCCGCGAGCTCTCTTGCGCGAGGAGTGTGTGTGCCCCGCGGCGCGCGCGAGCCCGGAGGTTAAGTGGGGGGGGGGGGGCCTCCAATGGTACTCGCAGAAGAAGAGTTTATGTCCGGAACCGGACCGGTCCAGCCTGCCGCGCTGCTGCTTGCGTCACGGCGGCAGCGGCGGCGCGGCGGGTATGAGAAATACTCACCGCTGCACCACGTGGTGGGCAGGGCACACGTGTGTGTGTGTGCGCGCTTGCGTGTTGTGTTGGCCTCCGCCTGGCCCCCAGCAGACGACGCTGTTCTAGCAGACGACGCTGTTCTAGCAGACGTCGCTGTTCTAGCAGACGACGCTGTTCTAGCAGACGACGCTGTTCTAGCAGACGACGCATGTCTCTTGGGGTTCCCGTGTTTCGGTTACGTTTCTTGATGCGGACGCACGCTTGCCGCTGGAGAATCTCAGCAATCTCAGCAGAGCAGAGATCACAGCATTGTTCCTCGCTCTCCTTCCTCATTACTCCCTTTCCTGCTCTTCATTGTCCCCGTCCGATTCTTCCTCCTTCTCCTGGACCTTGTCCACCTTTCTTCTCATCTCCTCTTACTCCTCCTCGTCCTCGTCGTCCTTCTCTCCTCCTCCTCCTCCTCCTCCTCCTCCTCCTCCTCCTCCTCCTCCTCCTCCTCCTCCTTCTCTTCTCCTCCGCATCATAATCACCCAGGAGCTGGAGACCGCGGAGGAGGTCGCATTTGGGACAGGAGGAGGCGCGGTTGGCATGGCTCGGAGGACGCTCTGCTTGCCCCGCTCCACTCCGCCCCGCCCCACCTGCCGACTGATTCAGAAGAGCGCTCTCCTCGCCGCCTGTCTCTCTCGCACTTTGTGGGCGCGTCGTACAGGTGCGAGAGTGACAGAGCGGGGAGAGCGCTCTTCTGAATCAGTCGGCAGCCCGGCGAAACGTATAACCCTCCCTGATGACAACACGTCGCCTTGTATGCGAGTCTGCCGCGCCGCGCGGGGGGCCCGCCTGGGGGAGAGGACACTTCATCCGTCTGATTCCGAGGATCACTCTCCTGCCTCTGTCCTTGTCGCACTCACGGGGCACTGCCGTCCCCATAACATGGGGGTACCGCCATAGGTGCGACAAGGACGGAGGTACGTGAGCGTTCTTCGGAATCAGACGGCTGCTCCTGTCGTTTCGCGGCCACGGCGACCTCGCCGATGTTGGACAGTGAGGGAATCTCCACGAGAGGGCGCTCTTGGCGGAGAGCGGTGGAGAGCGGGAGCGGCTCCTCCCTCCCTCTCTCTCTCTCCTCCCTCCCTCTCTCCTCCCTCTCTCTCCTCCCTCTCTCTCTCTCCTCCCTCCCTCTCACCTCCCTCTCTCTCTCCTCCCCCAGCCGGCGCCGCCCCCTCTTCCTCCCCCTCCCCTCCCAGCACCCCTTGCCCTGCCCGCGGCGGGCTGCCGCCGCCGGGGTCCGGGGCGCGGCTGAAGCACCACACAGCTCCCCTCTCCCTCTCTCTCATGGGGTGCGGCGTGCACGTGCGAGAGAGACAGCTGGCGGCGGCCGGGCCGGTGTGTCCTGGGCGACTCCGGCCCGGCCCCCGGCCCCTCCTGTGTGCTGTGTGCGCGCCGCCTGTCAGTCTTGCGTCCCCCGGCGTGCCGTGCAGCACGCAGCGCGTAACTCGTGCCGGTACATGCGTGTGTGAGTGTGTGAGTGTGATTCCTGCAGACTAAGTGTTTGTGTGTTTTCGTGCTCGTTGTCACTCTGTTCATGCTGCTAATGGTGTACTTATTATCGTCCCGGTGGTCCCGGCGCGCGAATCACCTTCAGCCTGTCAGCTCCGGTAGCTGACCGCCCCGCCTCAGGCGCAGGCGCTGCTGAGACGCGTCAGCTGTCAGCTGTCCGCTCCGACGGGTCCTTCACTATAAATTCAAGCGTGCACCGATTTTTCTGATTTCCCTAGTTTTTTCATGATTTTCCTTCTTGATTTTTACTGATTTTTTTTTCTTTAAATGATTTTCTTGATTTTTTCTGACTTCACAAAATGATTTTTTTCCCTGAATTTTTTGATTTTGTTTCAGGGTGGACACTAAATTATTTTAATTTATTTTTTGAGTGAAGGACTCCTCGGTCCGCTCGCGTCACACCCCACCCCGCTCTACCTCACCCGCGGCGACTCCGCGCAATTTCATTCATTTTATTTTCATTCATTTTTATTTTCCCCCCTTTCAATTCGATTATAAATGCGCGGGTGATCAGTAATTTCAGTGCAACAGACGCGCCATAAAATGGACACATTTATTATGAGACCGATTGATGGATAGCTGCCTGCCCGGCACGCGGTCAGTCTTCATCGCCGCGGATGTAATTGCCTGGCCGTCTTGCTGTTGTGCGGGCGCGGCGGGGCGGGGCGGGGCGGGGCGGGGCGGGGGGCGTGCGTAACACGCGGCGTTGCACAACGCTTGCTGCGCGCACGCACGCCCCCCCCCCACCACACACACACACACAAGCTCACAACCTGTTTCGCGACGTGCTCGAAATTCCCGCGCATTCTTCCCCCCGTCCACCGCCCCGCCAGCCCTAGTAAGGAGAGCCAACAACACCCCACCCCTTCCACACTCGAACACACACATACACACACACACACACACACACACACACACACACACACACACTTTGCGCAAGAAGGGAAGCTGACAGCGTCCACCACACACACACCGCGCCGTATCCGCCACACCCGCCGCCCCTAGATTCGGAAGATCATTGTGTCCGTAGTGCCCTCTCACTCACTCTTAGTGATCGAGACCCATGCGTGTGACAAGGACGGAGAGTTGAAAGGCGCTCTGCAGAATCTGACGGTTGCACGTCTCACTCCCTGATGCACCTCAGCCTCCCGACTCTCTCACCTTGCCCCCGTGTGCACATCGGGGTGGTTCCGAACACGGCGTTTAGTATTGTCCTCTCGCTCGCTCATCATGGCAGCGCCAGTGCTCTGCATGAGTGCGACGAGGAGAGAGAGATGAAACCACTAACCACTGTGCGGAACCACCCTGCAGAACGCCATTAGCAGCAGCGAACTGGAGGACGCCGACGATCGGCGCGCGAAAACTCATTCATGCATTTATTCATTCATTCATTCATTGCCACGTGCAGTTCCGCGCGCGAAGCCGCGACTAAAGAACTGATGCAGTTGGTGGTAATGACGGAGGTTTTCGCGGACACCATGGAGTGACCGCGCGCGCGAGTGACGCGAGGAACGACGTCCGCGTCGCGATGCAGCTCGCGGGCGCGCTGTGCGCCGCGGCCGGCGTGACGGTGGACGGCGCCGTCCCCGCGGCCGCGGCCTCCCCCATCGCGGGCCTCGCCCTGGAGGGCGAGCGCGGCGCGCCCGGGCCCGCCCCCGGGGTGCTGTTGCCCGCCGCGGACCAGCGCCAGGGCCTCGACGGCCACGGCCGCGGCCGGCGCCGCCGGGCCTCCATCCCGACGCTGCAGGCGCTGCAGCCGCTGCAGCCGCGCCTCCCCGGCGGCCTCCCCAAGACCCTCGCCAGGACGCTCGTCAGGTACGCGCGGTGCAAGGGCTCGGCGGCGGCCTCATCCGCGAGCAGGAGGAGGAGGAGGATGAAGAGGACGAGGAGGAGCAAGACCTGTCGCGGCAGCAGCAGCTCGTCGCGGCTCCACGGGCAGGAGGCGCCGCGCTGCGTGCCGGAGCCGCGCGCTGGAGAAACGTGCAACAAGTGGTCTGGCCTGTTTGGGACGGGAGTGGGTCACGGTCGGGACGGGGTAGGGTGGGGTGGGGCGACCTCGTGCCCCAGAGAGCGCGCCCGGAGAGGTAGGCAGCCCACCCGGCGGCGCTCAAAACCAGCGCGGCGAGCAGGGGTTTTGCGCGCTTCAGCGTCTTTCCGCTCAGCTGATTCTCCATGTGTGACTGCCCCACGTGTGTGGCACGTGTGACTGCCCCAAGAATCTTGTGTGGCATCTCCAAGTCCCCTCTGTATGACTGCCCCACGTGGCACGTGTGACTGCCCCAAGAATCCTGTGTGACATCTCCAAGTTACCTCTGTGTGACTGCCCCACGTGGCATGTGTGACTACCTCACGTGGTACGTGTGACTACCGCAAGAATCCTGTGTGACTGACCCGAAATTCCTGCTGTGTGACATCTCTCAGTCGCCTCTGTGTGACTGTCCCACGTGTGACTGCCCCACGTGGCTTCGTAAGACTGCCCTGCCCCACGTGTGACTGTCCCACTTGGCTTCGTGAGACTGCCCCACGTGTGACTGGCCCACGTGGCCCGTGTGACTAGACGGGTCCCGCCCCGCCCCGTCGCGCCGCTCCTCTCTGGAGGCCCCGCGCGGTATGTGCCGCGGCCGCCGCCTTCGTCGTCGTGCCGGTGTTCTGGAGGGGAAAGGGGGAAAGTGGTTGTGGCGCGGGGCGGGGTGGGGCGGGGCGGGGCGGGGCGGGGCGGGGCGTTCTTCTTGAGCGCAGCGCGCGCCACGCCCCGCTCCAGCCGGCGGCGGTGGGCCGGCGGCCGGGCAGTCGCCCGGGGACACTGTAGCGCAGCCGACGTGCCGACGAGCGAGTCTGTGACGGTCTGTGTGACTGTCCGTGACGGGCGCCGCCGCGCGCGCTGCGACACCTGCCCGACGAGGAGCTCGAGCACGACGGCGAGCATGTGGTCGTCGTCGGGGCACGCCGGCGGGTGCGGGTCGCCCCTGAGGTAGGGCAGTGCGGGGCAGTGCGAGACAACAGCCCCCACCTCAGCTCCAGGAGTATCGCCTGATCTCCTGATGTCTTGCTTATTCCCCCCCCCCCCTCTGCCCTCTTCCTCCTCCTCCTGCTCCTCCCTCCCCTCCCCTCCTCCGTTCCATTCATTAGATTGGCACTCACTCGGATTCTTCCCCTCCCCACCGCGCCCCCCGTACAGCTCCCCGCCGCCACTTCCTACAGTTCATCCCCCTTCCCTGTTTCCTCCTCGCTGGAAACTTAGCGAATGCTACTGCAACCGAATCTTCTCTCCGGAGGGGAAAACAACTCTCAATTTTAGGATACAAATTTTGTGAAATTTTTGTTATTTTTTGTGAAGTTTTCTCGAATTTTTCCAAGTTATGCTTGAACTTTTTACCAAGTTTTGTGACATTTTGTGATTGTCAAGTTGTCTTGGATTTTTCACAAGTTTTGCTTGAATTTTTCACAAGGTTTTGGAATTTTGGTGAATTTTTTCTTTAAGCTTCTGCACTTTTTTTAAGTGTTTCTGAATTAAGATGGGTACCGAAATTTCAGAGCTGTTTCCCCGGATCGTTCTCCCCTCATGTCCATTTTGTTTTACTTCTACGCTAGAGTGTTTTGTTCATGTAAGTGTACCGCTGGAACCGCGGATAGAGGTGGGGGTGGGGGGAGGGATGTAGTGTGTGAACTCGTGGCGAATTGTCTTGTATCGAGACCGGTGCCTGCGGACGTGCTTAGAGAACATTCGAGTACCCGCCCGGCGCTCTCTGTAACTGTGGTCTGGGGATGAACTTGCGTTTTCTCTCTCTTTCTCTCTGCACATGCCACACGTGCCATCGTACTGTCGCGGGGCGGGGTGGGGCGGGGCGGGGGTGTGCCCCGTCAGCTGAGTGCTCGGAGTGCTGAGCTCGCGGTGCTGGACGTTCGCACTCGCGGCCGATGAAGAGATGTAGAGCACAGAGCACTCTTTTTGCCCCGCCTGTACACGACCCACACCACACCTCGGTAGACTGTAGAACATGTATCATCCCAGCCTCAGAAAGTTCTGTAATCTGAGAATTTTTGTGTCTTGAGAAAACATTTGTATTGTTTCCCCTGGATTGCGTGGTACACAACGCGCTGGCGTGAGAGGACTTCCCTCCAGAGTCCGCGAGTCAGCTACAAAAATCTCTGTGTGAGACATTCAATGTCTTTTCCTTCTCTCTCAACTTTGTTGGAATTTTGCTGCAACATTACACATGTTCGAAGGGGAAGCAACTCTGAAATTTTTGTACACCTCGTAATTCAGAAGAAAAAAAAAACAGAAAATTTTAGAAACATTCACAAAAATTTATGAAAAATTCAGGAAAAATCACACAAATTCTATAAAAATTCACAAAAATTTAACATAATGTGTACACCAAAATTCAGAGTTTTTTCCCCCTCGAATATGTTCCTTCTAGAGGTAAAAAAGAACCGGATGTGTACGCGAGAAAAATTGTTTGACGGGAAGTCTGGTTGCGGCTCGGTGCAGTGCAGCAGCACTCTGTCGGCGCCTGCCTTGCCTATACTCTTGCAGCCTGTCGTTGGCGTAACCATATTGTTGTTACTACTTTTATTCTTGTTGTTTCTGCACGGTTTTGCTATCACTGTTGTTTTGGTCTCGTCCGTGACGTCGCCTCGCGTCGCCAGGATTGAGACACTCCCGCGCGCCTGTAGGGTGACTCCGCGCACTGTTTTCATATCTCTTTCCTCGTCGCTCTCATGGGGCATGGTCATGGCGAGCAAGAGAGAGGGCCCTATAAAACGGTGTTCGGAATCGCCTTGCCGGCGGCCCCCCCGCGGCGACCCTCGCCAGCCAGCCTCCCTATGAGCCACCAGTATCAGTGCTGTTTCGCGAGAGTCCGTTGCGTTTGTGCGGTCTGGTCTGAATAGTGGTCGTCTAGTCGGCAGTCTTGTCGTGGTTCTTGACGGGTTTCTTGTCGAAAGTCGTGTCGGAAGTCTCTACGGAGGTCTTGACCGAGTTCTTGACGGTGTTCTTGGCCGGGTTCTTGAACGAGTTCTTGACCGGGTTCTTGACCGGGTTCCTGGCCGGCTTCTTGTCGGTGTTCTTGACGGGGTTCTTGACGGAAGCCTCAACAGGGGGTGTCGGCGGCGTTCTCCGCGATGGTGGTGGCGAGGGCGCCCTGGCACCACTGCGCCTGTCCCACCGGCCAGGACATGAGGTAGTATACCTGCTTGAGGACCGTTGATGCCCAATTTGCAACGGGGTGACGTAAAGTGTACCGGATGTTGCAAAGGATACTAACTTGTCAGTGTTGCGGGTACCCGCACCGTAAAATCGTTACAAAGTAAATTCTTCGTAACGTTACGAAGAATTTGTCTGTTTCGTAGTGTTTCACGATACGAAGAATTTTCTTCGCAAGCGCTGCCTTACGAAGAAATTTGTTTGTACACTACGAAGAAAATGCTTCGTAATCGTAATACGAAGCAGCCGAATGCTTCGCAGCTTACGAACGCTTTACGAACGCTTACGAACAATTTTCTTCGCAGGGATTTATCTGTGCGAGGGGTCCTTCACTCAAAAAAAAAAAAAAATCGGTGTACACCCCAAAACGAAATCAGGAAACAATCAGGAAAAACCATGAAAAAATCAGATGAAGGAAAAAAAAAAACAAGGAAAAATCAGTAGAAGGAAAAAACAAGGAAAAGTCAGAAAAAAATGAAGAAAAAATCAGTAAAATTCCAAGACAAAATCAGAAAAAGTAGTAAAAATTAAGGAAAGTCACAACAAAGAGGAAACATAAGAAAAATCGGTGTAGGCTTGAATTTATTGCAAAGGGCCCCTCGCTTCTTCTTACACCGAAAAGTGTATGAATGAAAATGTCACGCACTTACCAGTGCGTGCGGGGCGGCGGTCTTCCTCGTGCTCGGCACTTACGCCCCTCCATGACAGTCGTAAGGCTGCTGCCGCTGTCGCGGATTCTGAAAGTCTGTTTCGTCTCTCTGTCCTTGTCGCACTCCTGGGGCGAATCCATCAGGAGCAAGAGAGAGAACACTACTAACCGCTTTCCGGAATCAGACGGCTGCTGCCGCACCACTGCTTCCTCGGCGCCCCGTCTATTTCCGCGTCGTCGGGGTGGTGGAGGGGCGACGCCCGCGGCGTCTGCCGTCTGATTCCGAAGATCGCTCTCACGCCTCCGTCCTTGTCGCACTCATGGGGGCCCTGCCACCCCAACATAGGACACCGCCGTGGGTGCGACGAGGACGGAGGCCCGAGAGCGATCTTCTGGCGGCGCCGGCCGGCACGCCTGCACCGGGAGAGGGACGCCGCTAGTCTGCCCTTTGGACGCCCCGGTGCCGGCGGCCGGGCGCGCCGCGGAGGAGGGGGTGTCCGCCTCCATGGGACCCGGGCGGACGTCCCGGCTGCAGCAGCGTGGCCGCGGCCAGGATCACGACGTCCTCGGGGTCGTCCTGGCGCCGGGCCGCGCGGGGCGGAGCGTCGCGACGCCGCCGACGTCGTCGTGGTCGTCATGCACAGCGCCGCGGCGCTCGCAGGGCGTCTGCTGCGCGCCGCGGTCCGGCGCCCCCCCACCCCCCCGCGCGCACTGTGGGCTATCACTCCATGTAGTATAGTGTAGTTGTAGTAGAAGTTTTTAATTTCAATTTTTTAAAGTGTTTTTAAACTTTTTTTTTTTTTTTTTTGTCATTTAATTTTAGTGAGTGAGTTACATTGCATGGTTTTGTAGCGATTTGACTGGAGCACCGGCATATCCAAGTCCCAACTGTTACGTATTTATTCAGCTATTTACAACTGCTTACATTTTTTTTTTTTGGTGCTTGTGTGTTACAGGCCATCTATGTCCCAGGGGACTGTGATGCACCCACGTCTACAAGAGAAGGAATTCACAGTTGCCACTCCTGAGGAATTTGTGCGGAAATTTAATGGTACCAGAGTTATTAATAAGGTAAGGGGAATGTCACTTTAGGTCGTGTCGGATGGTTCAAGAAGGCTCTTCAAATTGCTGTCTTTGCTATTGTTATCTTACTGCTTGTTGTTCCCCAGGTCCTTATTGCCAACAATGGAATTGCTGCAGTTAAGTGTATGCGTTCTATTCGCCGCTGGTCATATGAAATGTTCAAAAATGAGCGCGCTGTTCGTTTTGTTGTCATGGTCACTCCCGAGGATCTTAAAGGTCTGTAAATGATTACCACCCACTATCAATACATATTGCAAGTATGGTTTTGAAACTTATAAAATATTGTCTGTTTTAGCCAATGCTGAATTCATTAAAATGGCTGACCTCTATGTACCTGTGCCTGGTGGAAGTAACAACAATAACTATGCGAATGTGGAGCTCATTCTTAATATTGCCATCAGAAACCAAGTGCAGGTGAGAACTTTGATTCTTGAGTAAAGCAGAAGTTTATTGCATGTCTTTATTTGACTGTTTGCTTTGTTTCATTAGTTTTTAAATTAAATTCCTATTAAATAAATCTTTTTTTCCAGGCTGTTTGGGCTGGTTGGGGACATGCATCAGAAAACCCTAAACTGCCAGAACTGTTGCACAAAAACAATATTGTGTTCATTGGTCCTCCAGAAAAAGCCATGTGGGCACTTGGAGACAAAATTGCTTCTAGCATTGTCGCACAAACTGCCGAAATTCCTACTTTGCCATGGTCTGGATCAGGTCTGTATGCAGTTTGCTGTCTTTTTGTCATTTTAAAATCAAGCTAAGCGCACTTACATCATTCCAAATGATTTCAACTTTATTTTCAGAGCTTGTTGCCTCATACTCAAACAATAAAATTAAAATTTCAAATGAGCTGTACAGGAAGGGTTGTGTTTTCGACCCAGAGGAAGGTAAAGCTGCCGCTCTGAAAATTGGATACCCTGTTATGATAAAGGCTTCTGAGGGTGGCGGCGGCAAAGGTATTCGTAAAGTAGAAAACCATGAAGATTTTGAAAAAGCTTTCAGACAGGTATGGTCTTCCCTCCTTCCTTCCTTCCCTCTCAGTGATTTTAAATTTTTTATGAATTTTTTTGTCTAATTCAGGGTTAAAAATTGTATTGTTTTTTTACAGGTTCAAGCAGAAGTTCCTGGCTCTCCTATTTTCATCATGCAATTGGCAAAATGTGCCCGTCACTTGGAGGTGCAGCTTCTTGCTGATCAGTATGGCGACGCCATTTCCTTGTTCGGACGAGATTGCTCAATTCAACGTCGTCACCAGAAGATCATTGAAGAGGCACCTGCGGCTATTGCTAATCCAGAAGTTTTTGAAGAGATGGAAAAGGTATAATTTTTTTGGTAACCGTCCTAAATTTCAACTCTAGGAAATTTTTCTGATATGTTCCAGTGATGTTTTAAATATTTCTAATATTTTTAAATTTTGACAGGCTGCTGTGAGGTTGGCAAAAATGGTGGGATATGTTAGTGCCGGTACCGTTGAGTACCTATACAACACAGATGGCAAATTCTATTTCTTGGAGTTGAACCCTCGTCTTCAAGTAGAACATCCTTGCACAGAAATGGTGTCTGATGTCAACCTTCCTGCTGCACAGTTGCAGGTATTTTGATTTTGTTAGTCTCTATATTTTAATATGTGAGTAAAAATCAAATACGTAATACTTCTTTCTTTTTTTTTTTTTTTTTTTTTTTTTTTTTTTTTGGTTCAGATTGCTATGGGCTTACGTTTGAGTGCTATCAAGGATATTCGTCTCTACTTTGGTGAATCTCCATGGGGTGACAGTGCCATCAATTTTGAAAATCCGAGGCACAAACCTCAGCCATGGGGTCATGTTATTGCAGCTCGTATTACTAGTGAAAATCCTGATGAAGGTATGTGACATTCGTCAAGTGTTATTGCATTTTGTCCTTCTTTCATTGTTTTTATTTCATTTCCCTCAAATTTTAGTTTTAACTTTGTGAAAGAATTTTTAGTAAATATCTTTCAGAGTATTCATCTAAACGTAATTGTAATTAATTTTCTATTCTTTTTGTTTGCAATCCTAGGTTTCAAACCCAGTTCTGGTACTGTTCAAGAGTTGAACTTCCGTTCTTCCAAAAATGTGTGGGGATACTTCTCAGTGGCAGCTTCTGGAGGTCTTCATGAATTTGCTGATTCACAGTTTGGTCACTGTTTCTCTTGGGGTGAAAACCGAGAACAAGCCAGAGAGAACCTTGTCATTGCCCTGAAAGAATTGTCGATCCGTGGTGATTTCCGTACCACTGTTGAGTACCTGATTACTCTTCTGGAGACACCCAGTTTCCAGAAAAACACCATTGACACTGCTTGGTTAGACCAACTCATTCAGGACAGGATGCAATCTGAGAAGCCAGATGTGCTTCTTGGTGTAATGTGTGCTGCCCTGCATATTGCTGATGCCAAGGTCTTGGATGCCTTCCAGGGTTTCCAAACTTCACTTGAAAAGCAAGTTTTCTTTAAAGAATTTCAAGTTGCAATACTTTTTATAAAAACTTTATATTTTTACCCAAATATCTAATTCAATATTTTTACTCTCTGTTTTAATTTAGGGGTCAAATTCAGGCTGCCAACATGCTGAATCACATAGTAAATGTAGAGCTGATCCATGAAGGCTACAAATACAAGGTGCTTACCACCAAATCTGGCCCGAGCTCTTATTTCCTGATTATGAATGGCTCATATAAAGAAATTGAAACTCACCGGCTCTCTGATGGAGGAATTCTGCTCACTGTTGATGGTTCCAGTTTTACAACCTATATGAAGGAAGAGGTTGATAGGTATCGTGTTGTGATTGGAAACCAGACCTGCGTGTTTGAGAAGGAAAATGACCCTTCTCAACTCCGCTCGCCTTCCACGGGAAAGCTGGTCTCCATTCTGTTGGAGGATGGAGGTCACATCTCAGCGGGTCAAGCCTATGCTGAAATTGAGGTGAGCCCGATATTCTGCTGCTTTTATGATTGCACCAAATTAAACCCTTCCACGTTTTAAAATTTTTTTCTTGTTTCTATAGGTCATGAAAATGGTTATGACTCTGGTGTGTAATGAGTCTGGAACAATCTATTTCCACAAGCGACCTGGAGCTGTCCTAGATGCTGCCACACTTATTGCCCATCTTGAGCTAGATGACGCATCTATGGTCACCGTCGCCCAAGAGTACAAGGGCCAGTTCCCTCAGCAGGAGAATACGTCTGTCGCCGGAGAAAAACTCAACCATCTTCACAACCAGTACAGAACTATGCTGGAAAATATCTTGGCTGGATACTGTCTCCCAGAGCCCTACCACTTGGCAAGGTTACGTGATGTGATTGAGAAGTTCATGAATTCTCTGAGAGACCCCAGCTTGCCTTTACTTGAGCTCCAGGATGTTATTGCTTCAATTTCTGGACGTATTCCTCCGGCCGTCGAAAAGAAGATTAGGAGGCTCATGTCCTTGTATGAAAGGAATATCACATCGGTCTTGGCACAGTTCCCCAGTCAGCAAATTGCCAGTGTTATTGACGGTCATGCTGCTACTCTTACTAAACGCGCTGATCGTGATGTGTTCTTCATGGCCACTCAAGGGGTTGTACAGCTTGTGCAGAGGTATAGAAATGGCATTAGAGGAAGAATGAAGACAGCTGTGCACGAGCTTTTGAAACAGTACTACGCAGTTGAAAGTCAATTCCAAATGGGGCAGTATGACAAATGTGTGTCAGCCCTTCAAGAGAACTTCAAAGATAATATGGCGACTGTAACTGGTACAATCTTCTCTCACAGTCAGGTGGCTAAGAAAAACATGCTTGTTACAATGCTCATTGACCATCTGTGGGCTAATGAACCAGGCTTGACGGATGAGTTAGCCACTACTCTGAATGAACTTACTACCCTCAACAGATCAGAGCATTCGCGAGTTGCCCTCAGAGCTCGTCAAGTACTAATTGCAGCTCACCAGCCTGCCTATGAGCTGAGACACAACCAAATGGAATCTATATTCTTATCAGCTGTTGATATGTATGGACACGATTTCCACCCAGAAAACCTTCAGAAACTTATTCAATCCGAAACTTCTATCTTTGACATTCTGCATGATTTCTTCTACCATCCTAACAAAGCAGTGTGCAATGCAGCTTTAGAAGTTTATGTGAGGAGAGCATACATTTCATATGACCTGACCTGCTTGCAGCATTTGGACGAAGAAGTTAGTGTGGTGCATTTCCAGTTCCTCTTGCCATCTTCTCACCCTAACAGGCAAAGCACCACTTCTGAGCCCACCAATGAAGGAGAGCTTCCTCTTATCGACTCCTTCCAGCGCACTGGCTGTATGGCTGCCTTTGATTCTTTTGACGCTTTCAGTAAGCTTTCTGGCAATATTTTGGACTTGCTTGAGGATGAATCTCCTGGCAGTGTTTCTGCCAAAGTCCTCGAGGCTCTTGAAAATGGTGGCAGCGAATCTAGGGACAGTACCTCTATCAATGTTAGCATCTCCGGTGGTGACCAACCTGCAGATATAAAGCAGAGAATGGAACCCACCCGTATCTTGTGTGTAGCTGTGAAGGACAACGGAGATACTGAAGACTCTGAACTGAGTCGAATGTTTGGTGATTGGTGTGCTGAAAGGGAAGAAGATTTGAAGCGTCGCTGCATCCGTCGTGTTACTTTCCTTGCCCTGAACAAGAGGCAGTTTCCCAAATTCTTCACCTACAGATACCGTGACAACTTTGCCGAAGACCGAATTTACCGACACTTGGAGCCTGGTATGGCTTTCCAGCTTGAGCTCAACAGAATGCGCACATATGATTTGGAGGCTCTCCCTGTCAGCAATCGTAAGATGCATCTCTATCTTGGCCGTGCTAAGGTTGCAAAGGGACAGGAGGTTACAGACTTCCGTTTCTTCATTCGCTCCATCATCAGACATTCTGATTTGATAACTAAAGAAGCATCATTTGAATACTTGCACAATGAAGCTGAGAGAGTGCTTTTGGAAGCAATGGATGAGCTTGAAGTGGCATTCTCTCATCATGATTCCAAGAGGACAGACTGCAACCATATCTTCCTCAACTTTGTGCCAACTGTCATATTAGACCCCTCAAAGGTAAAAACTAATAGTGTGAAGGATTCTTTTACTTTCAACATTTACCTTTCATGCCATTTTATTCCTTTTTGTTTTGTGTGTGTGTTTATCTTTCATAGATTGAAGAGAGCGTGACAAACATGGTTATGCGCTATGGTCCTCGTCTCTGGAAACTCCGTGTCAGACAGGCTGAATTAAAAATGACTATTCGTCAGGCTCCTTCAAGTCCTAGCTCTATTATTCGCTTGTGCATTACAAATGACAGTGGTTACTACCTTGATATCAGTGTGTATAGGGAGGTCACTGATCCCAACACTGGAATTGTAAGAATGAATATTCAATTTTATTTTGCAGTATTTGATGTTGAGTGAAAGAGGTTTCTGACATATACTTTTTGTTTTTGCAGATCAAGTTTGAATCCTTTGGGTCAAAGCAAGGCCCTCTTCATGGTCTCCCTATTTCCACTCCCTATGTTACTAAAGACTACCTCCAACTCAAGAGGTTCCAGGCTCAGACTGCAGGCACTACTTATGTTTATGACTTCCCAGACATGTTCCGTCAGATGATTCAACGTTTGTGGAAGGAATATGTGGAAGAACGACCAGGACAAGATATTGAAATACCATCTGTGCTTATGACCTGTACTGAGCTGGTCATGGAGAATGAAGATACGCTTGTTGAGCAGAACAGATTACCTGGAGAAAACAATGTAAGTGTGTTTTTTCCCTTTCTCAAATTGAGAGATTTTCTGATACTTCAGATCCTTTTTCACTCTTTAATCAATCGTTGTTTGATTTTTAGGTTGGCATGGTCGCCTGGCGCTTGACTTTGTACACTCCTGAATGCCCTAAGGGTAGGGATGTCATTTTAATTGCTAATGATCTTACTTTCCTGGTTGGTTCCTTTGGTCCAAGAGAGGATAAGGTCTTCTATTTGGCCTCAAAGAAAGCTCGTGAATTAGGGATTCCTAGATTATACATATCTGCCAACAGTGGAGCTCGCATCGGCCTTGCCAATGAAATTAAATCACTTTTCAAAATTGCATGGGAAGATCCTGAAGAGCCTGACAAGGTAAGAAAGCCTAGACAAACCACGTCCATGGGATATCTGTTATTTCCAATCAGATAAACTAAAAATTTTCATGTAATTTGTTTTGTGTAGGGCTTCAAGTACATCTATCTGACCTCTGATGATTATGCTAAAGTAGATAAATTAAATGCTGTGAAAACCGTGTTCATTGAAGATGAAGGCGAGTCAAGATACAAGATTACAGATATCATTGGTAAGTCCTCAGAAGTTCAGTTACTTGTTAATGACTGAACAATTTCCTTGGTGAGGATAATATTTATTGTGATATGTTTCTGCAGGCAAGGCTGATGGTCTTGGTGTGGAAAACTTAAAATACGCGGGTCTGATTGCTGGTGAAACATCTCAAGCCTACAAAGAAGTAGTGACTATTTCAATGGTGACATGCCGTGCTATTGGTATTGGATCATATGTTGTTCGACTTGGACAGCGATTAATCCAGATTGAAAACTCCCCTATCATTCTCACTGGTTTCCAAGCTTTGAACAAAGTCTTGGGCCGTGAAGTTTATGCTTCAAATAACCAGCTTGGAGGTACACAAATCGTTTACAACAATGGTATCACACACAAGACTGATGTAAACGATCTGGATGGCATCTACTCAATGCTGAAATGGCTGTCTTATATGCCTAAGGTTGGTTACCACTTTCATAAAATGCATCAGTATTGTATTGTAACTGAATTAATACATTGCTCTTGATTGCTCTTCTTAATTTTTTAAAGGACAAACTCTCTATGGTCCCTATGATTGAGCCAGCAGATCCTGTGGACCGGGAAGTTGGTTACATGCCAACAAAGGCTCCTTACGACCCCCGCTGGATGCTTGGTGGAAGGCAAAACCCATGTTAGTGAACTTTCTTTCTGCTTTTCTGCACTTTCCTCTTTGTAATGTGCCTTTGCTATTTTCTCATAATTTCCTTTTGTCTCAAACAGTGAACCCTGAGGAGTGGGAACATGGCTTCTTTGACCATGGTAGCTGGGAAGAAATTATGCGTCCCTGGGCTCAAACTGTCATCACAGGCCGAGCTCGACTTGGTGGTATCCCCATGGGAGTGATAGCAGTGGAAACAAGAACAGTGAATCTTAATCTTCCAGCTGACCCTGCTAATCTGGATAGTGAAGCAAAGGTAATATCTCATTGAAAAAACAATGTTTTTGAGGGCGATTTTTGTTGTTGTTGTTGTTGTTGTTGATATTTTAAAGCAAAACTCTTCTTTTTTGTAGACTGTGACACAAGCAGGACAAGTTTGGTTCCCAGACTCTGCTTACAAAACAGCTCAGGCTATTCAAGACTTTGGCCATGAGGGCCTGCCTCTGTTAATTTTTGCTAACTGGAGAGGTTTCTCCTCAGGAATGAAAGGTCAGTATTTTGCTATTAATAATTTCTGTTTGTTTGAGAAATTTTGAGCTTATCTTGTACATCTAACTTTGTATTCTCTTTTCTTTTCTTTTCTTTCCTTCTGTACCTTTAGACATGTATGAAATGATCATGAAGTTTGGTGCCTATATTGTCGATGCTCTTCATGAGTACAAGCAACCCATTTTCGTGTATATTCCACCCAATGGAGAGTTGAGAGGAGGTGCATGGGCCGTCGTCGACACAACCATAAATCCTGGCCATATTGAGATGTTCGCTGACCCGGACAGCAGGTAATAAAACTACCTTGAAATCATGTCTCTCTGCTTTTGCATTCAGAAAATAATTTATTCCTCTCTTATATTTAATTTTAGGGGTGGAGTTCTTGAAGCTGAGGGTATTGTTGAAGTCAAATTTAAACCAAAGGATCAAAAACTGCTGATGCACCGGTTGGATAGTAAATACTCCCAGCTTGTCGCAAAGCAAATGGCTTCAGCAAACCTGCCTCCAGAGGAGAGGGCTGAAATTGACAAACAAGTAAAAGACCGTGAAGCTTTCCTGTTGCCACTTCTCCATCCAGTTGCTGTGCACTTTGCTGATCTTCATGACACACCTGAAAGAATGCGTGCCAAGGGATGCATTAGTGTAAGTATACCTCATATTGGAAGTATATTTTAATTTATCATACCCAGTTTTCAAGGAATTTCATATTATCACAGGATATTGTTCCATGGAGGAAATCGAGAAAAATTTTGTTCTGGCGACTAAAGCGAGTATTGTTTGAAAATCAAATTCTTAAAGATCTGACAAAAGTTAAGCAGGATCTGAGTGTTGAACAAGCAAGGGTCATGCTAAGACGGTGGTTCATTGAGGATCAGGGTCAAACAGAAGTGAGTACTTGTGTAAAGCTGTCCTTTTAAATCTTAAAACCTCTTCTTTATTTTCTGCTAAATATGCTTTTTTTTCCTTAACTTAGGATCACAAGTGGGACAGTGACAACGAGGCAATGGCTCACTGGTTTGAGTCTCAGCTCAACTCTTCCCACTCCCTTGTTTCAAGAAACATGTGTGCTGTGAAGCAGGATGCTGTTGTACAGGGCATCAAAAACTCCATTGAGGTATTTTATCACCTACCGTAATGTGTGTTTAATCAAATCTCCCATTTCTGGTGCAAGGCACTAATTTTTTCTTAACATTTCAGGAGTGTCCCGATGCTGCTGTTGATGCTGTTGTAGAAATGGTTAGGGGCCTGAACGCACATCAGCGAGCACAAGTGCTGCAATCTCTATCACAGCATGGCGAGGACCAACAGTCATAGTAGTCACAATAGGTAGTAGAACAATTGAGTATGCTTCGGTATCAGTATGGCTTTATTTCTGCTCTCTCAAATGTGGGGTCTGAAAATGCTAAATGGATTTTTGCCTATAGGGCCTAACTTTCATTCCAAAGAGAGAACAATCAGGAGAAATGAAATTTCTCTTGCTTTTTAGTTGCCATTTCATCCACTGGCTGTGAATTGTGGTAATGCACATGGTACCTGGACTTTACCACAGTATGTCAAATGTGAAATATAAGCAATGTTACCCCTTGTATCTGAATGAAGGTAAAGAAGCTCGTAAAGTAGTTTCTTTAAGTTTTTTATATTCCTTCATTGAATGACTGAAGAAAAGGTTGCTTGTGTTCTTAAGTCTGTGAGCTGTTGCCGATCTTTTATGATGTCTTTGTCAGGGTGCCATTCTCTATTTATCTTCCACTGAGTAATCTTATAGGCACCCAATTCCCTTGTTATTGTCATTGTTAATTTTGTGATCTGTTATTTATGTGAAGTCATTTTAGTGATTACACCAGGTTGTGAGGCAAAGGAATGACATTGAATGCAATTTATGAGATGTGATTGAATAACATATTTTTGGATGCTCCTGTTATCTTCTGGTAAGACAGTAATTAACAGCTATGTTTTATGATCAAATTTGTTCCAAACTTTGAGATAAGTCTGAATGCAACAAAAATGAACTATCATGCTCAAGGCTTAGCTGGTCTAAGCCAAGCTAGCTTTACTATTGCAATAAATTATTATGTGTTTTAAGTAATACATGCTAAATTTCGAGATTAACTTGTTTTAAGCTTCCCTCACTCTGTGTAAATATTGTTATTAAGTGGTATCTGATTAGTTCAGCAACTGTTATTGTTTTGTATGACAGCGATGTTGTCATATATCTAATTTAAAGGGAGCATAATTCTGATGCAGTTGCTAAATTATTTTTATTTTTTTATATGTTGTGGTGCACACACAATATGTGTCAAAGTACAAATGTGAATAGCCGATAGACAGGATGATTCACCTTGTTTTTTTTTAAGAAGTACTCGTTTATGGGTGTACACCTTTTATCATGTTTCAAATTACTGAGAAATAACTGTGGTTAATTCATTTTAATTTTAACAAAGAGTTTTATCAAATATTTCAATTTTCCATGGTTATCTGCTACACCAATTAAACAACCTTTAAAATAATGTTCAGCAGGAGATTGTTGGGAACAAGAATGCAAGTCATGTTAAAGTTGTTAAAACAAATAAAATTTATTGCAACGGATGTTTTGTTTTCCTTTCTTTGCCCTTTTGAGACTAGCTGACAGCACTCTGGAAATCCTCATACATCGAGAAAACTCGGACAGGTGAAAGTGCAAATTTTCTTGGAAATTTCACACCTTTGCGTGTTCAAATATACAGGTCAATATCAACCCAGGGGAAAACAACTGTGAAATTTTAGTATACTTCGTAATTCATAAAAATTTAGAAAAACTTACAAAATTTAACAGAAGTTCAGGAAAAACTAAGGAAAATTTTGGGGAAAATTTCGGTTAAATTCGAATGAAAATTCACGAAAATTCTCGAAAATTCAGAAATCGAAACAAAATGTGTGCACCGAAATTCATAGTTGTGTGCTCATCGATGCAACACACGCCCAGGTGCCCAGGTGCGCGACAGTCGCGAAGAACCGATTGATTCTTCTGATCCTCTGCGGTCAGAAGCATCAGAAGCTAACCCGTGCCGTGCCGTGCCGTCCCGAGGTGGTTTAAATCAGGGGGGAAAGGGAGGGGAGGGGGCCGGCGGAAGACAGGGGGGGGGGAGAAGGGGGAGAGAAGCGCAGGGCGGCAGGTGAGCGGAGCGCCGTTCCCCCTGCAAGCTGCGGGGCGGGGCGGGGCGGGGCGGGGCGGGGTGGGGAAGGATGCGAAGCGTGGCCGGGGGGGGGGGGGGGGGGGTTGGCCCTGCTGCCGGGCCGGGCCGGGCCGTGCAGTCAGTCGCTCGCAGGCAGCCGGCAGATGTCGTTCATCGACTCCGCGTAACCCCCATCGTTCGGGCAGCGTGACTGGGAGACGAGCTCCCCCGGGGAATCGTTACAACGTTGTTTGTTTCAATTATTTTCGTTGCTGCTGCTGCTGTGGTGGTGGTGGTTCGTCACCGGCCGACCCCGTCACGCTGTGACGGTTGAGCGCAGAGAGGATAAACGACGTGACAACAGACGGCCCGTTGCGCGCGACATGCGCCCCGCCGTGTGACGACGACGTGACGCGAGCGTGACCGTCACCGGCGCGACAGCGCATCAATGGCAAGGTGAGTGTCACCGACCACCTTCGTCACAGTGACGGCCCGCAGCCCGACTGACCCCGACCCGACCGTCACTCCCCGTGCTGGTCAGGGGGACGTACCAGAGAGGGGTCCTTCATTAAAAAAATAAATCAGTGTACACCCTGAAACAAATTAATTTTAAAATCAGAAACAAATAAATAAAACAATTCAAGAGAAACTAAGAAAAAATTCAAGGAAAAAATCCAAGAAAAAAACAAGAAAAATCATTTTAAAAATCTGTAAAAACTCAAGGAACATCACGAAAAACTAATGTAATTAAATAAGAAAAAGCGGTGTACGCGTGCATTTATAGTGAAGGACCCCCCTCGCGAACCAGTGTGTAGAATCGCTGAATGCCCGGCCCGAGCGTTGGTTGTCATGCGCGAAACCGTTTCTGCGTCGGCAACTTTTTTTATGTGCTTGCCGCACCGGTGACGCAGGACGTCGAGGAGAGCACAGGTCCTGCTGTCCTGCTGCCCCCTCTGCTCCTGCTGCTGCAGCCTCTCCTGCTGCTGATCGAAGTCATGCTGTAGGGTCTGTCCTTGTTGCACTCATGGGTCTTGCCCATAGAAAGCAAAAGAGAGAGAGAAAGAGAAATACCTACTTCATCCCCATTTGCCCTTGGTCCTGCTGCCCGTGGTCCTGCTGCCCCTCGTCCTGCTGCCCCTCGTCCTGCTCCTGCTAGCCCTCGTCCTGCTACCCCTCATCCTGCCGTCTGATTCCGAAGATCGCTCTCGCGCCCCCCGTCCTTGTCGCACTCATGATACCCGGCCATTCCCAATATAGGGCACCGCCATAGGTGCGACAAGGACGGAGATGCGAGAGCGATCTTCTGAATCAGTCGGCTGTTACCCCTCATCCTGCTACCCCTCGTCCTGCTACCCCTCATACTGCTACCCCTCGTTCTGCTACCCCTCGTCCTGCTACCCCTCGTCCTGCTACCCCTCGTCCTGCTGCACTTCGTCCTGCTGCACTTCGTCCTGCTGCCTCTCGTCTGCTGCCCCTGGTCCTGCTACCCCTCGTCCTGCTGCCCCTCGTCCTGCCTGCAGCCCCTCGTCCTGCTGCCCCTCCTCCTGCATCCCCTCGTCCTGCTACCCCTCGTCCTGCTACCCCTCGTCCTGCTACCCCTCGTCCTGCAGCCCTTCGTCCTTCCTGCAGCCCTTCGTCCTGCTACCCCTCGTCCTGCTACCCCTCGTCCTGCTACCCCTCGTCCTGCTGCCCCTCGTCCTACTGCCCCTCTTCCTCCTGCTGCCCCTCGTCCTGCTGCCCCTCGTCCTGCTGCCCCTCGTCCTGCTACCCCTCGTCCTGCTACCCCTCGTCCTGCTACCCCTCGTCCTGCTGCCCCTCGTCCTGCTACCCCTCGTCCTGCTACCCCTCGTCCTGCTACCCCTCGTCCTGCTACCCCTCGTCCTGCTGACCCCCCAGACAACATAGCGCCCGTATGGGAGGGGAGTTTGGCAGGTGGCAGGGCCGGGCCGGAGACTCTATTGAGGATGAGCGCGGAATATGAAACATCTAAAAGCCGTCGTGGAGTACCCTCTGTGAGTGTGCGGGGCGGGGCGGGGCGGGGCGGGGCTCCGCTGCACTCGGACCCGACAGGTGCGCACTGGAGCCTGATGGTGGGGCTGCTGGCCTGTTCAACGCGTGTGACGAGAGGTACACTGTTGGAGACAACCGCTCCGCTCTGCTCACCCGCAAGAGTGTGAAGAATGTCTCACGCGTATAGGTGTGTGAATCTCGATTCGCACCCTTGAACGAGGAGAGCCGTGTGAAATTTTCCGGGTATTTCTCGCTTTTTCTGGTCCCATATTTGTGTACAAATGGAAATTCGCACATTCACAAATGTGATACAGACGTTCAATCACTCGGGTTAGTCTGTTTTTTTCAGGAAAAACGAAAAAAACAAAATCCGCTTTTTTTTAAACTAATTTTATTTTCTAGAAAAATACGAGCCCTAGAGTTTAGCAGTGGCAGAATGAATTTCAATGAATTTAAAATTTTTACTAACAACTAGTGGATCGTCGACGGGGCAGTCGTGTCGCTCGATAGACGTATGACGTAGTCCTTCCTGTTATTGTTGTTTCTTCTTCTAATTTTTGCAGTGTATGTACCTGGCTGGGTACCCCTGCTCCCCGCCGCCTCCGACGTGTCGTTCGCCCGGTGTTCTCCATTCAATAACTAATGGGGTTAGAGGTCGGGGCCGGGGGCCGGGGGCGAGTCCGACCCCAGTAGGGGTGGGGTGCGCGGGGGCGGGGCGGGGCGGGGCGGGGTACGGACGGGGTCGATGTGTGGGCTACAAAAAAAAAAGACTTAAAAGAAGAAAACAAAGTAACAAATCCGCGCATATGAGTAATACATGTATTAACCAGATGAACATGCGCCTTTGTGAAAAAAATTCGTGAGCAGTATAGTTATGTACAGGGTCACACAGGTCTGGAAAGTCAGGGATATGTCTGTGAAAAAAAAAAAAAGAGTCAGAAAATCATGGAAATTTCAGGGAGACTTTGCGAAAAGTCAGGGAAAAATCCAAAAATGTGACTGTGATGTGCAAGAAAAGCAAAGCATTTTGAACTATCCTGTGCGTCCTGCTGCTCATAAAATTAATGAAAAAGAGTTTTTTGTTTCACTGTGAAAAATATCCTCGTAACTTTACGACATTTTTTGTAATTTTGATTTACAAAATATGCCGTAAATTTACGACTGCCCATTCTTGCTCTTCGGTCAATTCCAAGTCGATAGGGAGTGCTTGTAAATTAACAATTTCAAATTGTAAATTTACGACTTTTATCATGGAAAATTTTCCCGTAACCCTTACGAGTATTTTTCACAGTGTTGGTCTGGAAATCGTGGAAAAGTCAGGGAAAATGAAGACGAAGATCCTGTGTGTGAACCCTCCTGATTTAGGATGTTGTGCATAAATCTGCATGTCAATCTGTGGGGGGGGGGCGTATGGGGAGGGGTTTGGCACGTAGAGTAGTTTGCTTGAGTTGACCCAGGTACGAGTACGGATGTTCGGACTGTAGTGCCGGCCGCGCAATGGGTGGTGGGAACCGGTACTGTACCGTGTGCTACAGGTACCAGCGCTGTGCAAGTGTTAGTGTGTGTGTGTGAGTGTGTGCGTGTGCGCGCGCGCGTGTGTGCGTGTGCGTGTGCGTGTGTGTGTATGTGTGTCTCCCCCTCTCTCCCCTTCCCTCTCTCCTGCACACGACGGACAGCAGGTTCACGGCGAGACTGACTGGTGAATAACCCGCCGGCGCCGGAGCACAGCGGCATCAGCTGATCGGAGAGAGAGGGGGGGGGGAGGGAGAGGGAGAGAGAGGGAAAGAGGGGGGGAGAGGAGAGGAGAAATGGGAATGGATCTGTCATCACGTAGCACAGCATGGCAAAGCCGGGCGTGTGGCGTGGCGTGCAACCACACATTCCATGTAGCACGGCCGCCCCGCCCCGCCCCGCCCCGCCCCGCCCCGCCCCCAAACTGTATCAGGTGCGTTGCGCCGGTGCGGCAGCGAGCTGTGCCGTGCTGTGTTGCGGGTGTGCCTAACTCTGTGCGCCTGACGAGGAGCGGGTAGGCAACCCGCATTACCCTCTGGGACTCGCAGTCACTCGCATTATTAAGAATATTTTAACACATATCTATTTATTTTTTGAGAAAAATACGTTGAAAAAGCAAGACGGAAAAATTGCGTTTTGTCTGCCGTGTGTCTTAAAGCGTGTAGTGTGTAGTGCAGCTGGTGGGCTCCAGGCCTTGGCTCCAGGTTAAAGAGGTCCTCTGGGCTTCTCCCCGGAGCTGTGGAGGGCTCAGATCCGCTCAGATCTCTGTCAGTCTTAAGCCTACGCCTATGGACTCCTATGCCGGACCCTATAGACCCTGCCCGCCCCGCCCCGCCCCGCCTCACCTCGCCCGGCGCCTGCTGCCCAGGCCTGACGCGAGCACGGGGTCACTCCCCCCCTGCTTCGGGATTGAACCGCTATCTCCACAGCCCAAACGGAACACGGGAATTATCTATCAAGTTCTCATGCCGCGGCACAAAAGCCAAACCACAACTCTACAGCGGCGGGGCGGGGCGGGGCGGGGCGGGGCGGGGCGGGGCGGGGCGGGGCGGGGCGGGGCGGGGCGGGGCGGCTACCGCGAGCGACCGGGCGGCGGCGCGGCGGGGCCGGGTGCTACCCGCCCTGCCAGTGGGATTCACACTTTTACCATCAGAATGGCGCAGGTCTCTGGGAGGCCTTCTTCCCGCCAGTCAAAACGCCAAATTTTCTTTTCCTTAAAAAAAATATTATAATAATGATTCAAGAGTGCTATTTTGTAGGAGACCGATTTGCCTAGCCTAGGTCGGCGAGTTTCCGGCCCGGAGCGCCCAGTCGGAATCGGACACGGCGATGCAGGGCAGCGGGCCGGGCCGCTCAGCGGGAGGTTTACGGGGCGGCGCTGCCCCTTGGGCTGCGGCCTGCGGCCCGAGGGCCTAAAGACGATCATCACGCTGTGATGTCCGAACATGACGCTTCGCGGCTGCGACGGCGGCGGGAAGGGGAGGGGAGGGTTCAGAGCAGAGGACACGGGACTCGCTGCCAACATGTTAACTTTCTTTTAATAAGAATTTGAGCTGTATATTTAAAAAAATGTTCGTAGATTTACGATTTATTTTGTAAATTACGACTTACGAAAAATATTGTAAATTTACGACAGCCCATTCTTGCTTGTAATTGAATTTCAAGACGATAGGTACTGCTTGGAATTTTACGATAGGTGATCGTAATTTGACAACTCCACTTCGAGGAAAATTTTCCCGTAAACCTACGACAATTTTTCACAGTGAAGGGCAGAATAGTCGTCTCGCGCTGATTGCCGTTTGATTTTCATATCGCATATTCGCACTCAGACAGGGAAGTCCTCGTGGCTAGTCTGATGCTCGCGGTACACGCACGGAAAAAAATTATTGTCAGGACTAATAAATAATTAGGTAATTTTGGGATCGACAAGTAATATTTTGCAGGTAATAGTTGGTTGCCACAGTCAAGAGTTAGTTGCCACAGCAAGCTGTCGCTGCAGGAGCCAGCCGTTTTTTTTCCCTCTCTCTTTTTTTCTTTTTTTTTCTGACAACACCTTGGGTGTTTCGTTGTCAGAACCGACCTATTCGCTCCTGCAGCAACAGCTTCGCGCTGAGGCAAGTTACTCTTGATTATATTGCAAACCAATTATTCGCTGCCACAGTGAATTTGGGATTATCTATCCCCAATTTACGCAATTTGTTAGTTGTATAGGACTAATTCTTTTTTCCGTGCATGACGCTTGGGGTACCCATGGCACTGCTCGCAGTACTCTCGGTACCCGTGACTCGCGGTAGTTTTAGTTGTACTCGCGGTACCCGTGACACTGCTATAGCAGTACTCGCGGTAGTTTTAGTTGTACTCGCGGTACCCGTGACGCTTGGGGTACCCGTGGCACTGCTCGCAGTACTCGCGGTACCGGGTACCGCTGCTCGGGGGTCACGATCTCAGACGCGCATCGGCGGCAAATTAGGCTGCAAGGCCTCTGCACGGCCTGGTGATCGTAGCACAGCGCGCCGCGTCGGCCCGCTGGTACTCGCCGCCGCGCCATCGAAATTACCGCAAAAGTAGTCAGCGGGATTTTAGAACAAAGAAAAGATCAAAAAAGAAAACTTCTTTTTTATTAGGCAACGGAGTCGCTTACTAAAATCTAGAATCGTTGGGAAATGTCAATTGTTTTATATGGCTCCTCATATAGGAGGAAAAAATGCCCAAGGGATTTTGATAATATTCCCCACTGTGACAGTGTTTAATCTTGTACATTCACTTTCAAACAAGTGTCATTGAAATTTAAGCTACAGATTTTTTGAAAATTTTAATTGAAATTTAAGTTTCTGTGGTAATGCTCAACTTTTTTTAAAAAAAAAATTATTTATATAACTTTTTTACATGTAAACTTTGTCGTAAAATTTTGTGACGATGTACCGCCGCTGGCCGGCGGCAAGTCACTCCGCGCCTCCGCCGGCGGGGGTCTCCGATCACGACGCCCCGCCTAACCCCTCCGCACCCCACCCACCCCGCCCCGCCGCACCCCACCCCGCCCCACCCCGTCTCCCCGCCCCACCACGACAGTACCGTTTTGCTCATTCATTAGCTGCTGAATTAGGTCCCATAGTCATGCCCACGGCAACCTTCTCGATTGGCCACCGCACGCGCTGCAGTTTAGCAAACAACGTCTAGCTCGCCAGTTGTTGACGGTATAGCACTGGAAAACTAGGACGTGGATGCTCTGGAAACGCAAGTGTGTGCTTGAATGCAGTATTTCCTGCATACCTACATGTATTCAGGAAATACAGCGCACTTAGTCAAGTACGAAGGAAATCATGTGTACTTGACCAGGGACACACTAAATCTACACACTACTCAGTATTTCCTGAATACATATAGGTATGCAGGAAATACTGCATTCAAGAACACACTTGCGTTTCCAGAGTGAACATATTTTAAAGGTTTGAAAGTTGTCACCCTTGCAAAGGAAATGCAAGGGAAATCTTAACTTGGCACTTATTCTTTCTTCTCACAACTGTAAAAGAAATGCTTTTTTTCTTCTTTTCTATTTTTTCAAGTCTATTTTTGCTCTTGATCGAGTGTGTGTGTGTGTGTGTGTGTGTGTGTACGGGTGAGTTTGTAAACGTGTGTGCACCGTGGAGTATAAAAGTCGTTTACCGCCGCCGCTCGCCTGGAAAGACGCCATTATTTAGCGGGGCGGGGAGGGCCGCCTCCAGGGCGTCGGTGTTCTAAAGACCTGCATTACGGACGATATCGCTTCGGCCAGCGCCGCCCTGTGGTACCCGAGAGGTGCCTGCCTGCCTGCCTGCACGCAATTGCACTCTAATTACGACTGCGTGGCGGTCCTCTAGAAGAGCGGTGGCGGCGAGGGGGCGAAACAACTCTGAATTCTAGTGTACCCATTTTGAGGATTTTTGAAAATTTTTCGTGAATTTTCGTAAAGTTTTCTAAAGTCTAGTAAAATTTTCTGATTTTTTGTATTTTTTTTCGAATTTTTTTGAAATTTGCCTAAACTTTTCTGATTTTTTTTTTTTTGCATTTTTCTGAATTACGAGGTGTAAAAAAAATATATAAAAAATCATAGTTGTTTCTTCCACGGTTGGCGGTCCTCTGGAAGAGCGGCGGTCTTCTGGAGGGCTGGTCTTCCTGGAGGGGCGGCCCCCTCCCCCCGCCCCCGCGTCACCCTGCTCCAGATCTCGCTACTGCGGGGAACACCTCTATAGCTGAGGCGGCTGATTTGCGCATAAACGTCGCGCACGGCGGATTTAGCCAACCGGTCGGCTTGGGGTGGGGTGGGGTGGGGCTAACGCCCTTGCACCGGGCGGGGCGGGGCGCAATGCGTGCAGCGCACATCCGGTAAGGCGCCACCCCGCCCCGCCCCGCCCCGCCCCACCATGCCCGCTGCCGACTGCACCGCGGTGCCGTGGACCTGAAATATGTTGGGCGTGGGAGATAAGTGAATAAATACATGCACAATGTAAGACGGGCAGGGCAGGGCTAGGCTGGGCTATGGAGGTGTCGCAAGAGGAAGGACTCAACCCTCCTCACGCAGACACTTCACTTCTCATCTTTCAATTTTTTTTTCTTCTTTCATATTAAAAAATCCTCATTTTGTAAAAGTTCAGTAATAAGGCGTCTTTTCGTTTCGATAACACTACGTCCCTCCCGTTTTGGTTGCATGGTAGAGCCGAAAGAAAAAGACGCCTTTATTGGAATGGTGTATTAAGATTATTTTTTTTTCACAAGAGACAGCTCAACCGAGCGGCCCCTTCTTGCTCCCACCACCTGTTCGTCTGCCGTAGGCGACCCCTGCTCGCATCTGTCTGCAGACAGCCCGCTCCCCGCACCCCGCGCCTCCGGGGCACGGCAAGCAAGCCAGACTAGAGACTGGCAGCTGGGATGGGCCGGAACAAGATTCCACTCTGATTTTGATTCTCTCCTCTCTCTCTTTTTATCGCTATCTCTCTCGCTCTCGTGTGATTGTGTGAGAGGATGAACTCTGGAGAAATGGCTTCTTCGCAGTGAGGAAGACGACTCATCACTCTGCAAAAAAGAAAAGAAAAACAATCTTCCTCGTGTGAATGTTACACACTTGCAGGTGAACTCATTTCCATTATGGTACACTCGTAACTTCCAGTGTGGTGGAATTTCCCATAAGTCCACCACAGATTATCTGTTCAAGTCTGTGGGTGCGTCTGAATCCACGCACCACCAAGTGTGTGACTTATATACACGTTTCCAGTGCGGGTACAAAGGAGCTATACTAGGAGACCGGGGTGTGTGTGTGTGTGGGGGCGACAGCTCTGAAATTTTTCTACAGCTCGTAATTAGGAGAGGTTCAGATCAGAAACATGCTGGATTTTTTTTTCGGAAAAAATCGAAAAAGTTCACAAATTTAAGGAAATTTGCAAAAATTCACAGAATTTTATAGAAAAAAACCTCAAGCGAAAATTCACTACAAAAAAATCACTTAAAATAATAATAAAAAAAAAACTTAAGTTGTACAGCAGAATTCCGAGTTGTTTTCCCCCCGGAGCCACAGGTGCCCTGCCGTGTCATTGCGTCGAATGGGGCCGATAGGATCGGGTCCGCGCGGGGAGCGGCGCTAACGGCGGCCCGTCGTACGCTGCGAGTTGTAAAGCCTCGGCAAGTACTATTGTAGCCCCCGGGGCGAGCCCTGAATGGGGGAGAGAGAGAGGGAGAGGGAGAGGGAGGGAGAGAGAGAGAGAGAGAGAGAGAGAGAGAGAGGAGAGAGAGAGAGAGAGAGAGAGAGAGAGAGAGAGAGAGAGAGAGAGAGAGAGAGAGAGAGAGAGAGAGAGAGAGAGAGACTGAGAGGACCGCTTATCCCATACGATTCGCGAGTAAATCACGCGGCCAGCATTGGCGTTCGGATATCACAATTATAATATAACGGTAGCGACGCGCGCGCTGCTGGGGGGCCGCCCCGCCCCGCCCCAACCCGCCCCGACCCGCCCTACCCCGCCCCACCCCGCCCCTCCCCACCCCACCCCACCCCACCCCACCCCACCCCACCCCGCCCCACCTGAGCTCTCCTCGCTCACGTTTTATTACGTCCCAATCTCGTGAAAGAAAAAAAAAGAAAAAAAAGAAAAACAAGGTAGTCAGGGACTCCTCTCTCATCCGGGCCACGCGCGCTGCCCGGCGCGGCCGGCCACGGGGCCACTGGGGCTCGCGGCTGCTGTTGGGCACGTGGAGGGGGGGGGGGGGCAGGAACCTGCTACCTGCTACACGACCTGCACAGCGGGGGACTGGACACCCAAGTGTGTGAATGTCGTCACACACCGGCAGGTGCGAGCGAGTTTTCATTCATTTCGCGTTCTTGCGCGTCCCTGCAAGCGTCCTGTGCCTGCGATCCTCGCGCGGGGAGTGTTTGTGTTGACACGATCGATTTCGACTGTGTTGACCATAGCGAAATGAACGGTGTCGAGTTTGACCGAGTTTGACAGTTCTTTCCGGTCTAGTTTGTCCTGTTTTTGATTTTTTTTTCCTGTCGAATATTTGACTGATTTATTTTTATTTATTTTCCCGGTCGAGTTTGGCTGCTTTTTCTCGTCCTATAGGTCAATTGTTTTTACCGGGTTTTTACTAACTTATAGAGACTGGTTAATTTTGCCTTTTCTTTTAAATGGTCAGTTTTGTTTGATTTCTTTGACTGCGGTGGCAACCGAGGAGGAAACACGGGAAAACAACTCTAAAATTTTTGTAGATCTCGTAATTCAGAAAAATTCAGGGAAATTCTGAAAAATTCAAAAATTTTGAAAAATTCAGAAGACATTAGGAAAATTCAGGATTTTTTTTTGATATAAGCAAGTAAAAATTTATTTTTAAAAAATCTATAAAAATTCACAAATTAACGAAAGTTTAGAAAATTTGTACGCCAAAATTCAGAGCTGTCAACCCCTCGGCGTCAACACTGTGGTAGACTCTGGCGCGGCATAAATCTTCAACTTTGCGCCCATCGCGTTTGCGGCGCGAGTGTTATGCATGCATCAAACACCCGGAAGAGCGTTCACGAGGTGGAGAGGGGGAGGGGGGGGGGTCTGCAAAGCGATCCCCCTGGGCGCGGGCGGGTGGGAAACACAAACAGATAAGCTCTGGCGCCGACACACCGCGCTGCACCGCCGAATCGAGGAAGAAAACGAATGTGAAAGTGGCGCCACGGACACCCCAACCCGTGCGAACGCCAATGTGAATTTGACTGCCTGCCTGTGTGAAGCGCGGCGCCGCCGTTTCGGCGTGTTCCTCTGGGATTATACACACCGTGTATATGTGTTTGGATAAGGGCGATTTGAATGTGAATGGTGGACGATGGCGAGCGGAGTGTGTGACGGTTTAGTCACGAATGGTCACAGGTGTGACGGGCCGTGCAGAGTACCGTCACACTGGCAGGCCATCGGCGTCGCATAGTCACACTACACTGGTAAAACATAGGTAGGATATCCAACGTGTAAAAGGCACTAAAGCACGGCATGACAGCTTATTTTTAATTTTTTATTCTTCGAAATATTTCCTTTCTATGGAAAGAAATTGAATTTTAAGACTTATTTTCGCAATCTGCGTAAAATTCCGCTACAATATGAGCCTCTTTGTAATGGGATTAGGTTCAAATAATGGCATAAATTTATTGCATTTTTACCACTAAAGTTTTACTTGCTTTTAATTTGCTGGCCCCTGATGAGAACCCTATCCCATGTAGGTTCGTATGACGCGGATTTTTGCGACGAAATGCGATTATGTATGCTAAAATGTCATTGGTTTTATTGCTCGTAAAGAAAATATTTTGAAGAAAAACAAGTAGGCTGATAGATTCGAATCATCTGCGAAAAACAACTGGAAATATACACTTAGCAACTTTAAAACGGATTTTAGCACGCTACTAGACACGTGGGACATCGCACCTTTGCAAACCTTTGCTTTTTCCAGTGTACCGCCTCACATCGTCTCGCCATCACGCCGTCACACCGTGACACTGTCACATCGCCTTGATTCCTGCTGGCAGAGTATGCCAATCCCAACACGGTAAAAATTGTTTCTTGTATATTTCAAGATCTGTCCTGGATGTCCATTATAATTCTCCACACTGGGAAAAATACTCGTAAGGGTTACGGGAAAATTTTCCATGATAAAAGTCGTAAAATTACAATGTGAAATTGTAAATTTACAAGCACTCCCTATCGACTTGGAACTGACCGACAAGCAAGAATGGGCTGTCGTAAATTTACGACATATTTTGTAAATCAAAATTACAAAACATGTCGTAAATTTACGAGGATATTTTTCACAGTGCATAAGATCCAAGAAGGATCTTGAAATTTTTTACCGTGAACAGGCCTGCGGGGACCATGCGGTCGGGCCGTCTCCTCCCCTCTCCTTTCACAGGAGAGTAGCGCCTCCCTGGAGTGACTATACTCGTGTGTCCGTCCCGGTCCGCCCATACCGCACTGACGCCCTACAAGTTCAGCTGCACGATCGAGTTCGGCCGTGCGGCGAGGCGGGCAGGGCAGGGGGCGGGGGGCACCGGATACAGTCGCGGCAGAGGCCTGCAGGAGGACGAGGCCGGCCGCACCGGAAACTCTCTTCCTTGCAGGGGGAAGACGACAGCTAGTGTCTTGATCACAGCCCTGCTGCGTGCGAGTAGAGTGGCTAGCCGAACTGCTGCTGCTCAGCAGGGTCTTGTTCCCCCCCCCCCCTCTCTCTCTCTGCTTATGACCCCAGTGGGGAATCACTGTACAGTGAATTTTCGATTAACTTTATTTTTTGTACTTTTGACTTATGGTGTTTTTTTTGTTTTTTTTAAAGTTTCCAAAGAAAGTATTTTCTGTCACGTTTCATTTATGTCTTTTTTTCTCATTATTTCTGACATTTTTCATTCGTTCTCGAATTTTTGGACTCTTCTGTAACTTCCTGATTTTTTGTTGATTTTTTAACATGGTTTTTAAGGGGCGTGCACTGATTTTGCCGATGCGATTTCCCTCTCGTTGTGGCCATGAGTGCGACAAGGACGGCGGGATGGAACCACTGTGTGCGTATGTGTGGAGTGGCCCCATACTCTGGCACCGGGCGCAGGCATACCGTGCCGCCACACCAGTGTGCCAGGGGGTTGCCTACCCGCGCGGCGCTCCCACACCGGGGGAGCTGTGCTGAGCAATACGCACGAGCAGTAGAGCTTCAGTTCGCGACGCGGGTGGCACCGCGTGACACTACGCTCGTCACACACGCTTTATACGTTGTAACGCCTCGTCACGATAACATTCCCGTCCCTTCGAAACATTACTGTACGCCAAAAAAAAACATCATTTTAGAAATCAAAAATCAAAGAAATCGAAATAAAATTAAGAAGAAGAATACAGAAAAATTCATTTAAATGATAATTGAAGAACCAAAAATTGAAATGAGTCAGAAATAGGGGGAAAAGATCAAAATTTATCGAAAGGTGAAAGAAATTTTCCTTGAAAAATCAAAACAAAAAAAAAATCAAAAAACAAAAATCAAAAGTCAAAACGAATCATTGTCTGTCCACATCGGACATTCCCGCATCCCGCACGATGACCGCATAACCACGCGTGGCTCGTCCTCCTCGAGGCGAATAATCAGAACAGCATGACAAGCAGGGAAAATGACTTTTTTTTTGTTTTTGTCTGTATCAAACGGGGAAAAAAAAGTAAAGGGGTATAAGGGACGCTTGCGGGGCGCGGGGTATAGGCAAGGCAGGCAGCCGTCAAGGGCACGCGTGCCCCGGGATGGTCGAGAAAGCGGAACTAAACCCCCCAGCCGTCTGATTCCGAAGATCGCCCTATCGTCCCTCCGTCCTTGTCGCACTCAAGGGGCCCAGCCATCCCCAACGCAGGGCCCCGCCATGGGTGCGACGAGGATGGAAGCACGAAAGCGATCCTCGGAACCAGTCGGCTGCGCGCCGCGCGTCACCTCACCGGGAGCAGGAGGAGCAAGGCCGGGGCCAGGAGCAGCACCCGCCCGACGTCCTTGGAGGCGATCTGGGGCTCTGATCTGGGGCGGGGCGGGGCGGGGCGGGGCGGGGCGGGGCGGGGCGGGGCGGCAGTCACCTCATCAAATAACAAAGAGAGTGAGAGTAAGTAGTGGTGACCTCCCCGGGGTCGTCAGCACGAGGAGGCGGGCGGTGCGGGAGAGATGGAAAATACCTGTGTGTCGTCACTATACTTCATCGTGTCCGTCCGGCGCGCCCGTCTGTCGGTAACACACTACGCCCCCCTATTTGCGCTATGTAGTGTGCGTGAGGCTTGCGGGATTTTATGCAATCATTATATTGTATGCACAATTTCTTTTTTTTTTTAAATGCACAACTATGCTTAATTTTGTTTCTTATGCTTAAGTTTGTGCATAATCATGCACAGCGTGTACAAAGTGTACTTCGAAAAATCATTGTGCGGCCCCTTAAAACATATATTTAAAAAAAAAATGGTAAAATTAAACTTAGATCAAGACAAAAGAAAAAATACGTAAAATAGAACGAATTGACAAAAAATCGAAAGAAGATTTTAAAAATTCAGAAAATGAGACAGAAATTTTCATTATTCCCTCTAAAAATTAAAAGAAAAAAGTCAAAAGAAATCCAAGTAAAGAAATGTAAGTTAAAATAAAAAGTTAAATTTTATGTTCAGTTTAGGGGTTGTGTGTAGGGTATCATCTGCTAAAAAATATAGAAATAATTGTAAACATTTTGTATGGGTGATTTCCCCCCCCCCCCCCCCCTCGGCTGGCATGGACCTCTGATTGGTGCTTGACAGACGCCGCGGGGGGAAGGACGCTTGGACGACCACGCGGGACTCCCCGCTGGAGGAGAAAAGGGCTTAACGAATTAAGCGCTTTAAAAAAGAGGATGTTAATTGCATCTGGCGTTACGCAACAGATCCGCCTGTCGGCCGGAGCGCCTCCTAGTTCAAACCATGATGACGCCGAGCAATGTAATGAAACAGGTCCGCCGGCGGGTGCTGCTCGCTGCGTGTGTCGCGCTGGATTTATCGGCGAGTAACGAAGAAAATTGACCCTCTCTGATTGATGGTTTCGTCGGTAGCTCGTCTTCTTGTTCCGTCGTCTTGATTGTAAAGTAATTCTCCGAAAGGTTTTACTTGATTTTACTCCTCGCGCCCGCGCGCCGCGCGGGTGACGGGGCTGAAAAATGTTGCGAAGAAAGACATTTTTGTCGGTCTTGCAGGATAGTAGTAGCGAAGCGATCTGTATTGGAAAAAGTTGAGAAGGTGGCGAGAGTCCCCCGGGGCAAGGCGGGGCGGGGCGGGGCGGGGCGGGGCGGGGCGGGGCGGAGAGGGGTGGGGCTTACCATAGCCAAGCAGTGCGATTCATCTTCGCCTCATTAGCGAGAGAAGATATCGGCGGGCATCGGGGTGGGGTGGGGTAAGGCGGGGCGGGGCGGGGCGGGGCGGGGTGTTCCCTCTCAGCGCGGTCCGCACCGAGTCCTTTAATCTCACCGGAAACCTCTTCTTTTGCGTAGAAAGACGCTCTGCTTGGCGCGCGAGCAACCCGCGCCTTTTGCTCCGCCCTTTCTCTCAGGAGCCCGCGGGGGCTGCGTGGACCGGGCCGGGCAGGGCAGGGCAGGGCTCCACCGTGTAGCCCTTATAGCTCTCGGCCATAAAGAACGACGAGTAAAAAAATAAATAAAGATAAAATAAATGTGCGCGGCTGCCGCCAAGCGGTGTTGAACCCGAGGCAAAAGCCCGCCTGCTCCGACTCGTGTTTTCTTTCCGCGGCTGTCAAAAGCCACCGGGCAGCAGCAATGTTTGCCGGAGAGACACATGGGGAGAGGGGAAGGGGGTGGTGGGTCCACCCTTCGCCTAGCTCTTCCTCTGCTAAAAAAAAATACAGACAGAAACAGAGATTAATACATACATTCAAAAACACGTTTTCAAACTAATGAAATTTTAAAAGGAAAAAAAAATCTCTTCCACGCACCGATGACTTTTTAGAGAACAATGTTAGGGTTTTCGTTTTTTCTTTCTTCTAAAAAGGACTTTATCGCAGTTTTTTTTTCTTTCTTGTGGATTTTACGGCAGTGTACACCCTAAACACGTGTCATAGGGTGCGGGGTGGGTCGTGCGGAGGGAGCCAAGATACACAATCCGGCAAAGCCATGAGCAGCGTGCCCCGTGTGGAGCGAGAGAGAGAGGAGCAAACATCTCCGATATCTCGCTCTCCTGGTGGCTGTCTTATCATCTCTCTCTCTCTCTCTCTCTCTCTCTCTCTCTCTCTCTCTCTCCTCTCTCTCTCTCTCTCTCTCTCTCTCTCTCTCTCTCTGCAGCTCTCTCTTAATGGAATATGTAATACGCAGCTCCAGCCCCCTCGTCTTTCCCCACAGGGGACTAGATTCAAACAACAATAAAAAGGAGCGTCTGAAAATAGAAGCTGCGCGTTTCATTCACGGCACTGCTGTTTTGTTTTTTTTTAATTTTTTGGCAGAGTACCTCTGTATTTTCACACGGCGTACATTCCCGGGGCGGTGGTGGCGTCGAGTGCGCTGGGTGCTCGTCCTCGTCTGCCTTCCCCGCCTCCTTTTCTCTCTCTCCCTCCCTCCCTCTCTCTCTCCCTCCCTCTCTCTCTACCTCTCTCTTTCCCTCTCTCCCTCTGCACTTTGCCACACCTGAGCCTGCCGCCCGACAGCAAGCAGAGAGGAGCGAACAGAACTGAAATCATGGCAGAACGATTTTGTCGTGTTTCCTCTTCTGCTTTCCTGTGCCCTCTCCTCTCCTCTCCTCTCCTCTCCTCTCCTCTCCTCTCCTCTCCTCTCCTAGTTTCCCACACTTTTGCCGCCGCGCCGCGGGGTCGCGGCTCTGGCGAAACTGTTCGGTTCGATACTTTCGGCGGGCGAATATTCGAAACTGTCTGTTCAGAGTAGAGTGCATCGACTGTATCTGTGTGTGTCTGCGTCTGTGTTGTGTCTGTGTTTGTGTTGTGTCTGTGTGTGTGTGTGTCTGTGAGGGGTTGAGCATGGAAGCGAGCGGTAGGCCTGAGTGGGAGAACAAATAGTGGAAGCCAAAGCCGAAGTAGGGGCTGGCCGGTACTGTCGCACCTCTCCGCTCCCCGGCTACATCTCTCTCTCTCTCTCTCTCTCTCTCTCTCTCTCTCTCTCTCTCTCTCTCTCTCTCTCTCTCTCTCTCTCTCTCTCTCTCTCTGTCACTTTTACCTCCTTTCCCTTGGTCCTGCTGATTACCGAGCACCTTATCTCCTCTCTCACTTTTACCGCGACCTGTTTGTAAACACGAGCAGGCGACGCGATGCGCCAGCTGTTATCTCTCTTTTTCATTCTCGCTTCCCCACCCACCCCCTCTCTCTCTCTCTCTCCCTCTCTCTCCGGAAAGTATTGAACGTCAGAACCCCTTAATCCTCAAGCGCACTGGAAAAACAAAGGTAGGACGAGAAGGGTTTTAATGCCTTTACCAAATGCATTAAAAATTACCCCTGCAGAGGCATTAAAACTGCCCAAAGGTGTTAAATTTTAATGCTTTTGGACAATTTCGTGCCTTCGCAAAGGCATTAAGTCCTACCTTTGTCTTTCCAGTGCGCCTTTGTGAATAAGATGGGAAATTTAAGCGCCGGCTGTCCTCATGGATCAGGGTTTGTCGAAACACTTGTTGCCCCAGTCGGTTGCCGGCTTATAAGGTTTCAGACGTATGGCAAAAATTTGTGAGTACATAATGTTTTATAATTTATTCGACCACAGTGTTTTATGAATGTGAAGGAAATGGTTTGGAATTTGTAAAAGAGAACGTGGCATACCTTGGAGGTGGAGGATGAAGACTTCTAACGACGGTTTGCTCTTCACCTCTCGCTCCCTCACTCGCTCGCACTCTTGCTCGCTCTTTTGCTCGCTCTTTTGCTCGCTCTTCTGCTCGCTCTTCTGCTCGCTCTTCTGCTCCTCCGTGGGGATGGGCCATTCCACGCGCCATGATAGCGCACTAACTGGAGCCGCGCCGGCTGCCCGCCCTTCAGGGGCTCCGGACCCTTTTGGCTTTACAGCCGGCTGTTACGCTCTGACTGGTTCAGGCGGTCCTACCGCGCCCCACCCCACCCCACCCCGCCACACCTCACACCACCCCAACTCACCTCACCTCACCCCACATCACCCCACCCCACCCCACCCCACCTCACCCCACCTTACCTCACCCCACATCACCCCACCCCCTACCCCGCCCCACCCCACCCCAAAAGCCCTCCCCTCTCACACCTTTGGAAAAACCTCAGGTCTTTCAACTGATTTATGTATACATGATACATTTTTAAACGATTACTGTTTACATAGAGCCATCACTCCTGAAAGGGAATAAGAAAACTTACTCGTAACAGTTTTATGTTTGCAGAATAATTTTCTTCTTGAACCAACATAAAATATAAATTTTTACTTTTCATTCCTTTTTTCATGATTTAAAATAATTCTTTGTTGCATGATAAGTTTTTGCAGTGTTTGTATTCCGCACCAGTCGTTTCTGCAGATCGGGACCCCTGGAGCCCTGCAAGACCACCGCGCCTTGTCCTGGGCTCCAGGACTCCAGGTGCTGGACCGCTGCCCCGCCCCGCCCTCAGAGATCATGGGTCATTCCCCTCTCCGTATCCCTTCCCCTCTGCCTCCCTCCCCCTCTGCCTCCCTCCCTCCCTCCTCCTTACCCTCTCTGCCGTGTATCTCACACTATACGTCGTGTGTTGTGTTTTGTTTTTATTCTTTCTTTTTGCTCCCCGATCGCCGTATGTGCCGTGTAGTGCCCCTTCGCCGCTCCCCCCCCCTCTTCTGCACCTTTCTGCTATCTTCTCTCTCTCTCTCTCTCTCTCTCTCTCTCTCTCTCTCTCTCTCTCTCTCTCTCTCTCTCTCTCTCTCTCTCTGGCTTTCTTCCTTCTTGCAGCCTCCTACCTTTTATTTTGATTCGATTCCTTTTGGTCGTGTTGTCTTTGTCGGACGCGATGGTGTATACGGCCGAGCTCGCATATCGCTGCCCAGGAGGTATACCTTCTATGCAGACCCAGTGCTGCTGGGGCTGAGTAAAGCACAGCAAAAAATAAAATTAACACTCTATATATCGCTACTATTAGTCTCATTTCGCAGAAAATATTTCGGAAATTTTAATAATCACTTCAATACGTTGAAATTATTGTTTGGCATTGCAACAAAGTGTTCGCCTTTTCCATTTTTTTAAAGTCAACGTTCGCTAAAACGACTTAAATCGAGTCTTTTCTGGAATTTTTAAATCGCTCCAGAAGAGTGACATTTGATGATTTGACTCAAAAAGAGTCACCAAAGTGACTCCAATAGAGCGATGTTCATCCATGTCGCTCTCCCAGGAGCATGAAAATTTGGTACAGAAAAGTCGCTCTCCCAAGATCGAAAAAGGCGACTCCTCCATTTTCAGTGCTTACCTATAGGTGTGTACGTGCCACAGTAAACACCCATATTTGTGGGCTTTATAAGTGTGTACTATGGCAAGTACACAACACACCTAAATGTGTGTGCCTGCAAGTACACGCAAATGTGTATGTACTAAGTACACACTTCGGTTTTCAGTGTAAAGAAATTTTTGATTAAACGACGAACACCATGAAAAACAATTCTTAGTGCAAAACGAAGGGACATTAGGTAAACTGCTGCAATATTCTGTTCCCTCTGACTGCGCATGTGGTTTTGTGTCAGTCGGGGATGGTATCGTATATTATGCAGCTCATCTCGTATGCGGTGTTGCCCCCCCCCCTCCCCCCACCACCACCACTGCTGCACGCGCCAGCAAGGCGTTCAACGCACAGTATGCAAACAACGCCCTTCCCCCCACTCCCTGTTTTTCCACTATGTTTACTGGGTCGTCCTCTGATAGCCTTTTTGCGTAATCCGCGGCAGCCGCTTGTCTCAACTCTTCTAAATTTTGAAACGCAGCCAAAGTTACCAATTTTCCGTATTATACGTCCTGGTTTTCAAGTAGTCATGGTTTTCTTATGGAAAATATGCATTGTAGCGTCTTGGTTTGTCCAAAACTCGTTGAATACCATGCCGCGTGTTTTGCGTGCACCGATACATGCTGCTGCTCTCCCTATCTAGCGTAACATTTTTTTCCTGAAAGTGAGATTCTTAAACTGTTGCCCTTTACCCTTCGCCGTGGGGGCCGGGTGATGTCACACTTACAAAATGTGTGCAATAACTTTTTTAAATTGTTCTCTTTTTTTTCTGTTGATTTTGAAAGGAAATTTTCTGTCCTTTTTTCTTTTGATAAATTTTGAACTTTTACCTCCATAGGCCTATCTGAATTTTCTCAATTTTATTTCGGTTTTTAGTTCAATTTTTCTTGATTTGTTCGGATTTTTTTGGATCTTTCATCTTGACGTTATTGTTTTCTTTTTTTTTACTATTTTTAATTAAAAAAAAAAGATTTTGTTTTGGGTCCGTACAATCATTTTTCGAAGTAATCTTCCCCTCACGCCCTTCGCTTGTCGAATTTGACTGTTTACGTTGAGCTCTTGCGGAGCATTATTTTTTTTTTTTACTTCGATTTTGTCTTTTGTCTTGTCCTCGTCGCTCGGTCGAGAGTAACCCGAACAGAGATATATATTGTGAATGGGTATTTTCCTGGTGAAGTGCTAGTTTTTCTCCCGCTGGTTTCGACGCGACGGATCTGACTGTTTGTGCTGAACTGTTTTCCGTGCGCCAGGATCGCGCAGCTGCCGCGCCGCCGCGCCGATACAGCTGGTTAGGAGCAGAGCAGTGGCCCCGCCCCGCCCCGCCCCGCCCCGCCCCGCCCCGCCCGGAGCACTAACGGTCATTAACACCGTCAAGTACACACTGCTGCTCGCTTAATGGAAACCTGTGGCCGGGCCGGGCCCGCGTGTCAACGAGCACCTCTCTCTCTCTCTCTCTCTCTCTCTCTCTCTCTCTCTCTCTCTCTCTCTCTCTCTTTCTCTCTCTCTCTCTCTCTCTCTCTCTCCTTCCCCGTGCCTCTCCTGCAACTCAGTATTACGAGAGCACGCGAACGCTCGCATCACTGATCGAGAGAGAGAGAGAGAGGCAGCACGTCGTGTATCTTTTTCTCCGCACAAACACGGCTGCTGTAGCAGTGTATAGTTTGACAGCGACGCGACACCTCCTCAGCGGCTGTGGGCTGAATGAATTACCTGTTGCCGGTGCAACAGGAGCAGCAGGGCGTTCCGGGGCGTTCCGGGGCGTTCCGGGGCGTGCTCGTCAGTCTTTGGGCAGGCCCCATGAGGGGTGGGTGCAGTTACAGTAGGGTGTTCCACGAATAGTGCCCAACTGTAGTAATCAAGTGAAGTGAAATCTTGGCAATCACCTGACAATTACCCAGTAATCGCTAGGTAGTCAGTAGGTAATGGTAGTCCCTACTAATCGTAATCTTTTGTTAATCCGTAGTACAATTTTTATTATTGTTGTTGCACCCCTCGGTGGTTTTGATCTCCGCCCTTGTTGCACTCATGGGCCACGTCCGTACTATACTATACAACTACTACACTACTATGCAAACGCTGGTATCGAAATCAGCTTGCTGATTCTTCCGTATACATTTCCGCGCCTCCTCCCCCCGCCCCGCCCCGCCCCGCCCCACCCCACCCCGCCCCGCCCCGCCCCACGCCGTGGGTGGCACACGCTCACCCACAGGTGACGGCTCTGCTCGAGGAAGCGGTGACGGTGGTTTTCGTCACCCGGCCGCACGTCACCCGCCATTGCCCCCCCCCCTTCCCCTCACGTCCCTCCACCCCACGCAGGTTTCTCCTCAAACCGCACTCGCCGCCTTGATGTCATCCAAGTGTGACGAAGAACATGCGGGGGGAAAAAGAAACGCAATGTGTGTCAAAGACGCTTTGTAGCCCACGGGGATTGGGTAGGGGAAGCCCCCAGAGGACACGCCCGCCTGGAAGATTCTATACCGTCCGTTACATGCGAGGGGATCTGATCCGTCAGGACCAGATGCCCCTCCGGTGTCTCGTTGCGTCGTCTGCTCCGGTTGCGTCAGACCGCCCTGATACACTATGGAACATCCTCAATACGCCTATGCCTAGGCCCCTCTCCCCTCCCCCTCAACTCACCCTCTCCTTTATGAATGACTAAAAGGACTCAGTCACCGCACATCGATACAATATTACGGACCCTGTCGTCACATATATATAATCCTTTCCTCATTAAAGAGAGAGCAAGGTTGTAGTTTCCTTGTTCTATCTTTCGCTCTTCTTTGGGTCAGTCAATGATTTTGAATATTTTTTTTTCTGTTTTGGTGACGACGTATTATAATGTGGCTGCTCTTTCCACATTCTATACTCAAATGCATTTGGTCATTTTAGTTGTTGTCGTGGTCTTCGTCGTCGTCGTCGTTGTTGTTGTTATTATTATTATGCGGATACAGTATATTTTTTGGAACAGGTTGCGCGCTCACCTTGCCCTACAGGCGGCCGCGACGCTGGCCCTGACAAGAACAAGGGGAGCGATAAAAGAGCAAAATAAATGCCCCACCCCACCCCACCCCACCCCGCCCCGCCCCGCCCCGCCCCGCCGCGCCCCGCCCCGCCCGGACCCGCACAAAGTGGATTCTGACTGCAGCACCTTCCCGTAAAGACAACAGAACGGCGACGCCGCGGCCGCGCTTTTGTACTTTACAGGGCGGTGCGACCCGCGAAACGGCGCGAAGTGGGGAGGGGAGGGGGGGGGGGTCTACCCACAGCATGGCAACGGCATTTAAGTGTTTTCCTGACAAGAACAAGAAAGTCGTGTTTTGCTCTGTTTTGCAGTACTATCTCTCCCTCTCTCTCTCCCTCTCTCTCTTCCTCCCCTCTGCGTTGCCATCAGCGCCTTGTTCACCTTACCTCCACCTATATTCTTTTCTTCTCTCTCTCTCTCTCTCTCTCTCTCTCTCTCTCTCTCTCTCTCTCTCTCTCTCTCTCTCTCTCTCTCTCTCTCTCTCTCTCTCCCTCCCCTCCTCTGTTTCGTACTCGATAAATGTTGGACGCAGCTGGCGCCGTTGCCTCCCAGCTTCGCCTTGTCGAGGAGGGAAGAGAGGAACACCTCACCTTGTCCATTTTGAGTCTGTGGGGGTTCGCCAGTTCGCTACAAAATCAAACAATGAAATCAAAACAAGGAAATCTCCCAAAAAACGTGAGGGGAGTTTCCTTTTTTATTTATTTATTCATTTTTTATTATTTTTTTTTTTTGGTTTTGTTTTGTTTTCCTCGAATAAGTGAGTTCTTCTACACTGGAAAAACAAAGGTAGGACTTAATGCCTTTCTAGCGGTGTGAAGTTTTAATTCCTTTGCAAAGGCACGAAATTGTCCAAAGGCATTAAAATTTAACACCTTTGGGCAGTTTTGATGCCTTTGCAGGGGTGCTAATTTTTAATGCCATGGTTAAGGAATTAAAACCCTTCTCGTCCTACCTTTGTTTTTCCAGTGTAAGTTTTCCCTTTTCCCTCAAAAATTCACCCATTGTTTATCTTTAGTTTTTCCCGACCAAAGTTTGATGCGGTAAGAAAGTTTGGCGCCGCTGCAGCGGAGGAGTGACGTGTTATTTCAATACCTCGGCCGGCAGCCCGTATTTCTCTCTCGCGATGAAGCTTCCCGCCCGACCTGCTCTGCTCTACTGCTGTTGCGGCTCCCGTAACTTTGACGGCCGCGCTGCCTCGGAGAGACTTACGCCCCCGCCGTCCATGGAGAGAGAGAGAGAGAGAGAGAGAGAGAGAGAGAGAGAGAGAGAGAGAGAGAGAGAGAGAGAGAGAGAGAGAGAGAGAGAGAGATGGGGGTCGCGGCCGCGGTGAGGAGAGAGAGGGATGTTTTCAAAGCCCGCCAGCCCAGCGGGCCGCGGAAGACCGACTGACCGGCCGAGAGTGTTCCGCATTTGGAGTGGGGAGGTGAGGATGTCGTTGGGAAGAAATGGTCGTAATTGATGAAATGGACGAAATTGTCTTTAAAGAATAAATAAAAAATGAAATGGAAGAAAATGGCCCAAACGAGAAAAAGTAAAGTTCTCGATGGAAAAATATATTGTCAAGGTGGAAAAAAAATTGTCAGGACTGGAGGAAAATGGTCAGAATGGGGAAGCAATAAGATTTTTTTTTAAAAAAAAAAACGTGTGAATGCCCTCCTCTCTTGCTGGAAAGAATGAGGGAGGAACTTTTCTCTTGCTCAGTGTGCACAGACAGACAGACAGAGAATGTAATGTCGTCTGCTCTGAAGGGGCGGGCGAGAGATAATTTGACTCGCTGTCTCCATTTCTACGCGCGCCTCTTCTCTCTCTCTCTCTCTCTCTCTCTCTCTCTCTCTCTCTCTCTCTCCTTCTCTCCTACCTCCTCTACCCCTACCTCCCTCCCCCTTCCAGCGTTCGCAGTGCGTTATTCCACTGGGAAAATGCTGCTAGTGCACCAACGTGGAGAAGGAGAGATGCGATGCGGCATTTCAGGGAGGAACGCCCGAGGCCCGAGCACGGGGGTACACCACCCGACCGTACCCCATCCCCCATCCCACCGCATTGCATACCCCAGCCATCCTCACCCCAACCCACCCCACCCCACCCTACCATACCCCACTCCATCGCAGCAGACCCACAGGTGCTTGCATGTGAGCAAAATCCGCTGCACGACAGCCCTACAAAATCGCTGTCTACACATGCCCCCTCTCTTGTTTGACTGATGCGCCCTATAGGCGCAATCGACAAAATAAAAAAAATATATGTTTATATTTAAAAAATGAAAATGAAAAAAATGTATTTTACATGCTTTCTGGTATATAAAAGATTTTTTTTTAATGAATAGTTTGCCTTAGGAGGGTTGCGATTTTTTAAAAAAGCGATACAATTTTTGTGTTTTCTTCCGGAGATTTTTATGAGCAAAGATTCTTGTCACTGAAAGCTACAGACAAGAGGTAGCGGGCAGTGTTATCACGGGGCGGGGCGGGGCGCGGCGGGCATCTCCTTGAGCGACTGGAAGGACGCGGTCTGCCGGCCAGTGCAAGACAAAGGGCGACCGCAGCTGCCCGGGCGTTGGCCCCACGCCCCCCCCCCCCTTTTCTCTCTCTCCCTCTCTCTCCCCCTCTCTCCCTCCCTGGCGATACCGCCCTCCCCTCCCCTCTCCCCCCTCTTCTTCTTACCGGTTTTGCGCGATTAGAATTATAGGAAAGCGATCGCAATCAATGACTGCTTGCGCCCGAGGGGAATGTGTGTGTGTGCGTGTGTGCGTGAGAGAGAGAGAGAGAGAGAGAGGGAGAGAGAGAGAGAGGGAGAGAGAGAGAGAGGGAGAGAGAGAGAGAGAACCTGGCCTCTATGTTAAATATAGAAGGTTCGCACGGCGCGGTTCAAGCAGCGACCACCAATATCCGTTCAAACATTGGAGAAAAATATATAGGTGACAATATTTTGGCGGCCACGCCACATTAATTTCTGCTCTAAAAGTCATAATCTAACAGGAAACCTCGTCAAAGTAATTTTATTTCAATTTAAAAAAAAAATACTTTTTTCCTTTTTTTTTAAACCGAGCACTTTTTTTCTAGAAAAAAAATTACATGGAATATGCGATATGCGGGAAAATGCATGAGAATACACCAAAGTTCATCAAAACACTCGGCATAAATTCTTAGTAAAATACCGAAAAGTACGTGCGTGGTACAAGAAATACAAAGTGCACACCCCACCTGTTGCTTCTCGTTTTGCTCACATTTGATCGTTTACCTTCGTACAAATAAAACACGCAGATCTAGTTAGTGTGTCCGCAGTACAGCAACGAGTCGGCCGCTCCTGCGGGACCCGCGCCCGCGGTGCGCATGCGCGGCGCACGGAGGGGGATAATGCCCTGATAGACATGTCGAAAGAGTAAACGATCCTTGAAAACTTTTGGGACGCTGCGGCAGCCCGGCCCAGCCCAGCCCAGCCCCAGCCGCGCGGAGGCCGTGAAGTACTTGAGCTTCTTTCTCGACCTCTTCCTCCTCCCCCCCCCCTCTCCTCCAGCGGCGCGAATCCTGCCCGCAGCGCCACGGCGCAGGCCATTGGGCCGGCTCGTCATCGCAAAGGACCTTTGTCTCAGGGAAGAGTAAGGACCGCAGCAGCGGCGACGGCAAATTGGCCTTCTTCTTCTTCCTAGTGATCTGCCACTACTTCATGCTTCGGTTTTTCTTCTTCGTCGTCGTCTTCTTTATTCCCTTCTTCTTTCACATTTCTCCTCTCCTTCTGAATATTCTTCTTTTTTACCCTCTACTTCTGTATCCTCTCTTTTTTAACCCTCTCCTTGTTCATCCTCTTTCTTTTTCATCCTCTTTATTTTATTATCCTCTTTTTTTTTCATTCCCAATTTTTTTTTTTCATCCTCTTTCTTTTTTTTTCATCCTCTTCCTTTTTTCACCCTCTATCTTTTACTCGCCCTCTTTTGTTGCATCCGCTTTTTTCATCCTCTTTCTTTTTGTCATCCTCTTTCCTTTCTCTTTCCTTTTTCACCCTTTTCTTTTTCACCCCTCTTTTCATCCCCTTCCTTCTTCCCTACCACTCTACTCTCCTCCTCTCTCCCTTATACACGATCCTCTTCCTTTTCATCTGCCCCCGCCCCCTTCGTGAGCCCCAGAGCATAATATTCAGTGCGAATCCTTAGAAGGCCCTGGCTACACACCTTCCACCCTTTTCCTCCACGCGTTCCTCTCTTCCTCACCCTCTCCCTCTCTCACTCGCTTTCTCCCTCCCCCTTCTCTCTCTCTCTCTCTCTCTCTCTCTCTCTCTCTGTCTCTGTCTCTCTCTCTCTCTCTCTCTCTCTCTCTCTCTCTCTCTCTCTCTCTCTCTCTCTCTCTCTCTCTCTCGCTCTGCTCGTGGAGGGTCGGTCCGGTCAGGGACACCCGAGTCAGAGGGAAGGAATAGCGAGGCGAACTTTCAACGAAACGAGCAAAGTTGTCGCTAAAATTTAAAATTTGTTTACAGCTCCTCTTTATTTCTTTCATTTTGTTTTGTCGTTTTCATTATTGAGAGAGCTGTCTTGTATTTTTCATATTTTATTTTTTTGTAAGGAGGGATCGTGAATGTTTTCTCGAGAACCGCAAGGAGAACGCCTCTCTAGTGTGGTGCTCTCAGGCTCGGGGCGGGGCGGGGCGGGGTGGGGCGGGGTGTGGCGGGGTCGTTCCGAATCCGCGAGTTTAGGATTAATAATTACTGTAGGATCCGAGGGGGAGCGAAGAAGCCATTCCCTCTGATGTGGCCCCTCTCCCTCTGAGCTCCTACGCGCCCTCAGCCTCACGGAGAGAGGGAGAGGAGAGGGAGAGAGAGAGAGAGAGAGAGAGAGAGAGAGAGAGAGAGAGAGAGAGAGAGAGAGAGAGAGAGAGAGAGAGAGAGAGAGAGCTGTGAGGAAGCCCTACGAGACTCGCTGCTTATGCCTCTTCGGGCTCCTCTACCTGACCGAGCCGAGTCCACATGACCGCATACGGGTACCACCCGCTGCGCGGCAAAAATCTGGAACCAGGAGAAGAAGAAATAAATTTTGAAAAAAAAGGGCCACTGGCGTTTGAGTTGAGTTCAATATTGAATACGAGATGCGTTGAATTTGTTTTTCGCACTAGGATGACAATACATTTAATTTTTACTGTGAGTCCCTTGAGCTGCGACACCTTTTTCTTTCTCACTCAACATCACATCATAGCGTACTGCAAAGAGAGAAAAAACTTGAGCAGTCCAAGCAGAGAAGAAAAATATAAATGTATACATAAAGAAAAAAGTTAGTGAGAAGCCCGAAAAAAAATACTCTAGGATGAAAAAAAAGAAGAAGAGTAGGAAGAGAGCAAGAGAGAGAGAGAGAGAGAGAGAGAGAGAGAGAGAGAGAGAATGAGAGAGAGAGAGAGAGAGAGAGAGAGAGAGAGAGAGAGAGAGAGAGAGGGAGAGAGAGGTGCCGGCGGGGCGTTAGGGTCGGTGCGAGCGCCGCCGTAATGGGACGGGGATTAATAACGCTTGGGTATTATTATAATGGGTGAACCGTGCCGCTCAGGAGAGAGAGAGAGAGAGAGAGAGAGAGAGAGAGAGAGAGAGAGAGAGAGAGAGAGAGAGAGAGAGAGAGGGATGCTCTGCTGGTTGGTCACGTGTTGATGCACAGCAGTACGTTGCACACCGCGAGCATAACAGTACGCTCTCGTATCGAGCCCCCCCTCCCCCCCCCTCGCCACTTCCCGACCATCTACAATTCTAATTAGGACCCTAACACTGGCTTCCTCGCCACCACCACCATCACCAATGACCTCACCTGCTTGGCGTTTTGGAAAGGGAGAGAGAAAGAGAGAGAGAGAGAGAAAAAAAAGTACATACATCCGCAGTGGTAGTGAAAACTTAGCTGTGTTTTTTTTTTTAAATTTATAATTATTATTTTCATGTGGCAGCGACCTACTTCCGGTGTGCAGTTATTCTTTCCACTGAACATCAAACATCAGCATCCGAATTATGAAGTTTTCTGAAAACCAGGAATATCCGAAAAAAAAATTATTACGGTTTTCTAGGCTTTAATTTTTTTTTCAGTTGTTTGAAAGAGGTCGGTCAGGTGGTGTCGGGCGCATGTCCATGTCATGTCTGTACGACTTTATGCAGGCTGCTGCTGCCAGCGCTAATGATCGGACAACTGTGCGGCCGACGGGAGAACTAATAGGCTATGGTAGCGGCCCGGCCCGGCGTGGGAACGCCCCGCCCCGCCCCGCCCCGCCCCGCCCCGCCCCGCCCCGCCCCGCCCCGCCCCGCCTCGCCTCCGTACTGCTGCCTCACTCTTTTCTCGCTGCTAGTGGGCCAGCCCATTCACACAAAGTTGGCGGGAAGACGGTAGAAAAGAAAGAACAAAGAAAAAAATGGATAGAAATTTATTTATTAAAAAAAAGAGAAAATAGTGCGGAAAATTATTGTACTACCGTTGTAAGCAGAGTTTACATGTCAAATACAGTTCGGGCCTGGTCTGCAAATGGCAACGATTGCGCGTGATTTTGATTTGGTGGAGACAATCGTGAAAAAATCGACGTCATTTTTTAAAGTGTGTCATCGGGTTCGGCAGATGCAGCCTGGTGTGGTGCGGCGGCGCGGCTCTCTGGTCCAGCGAGACGAACTGGATCAAGACGAGGCCGGGGCGGGGCGGGGCGGGGCAGCGAAGCGTCACCTGTTTTCTGCTGCCCTTCAGAAGACGGGGCAGCGTCGCGACGGCTAAGAAGTGAGAAGCACCTCCCTGCCCTGCCCTCCCCTCCTCTCCCCGGCGCGGGAAGGAAACCGTTACAGAGACCAGTCTGTGTGCAGGCAAGCCCGCAGCGCAGCAGCGGGCCACCTCGGCTACCTCTCTCTCTCTCTCTCTCTCTCTCTCTCTCTCTCTCTCTCTCTCTCTCTCTCTCTCTCTCTCTCTCTCTCTCTCTCTCTCTCTCTCCCCTACCCCCTAGTAAATTACGACGGCCATATTGTTCTTGTTGTGGCCAAAAATCGTATCACGTGTTTTTTTCCCCACCCTCTTTTTTGTTCTTTTTACATGAATTTTTTTTTTAAATTTGTGGCCGCTCTAAATACTAGTAGTAGCAACTGCAGAGATCGGTATACTGATCCTGATAGGCTATAACGACAACACTAACTTGATTTGTATTTTTTATTTGAACAAAACTAAACAATCAAATATCTTTTGCGCATTTTTGTGGTGCAATCGTACACTTTCGTGCATAATTTTATACAAAGTAATGCAATTTTGTGCACAGATTTGTGCACAAATTTGTGCGAAACGATGCGCAGCAGGTTTGACTTTCGCACACACAACGTTTTCGCAAATATGGACAAAAACATTGAGCGTGCAGTTAAAAACAGCACGTGAAACGTGCATGAACGCTCTGCCCAAATGTCATTTTATTTTTATGACGGTGGCTCGGCGCGGTCACTTTGAACCTCTGTCGCATTGTGGCCGGCCGGAGCCGGATGGGCTTCACTCGAGAAGGGCGCTGCAGGTGCGGGCGCGGCGGCCCGGTCAAACAGGTGCAGCCCCCCCCCTCTCTCTCTCTCTCTCTCTCTCTCTCTCTCTCTTGCTCCCCCCTCCCCCTCCTCCGCGGGGTCCGGACTGTGACGCGGACCGCAGGCGAGGCGGTTGGCCCGCACAGCGCGACCGACCACCGGGTTGCCTACCCCGCCGCTCACAGGCGTTTCCTAGCGGCAGCTCGCGCGCATCGCAGCAGCGACAGAGCGAGCGAGTGATATCTCACTCTTGCACTCGCTCACTCCTGCTGTCTCTCACTCTTGCTCGCTCGCTCACTCCTGCTCGCTCGCTCACTCCTGCTCGCTCGCTCACTCCTGCTCGCTCGCTCACTCCTGCTCGCTCGCTCACTCCTGCTCCTGCTCGCTCTAACTCTTCCTCCCTCTAACTCTTGCTCGCTGTTACTCTTCATCCTTCCTCTCTTGCTCGCTCTCACTCCTGCTCACTCGCTCTCTCGCTCGCTCTCTCCAACCTCTAAATGTAAAGACGCAGATGTAAAGGAGCCTCTTTTCCACGTGGAATGCCGCTCGCTGATGTCCGTCGCAATGCGGAGAGAAAGAGAGAGAGCGAGAGAGGTCGGAAGTGAGAGAGAGAGACAGAGAAAGGATAGCGAAAGACTAAACAGAGGCCTTTGTCCTCTCTCTCCAGGCGAGGGCGTTATTAATAATGGAAGCGGCGCCTCTTTGCGACGCCTTCATTCTCCAAAGTATTATTTCTTCCTGTCTCTTCGCTCTGCCCTCCCTCACTATCCTGCCCTCTCCCTCCCAATCCTCCCCTCCCCCTCCCTCTCTCTCTCCCTCTCTCTCTCCCTCTCTCTCTCCCTCTCTCTCTCCCTCCCTCCCTCCCTCCCTCCCTCTCTCCCTCTCTCTCCCTCTCTATCTCTGGACGCACCTTTCCTTCTCGAATTTAGAGGACGGGTATAGAGTATAGAGAGAGTGGCCTCTAGAGTGGCTACTGATCAAGCCTTCCATCGGGAACCAGCCTGTGCAATGTGGGGTATGATGAATAAGTTTTCACCCTCTAACTCAGGTGTTCTCCACTCCACCCTTCCTGACCCCGCACCATCCCCCACGCCCTCCTCCACCCCGCCCTATTTCACCCCAGTCCACCCCTCGCTTTACCCCGCCTCTAACCTGCTGACACCAGTGACACTGCGGTGACACGGGTGACACCGGCAGAGCGATTCCGGTGCACAGACTCGTGGGCCTATACTGCCTGCGAGTGCGAGAGAACCAGAGCGCTCCCGGCTCCCAGACTCCAGGAGAGAGAGAGAGAGAGAGAGAGAGAGAGAGAGAGAGAGAGAGAGAGAGAGAGAGAGAGAGAGAGAGAGAGAGAGAGAGAGAGAGAGAGAGAGAGAGAGAGGGACGGGGGGAGGAGTACGCGCACCGGAATCGCTCTGCAGTGACACTGTGGTGACAGCAGGACGCAAAGTAGAGAGAGACGCAGGAGGAAGGGGGGCAACCACGCGTAGATATCGTCCTGGAGATACGGCGGGCGGGGCGGGGCGGGGCGGGGCGGGGCGGGGCGGGGCGGGGCGGGGCGGGGCCCACTGCAAGGTGGAGATACGGATGGTGTAGGGTGGGGCGGGGCGCGCTCTTCAAGGTGGACATATGAACGGGTCGCCCCGCCCCGCCCCGCCCCGCCCCGCCCCGCCCCGCCCCGCCCCGCCCCGCCCCGCCCCGCCCCGCCCCACCTGCCACGTTCGATGCCACGGCCAGCAGTGTACAGGGGCGCGCGTGTCGGTCCAAACTTCCCCCCGCTGGGCTCGGCGCGCCTTTGTTCCCGACGCGCACGTGGAGCTGCTGCGGTCCCGATAAAGTAGTGCACCGTGCCGTACAGGAACCTGCCGCCCTGCCCCGGCCCGCCCCGGTGACAGCGCAGCGCTTCGAAAAGTTGAGCGGCGCGGCGCCCCGGGCCCGGGCAACACGGCTGCAAGTGTGTGACGTTGTCACACACTTGGGCAAGCAGGAAACAACGCTGACATTTTTGTTCACCTCGTGACTCAGGAAAATTCGGGAAAAAAATCAGGAAAATCCAGAAAAATTTAATTAAAATTTAAGTGAACATTCAGAAAAATTCTATGAAATTTCACAAAAATTAACGAGAACTTACCAAAATTTTCAGAAATTTTCGAAACCTGTCGACCAAAATTTGGAGTTGTCTCCCCCCTCACACTTACCGCACCATTCTGCTTCGTCCGAGGGAGCCGCGACTATTTGTGCAATCAAGTGTACACACTCGTTGCAATCATTGCAATCAAGCTTGAATTTTTAAAAAAATATGCCGCTTTGAAGAAAACCGCGTGATCTCGGTTTACAATGAGAAAAAGAAGTTAGCTGGATATGGACAAATAACATTTATGGAGCTGAGCTATGTAGCAAAAACTTGGCAGTATACTGCTAAACACTTTTGCTCTTTCGTTAAATGTTTTTGTGGTACAGCTAACTTTTTAGTTATTGTAAAGCTACAATTGTGAGATGTGCACATATAGCAATTTTTTTTAATATATATATATATTTTTTAAGCTGCATAAGCAAGGTTATTTTTTATTATTTAAATAGATTTTAAAATTAAGTTTTATAGCCTTAAAAGCTCGAAACCGTACTAAATTTACTATTACTGCAGATCTTAAGTTGTGCAATCCACCACAATCATGCAATCTGTGTACACATTTTGTTTGAGTCGGTGCCCCCTCCCTCGGCTGCACGGGCAACTGATTCAGAAGATCGCTCTCATCTCTCCGTCCTTGTTGCACCTGCAGCGGTGCCCTATGCTGGCCATGGTGGTGCTCCATGAGTGCGACGAGGACAGAAGTATGAAAGCGATCTTCGGAATCGCTATCGGAAGGCGTGTAGGCCTCCTGAGTGGGATTAGTGTCACCCCCGACTTGTCCCGCAGACTTGCGCCTCCCGGAGCCCCGGAGTCAGCACGGCACCGGAGGGCGTTTACCTCTGCATGAATTGTCGGTAAACAACAACTCCGGACGCGAGCGGAGGCAGGTACAGACAAGCAGTGACACGCGCCCGGGGCGGGGCGGGGCGGGGCGGGGCGGGGCGGGGCGGGGCGGGGCGGGGCGGGGCGGGGCGGGGCGGGGCGGGGCGGGGCGGGGCGTGGTTAGGCGGGGCGGGGTCCAAAGGTCCGGAGGAGCATGCAGGAGCCCGTGTTATATTCAGTTAAGAAAAGGCGAAAAAATCGCGCTGGCCCCGGGGCCGCCCCGGGGCCTGGGGCGCGTAGCCGAGAAGGGAAAGGGGGGGAGAGGGGAAGGAGCGGGGGAAGGAGCGGGTAGCTTGATTCCAAGAACCAACTGCACGGTGACGTTCGCTGCACGACGCGCTCTCCGTCGGCTTCGGCTTGCGGGTGCACGAACGCGCTCGGCTCGGCCCGGCCGACCCTTCGTCGTGCAGTTAGTTCGCTACCTGTCGAACCCGCTCCGCCCCCTCCTCCCCCCGCTCCTTCCCCTCTCCCCCCCTTTCCCTTCTCGGCTACGCGCCCCAGGCCCCGGGGCGGCCCCGGGGCGGCCCCGGGGCGGCCCCGGGGCCAGCGCGATTTTTTCGTCTTTTCTTAACTGAATATAACACCGGAGAGAAGCCCTCCGGACCTTTGCACCCCGCCCCGCCCCGCCCCACCCCGCCCCACCCCGCCCCGCCCCGCCCCGCCCCGCCCGGAGACTCCGGGGCGCCAGTGTCGTCTCCGGCCCCGCAGCGAGCGGACGCTCTCCGCACAGCACGCGTGCGCTGCCAGTGCGCGTGTCTCCCTGTCGCCGTCATCCTCAGTGGCGGCGTTATTCCGTCCGTCTCCGGGGCGGTGAGCGTTATTGCGAGACCAACGCGATCATCGCCGGTGCTCGAAGGCTTGAAGGCCAGCGTTATATCGTCAGCGTTATCGTTATCGTCAGCGTTATCGTCAGCGTTATCGTCAGCATTTTCGTCGGCGTTTTCGTCACTTTCATCGTCAGCGTTGTTGTCAGCGGCGTGACTACAGTACTCGATTTTCTTTTCCGGGTCGGGGGCGTTGTCGACATTTGGCTGATTTGTGTGTGAGTGTTACGTTTTTCTTCTTTTTTTTGTTGTTGATGTGAGTGTTTGCACACGCAAAAAACGGTTGTGCATTTTCTGTTTTACTTTTTTTTAAACTTTTTTTTTAAATTTCTAGTGCTTGTTGGTTGTACCGCGCCGCTCAGCGTTACGCGAAACCCTCTCCATCCCATCACTGTCGTCTTTGTTCTTGTTTCTTTTTCGCTCTTTCTCCTCCTCCTTTTGTTTTTGTTGTTGTTGTTGTTGTTGTTGTTGTTGTTGTTGTTGTTGTTGTTGTTGTTGTTGTGTTCTGTCCCGCACAATGGCGCGCAGGGGCGCAGCGCAGCGCAACGGAGAGAAGAATTTTAGCCCTTTATATTAACGGGATGAGAAATAAAAATAGTCGCGGACTTTAGGCTGAATGTAAATTAAAACATCACTTAAAATTCAAAAAGTTTTAAGAAAAAGAGTGATCATTTAGTCAATATTGTGTTATTCTGTTTTTTTTTTTTTAATCATTATTACTATTTTTTAAAAAAATTCTTCCCTATACCTTGGACATACTCTTCGCTGGGCATTTAAATTAGATAGCATACATATATTTATATTTTCAGTTTTGCTCGTCCACTAATAATTGTTATGAAATTTTACTGTGCTGGTGACGATAGTAATGCTCATGCCGTTTCCTCTCTGACAGGGCGGTGGGAGGAGAGGGGCGCCTCCAGGCCCCCGCGGCCCCACCGGCTGCTCACCAGTAACGATATGGCGCTCAAGGGGTGAGTCGAGTCACACCACACGGTTTTGTTTGTTGATTTTGCAAGTAAATTTTCTGTTACTTTTTGACAAGTTTTGATCTTTTCCCCCTATTTCTTCCTTTTTTCATTTTTAGTTGACTTTTCGGATTTTTTTGTGTAACTTTCTTCTTGATTTTATTTTGATTTTTTTTTAAATTGCATTTTTTCTGATGTGGTGGCGGGGGCTGTTCAATGAATTTTGTGCCCTCCTCCGCCCCCCCCCCCCAACCCCCTCGAACCCATCTCAAATTTGGACCACTCGGTATTTTATTGAATTATTCTGTTATGACTTATCAATAAAATACCGAGTGTACCAAAATGTGAAATTATGTTTCGCATGGTGTTCGAAAGTTGACTTTGGCAGACCCTAGCTCACTCTGGAGGCTGTTACGCTCACAGTGGACGCTCTCTCTCTCTCTCTCTCTCTCTCTCTCTCTCTCTCTCTCTCTCTCTCTCTCTCTCTCTCTCTCTCTCTCTCTCTCTCTCTCTCTCTCTCTCTCGCTTCCTTTCGCTCCCTCTCTCTCCCTCTCGGCCGAGGAGGTTCCCTACTGACCCTCTCTCACTGCATAATCCCATTACATACCTGGGTAGATCGCTGTCTGTCGCGCCGGGCGGGGCGGGGTGCGGGGCGCGGGGCGCGGGGCGCGGGGTGCGGGGTCGGCTGGGTCGGCCCACCTGCATGGCGTCCCCGCCCGCTCGGCCCGCGGCGCCCCTCCCCGCCCCTCCCCGCCCCACCCCGCCCCACCAAGCACCCACCCCAGAGCCTAGAGCCCGCGACGAAGGACCAAACTCGCTCCCGACTAAATAATAAATAGCGCAGAGAATAGGCTGGCTCTGGCTCCGACCAGTTCCACCCCTCACCGATCCAACCCACCCCCACCGCAAATGTTTGTTTGACCACGGATTTTTTTTTAATAACAGTGTACACTAACAGTTTATTCCCCGGCCGGTTCTCGCTCAAGTGTCTTTATAAATATTTTTTTTAAATTTTATTCGCACGCTCATTGTCGAGGGGGCCACCACTCTTGTAATCCTGTGTACAGTAGTAAGTGTAATCCTTAACCAAATTTTGAAGAATTATCACTAAACTTCACCTAATTGTTCTTATTTTTTGGTTGGAGCCCCCATAAATTATGTGTAATCCCACAAAATTCGTGTGTAATCCCTGTAATCACGTAATCCTGAGCTGAAGTGGTGGCCCCCTCGCTCATTGTTCTTTCCATGAACTCCTGGTGAAATTTAATGTTCTCACCTCTGCACTGGTAAAACTAAGGCGTAACTGTACGCTTGAATGAAGCATACAGTTACGCTTGAAGGCGTTACGCTTTGAAATTAAGCGTACGAAAGAAATTCTCCCATACATTTAGATAGGACGAATAGGAGCGGATACACCCATAACGCTTGATTTCAAGCGTAATCTCAGTACGCTTGAAAACGGGGCGTAAGGCTATGCTTTAGTTTTACCAGTGTGCTTGTTCAAGTGTAGGAGTGAAAGAAATCACATGTACAAATGTGTGACATTCGCGCACTTGGGTTTCCAGAGTACAACGCACACACACATAGTCACACAATAGTCCACCGTTTGGAGGCATCGGGACGGTGACCACAACAACAGCATTAGCAATAGCCCCGCAGGAGAGGAGCGAGCGACTAGCTCGCGGCAACATGTGGGAACACGCTCCGGCCCGCCCCGCCCCGCCCCGCCACGCCACGCCCCGCACTACGCTGCTTCCCATTTCACCCCTATCTGCTCTCTCCTGCCCCGGCTGAGGCGCCCCACCCCGCCCCGCCCCCCTACGCCACGCCCCGCCACGCCCCGTGGCCCTTGTTGGGGTTGGGTAGCCTGGCCGCAGCTGTCGCCCGCCCCGCCCCGCCCCACCCCGCCCCGCCCCACCCCGGCCCGCCCCGCCTCGCCCCGCCCCGCCCAACGTAGCCAGAGGAATGCTCGGGGCGCCATCCGCCCTCTGCCCTCCGCCGCCCACACCGGCGCACCCCGGTGCCCTCTCCACAACCCCTTCCTCTCTCTCTCTCTCTCTCTCTCTCTCTCTCTCTCTCTCTCTCTCTCTCTCTCTCTCTCTCTCTCTCTCTCTCTCTTTCTCTCTCTCTCTCTCTCGGCAGAGAACGGAGGGGAAAAGATAGAGGAGCCATGCGTGAGCGCGCGAGAAAGAGCGAGAAGCAATAGAGAGAGAGAGAGAGAGAGAGAGAGAGAGAGAGAGAGAGAGAGAGAGAGAGAGAGCTGACTTTCCTACCCTCCCTAATTCACTTTTGGCTTTCTCCGTCCTTCCTGACGCCCCTCCCTTTCTCCCTTGCTCGCTTTCTCTCTTCTCTCTGGTAATTCTTGTCATTCTCAGTCGAGTCGCGAACCCCCGAACAGCCCTCACATCCTCCTGAAAGAATTTCAGGTGGTCGGGGCGGGGTTCTGCCCCCACCTCACCTCACCTCGTTTCACCTCACCTCACCCCACTTCACCTCACCCCACCTCACCCCACCCCACCTCACCCCTTCCCATCCCACCCGAGGGCGAGGGAGGATCACTTATTGAACATGTGTACAATGGGTGGTTTTGTTTTTCCCTTTTGATTTTTCTGACACTTTCTTTTAACTTTTGTTTTGATTTCACAAGAGAATAATGAAAATTTCTTTCACTTTTCCTTCATTCTGATTATTTTTCATTCTTCCTTGTCATTTTTTTCTCGATTTTTCTCCAAGTATTTCCTTTAACTTATTTTGATTTTTTTTTCTTCTTCATGTGTTTAAAATTTGAAATGATTTTTGGGAGACCGCACAACGAATTTTCGAATTGACCCCTCCCCCGCCCTCACCTCACCTGACCTCAGCTCACCTACCCTCGCATTCGTACCCAGGCCTGGTCCGGTCCGGCCCGGTCTGGTCTGCGCTGGTCGAAAGCCCAAAACCCGCAGTATATCACGGGGGTGTTCCGCCCGCCGCACCCGCCCCGCCCCGCCCCGCCCCGCCCCGCCCCAGCCCGTTAAAGCCCTGCAGGACCAGTGCGGGCCGCCCAGCGAGCGACCCCTCGACCGTTTGACCTGACCCCGACTGAGCAGAATACGCCCTCTTTTATCAACTTTTGCTCCCCTGCCCCCCCCCCTGCCCCCCTGCCCCCCTGCCCCCCCTCTCCCCCCGCGGCGACGCCCTCGTCCACTGGCGCTGTCCTGTCCAGTCTGATTTGGCTGAAGTTACGGAGAGGGGTTACGGGGGATGCTCACGAGCCCTGCGGAGATCCAGTTAGATAAATTACTTTCCAGAGCACGGTGAAAATAAAAGGAACCAAGCCAGGAGACAACAGAACAGACCGCTGGACTGGGCCTAGTGTATGGGGGTATGTCCTCCCTGGCCGAGGTGTGTGAAACAGGGCTAAAAAGAGAACACATGATTTTTTACAGTACAGTCAATGCAAGACAACGCGAGATAATAAAACAGGTTTTGGCATTTTTTTTTTGTTTTTGCGAAAAGTGTGCTTTTAAAAGAAATGTTATCGCCATAGCGAGGATTCTCCCTTTCCGCGGAGAGCGAGAAATCATCAATTGTTTTGTAAGAATTTTCCCATTTTCTCGAAAAATTGCAGAGAAAGTCCCAAATCTTTTGGGATCGTAGAGAGTTTAATCTCCAGCTAGTGCGACAACTCGTTTTCCGATGTTAAATGATACACTGACTCCAAAAAATCACCCTCCCGGACTTTATTCCCAACGAACCGCGGGTCGTCGTAAGTCGTAAGGTCCTGCATTGCTCAAAGTGTTTTCAGTTCCACACAGCTCGTTCCGAGAGGTCAACAACTCTGAATTTTGGTGTGCAAATTTTGTGAATTTTGTGTTGTTTTTTTTATTATTTTTTAGTTGAGTTTTTCCTAGAATTCTGTGAACTTTACTGAATTTTTGGTCGAGTTTTTCCTAGAATTCTGCGAATTTTCGTAAATTTTTCCGACTTCTTCTAGATTTTTCCATTTTTTTTTTAAATTCTAAATTTTTCTGATTTTTTTTTCTGAATTACGAGGTTAACATAAGTTTCAGAGTTGTTTCCCCCCGGTTTGTTTGAAGTTAGATTATTTATAAATGTGTTGTTAACGGAACGGGGTTCGCGCGGGTTTGTGTTTGACGGCGTTGGCGGATCGCGTTTTGCAGGGAGGAGGCGGGACCCCCGCGGGCCGCGGACTCGACGGCGGCGGAGGCCGAGGCTTGCGCCGCGCTGGACGAGGCCGTGCCCCAGGACGAGGAGGAGGCCGTGAACCTGACGCCCGACACGCTGGAGGAGGCGCTGCAGACCATCGGCCAGCTGCAGCTGCGCGCGGAGGCGCGCGGCGCGGCGGCGGGCGGCGCCCAGCAGCTGCAGGTGCAGGCTGAACAGCTGCTCAAGTGGCGGCGGCGCGCGCTCGCCTACGAGGAGGCCCTGGCCGCGCTCGCGCGCTCCAGCCAGGACCAGCTGCAGGTGGTGAGCGGCCAGCTGATGCTGCTCAAGGCGCGCCTCGTGCGCAAGCAGAAAGATATCGGGCGGATGCTGGCGCAGCGCGAGGCCGTCATCCAGCGTCAGGCGAGGACCATCCAGCTGCTGCAGACCAGGCTGCAGGAGGCGGGTGAGTAGGAGCGCCGGTTGACGCCATGGGGATGACGCGGGGAGCATGATGACCATAAAGTAAGGAAGACACGCCGGGGGTGATACACGGGGGGTGAAACGCCAAGGGGATGGCGGCAAGGGTATGATGACACACCGGAGATTACATACTAGGGGGGGGGGGGGAGATACACGTGGTGGGGATGACGAGAGAAGACATAACTGTTCTGTTTTCTCTGGGGATGACGGCGGGGGGGATGACGCCAAGGGGACGACGCCGAGGTGATGATTACGCGCCTGGGGGATGACGTCAAGGGGACGACGCCGAGGGGACGACACCAAGGGGATGATTACGCGCCTGGGGGATGACGTCAAGAGGACGACACCGAGGGGATGACGCCAAGGGGATGATTACGCGCCGGGGGGTTGACGTCAAGGGGACGACGCCAAGGCGATGATGACGCGCCGAGCTGCGGTGGCACCGCGCAGGAGCGTTGAGGGTGACGCGGACTGATCGTTCCTCTCTCTTCCTCCCGCAGGACTGGACCTGGCCGCGCACGGCGACCTGGACTCCCCGACGGGCGAGACGAACCTGGACTCCCTGAACGACAGCGACTCGGCTGTGATCATGGAGGACGGCCACGGTTCGGACCAGGAGCACCCGGTGTACCTCCGGGGCGGCGGCGGCGCCGGCGGCACCCCGGTGGCCCGCAGCGTCTCGGACGCCGTCGAGTCCCCGACGACCAAGTGGCGGCAGCAGCAGTACCAGCGGACCAACAACTGCAGCTTCAACTACCTGCGGCGGCCCGAGGTGCTGGAGACGGTGTACTCCGTGGAGGAGGATGGCGAGGGCGAGGGTGCAGGTGCCAACGCCGCCGCCGCCACCGCCGTCAGCACCGCGCCTGCCGCCGCCGCCACCACCGCGGACGCCGCGGAGCACGAGCGCGTCGACACGGGCGCCGGCACTGGCACTGGCACTGGCCCCGGCCGCCACTCCAGACGTGAGCATCCCTCCGAGTCACCTCCGAGGACCACCTCTTGGTCCTGGGCATTTCCCACAGCTTCGAAGTTGGGGTTCAGTTGAAGTTTTCTCTGGACTCTCTAAGAATTGCCTTTCATTTTCTTTTTTGATTTTTCTGAGTATCTTCCCTGATTTTTTTTTTCCCCTTGCTCCCTCAAAATTTTCTGCCAGCCTTTTTTTTTCCACCTTGAACATCCTTCAGGCTCCAGCTGAGAGGTCGGAATTCATTTTAAGTTTTCTCTGTATAGTCTAAAAATTCCCTATTTTTTCTCATTTTTTTTAAAATATTTTTTTTTTTTGATTTTTCTCCCCCTGAGCACCCGGTTTTTCTCCAGTTTTTACCCTTCACCTTTTTTCCTTCATTTTACGTTTTCCTGGCTCTTATCGCTCTAATTTTTCCCCCTTGAATGACCTGCAGGAGCCAGCAGCCAGAGCTGCAAGGGCGACTCCAACTCGTCCCTGGACGACACGGCCTCTGTGGACGAGTCCTCGTGCTCGACGGCCACCCCCGGCCGCGCGGGCTACCAGTACGGCAGCCTGGAGGTGCTCACGGATCCGGCGGCCGCGGACCCGCCGCGGGTGCCGCCCGGCCCCAACCACGTCGTCACCTACAACCGGGTCATGAGCAACCACCGGTCCGTCACCAAGCCCAAGGACGTCAAGTACAAGAGGATCAACAAGGCCAAGTCCAAGAGTCTGGAGGAGCTACGCGGCCGCCTGAGGAACTGGGTCGACAAGGGCATTACCTCCTCCAAGTTCATCTCCCTCGACCAGTCGTACGCCTGAGGGGGCCGGGGCTGAGCAGAGCCGAGCAGTGGCTGGCGGGGACGTGATCTCCCTCTCTGCGAGTCCCCGACGCTGCTCGTCGTCACCAAGTCCATCGCCATCATCAATGGCAGAGCAAGTCTTCAGTAAGTAGGGGCTTCCGAATCTGGGAAGTGCCTCGTGAGGATCTCTGGACATTCGGGTGTGATGGTGGTTGTGAGCATGTCTCAACGGTGTTCATAGTTGTACATCTCAAAAGGTCTTTTTTCCTTTTTCTTTTTTTTTTTTAAATATTTGAATATTTTATTCTAAATATGTATATCCATGAAAAGCCCATGAGGGCATTTAATTTTTTCTTCTTCTTCTCCAAATTTCAGCATAGTCCTGATTGTGTTACTGACAATTTATCTAGTCAAGTGTATTCAATAAGGTTGTCTTAGAATGTTGAGACATTGTGTTAATGTGTATTAATTAGTGAAGTGATTGATTCAATCTGTATTCAGAATCTTTTGACTTTCCATGTCAGCGCTTGTGCATACTTCAATGCAACGGAACCCCATTGTGACAGAGCTAATTTTGTATTTATTGTACAAAGAAAAAATATTTGAATTTGATGAGCTGTGCTCTGTAGGATGATGTGAATAAAACAAGTCTCTATGTACTTCTGAATTGATGAAAACTAAAATTATTTTAATTTTACTTTAAGTTAATTTTACAACAGTGAGACACAATGACAGTTTCAAGACTAAAATCGAAGATGTGGCTTTTCTTTTACCATATACCTGAAACATGAAATATTTAGTCATTAGCTGAAATTAAGAAAATTCTTGCTGTTGTTGATTTTATTTGTTGTTACTCACTTGTCTAATTTCTCCCAAATAACCATAAGGGCAGCCCTATCCAAATGTCTCTTGGTGCGTGAAAGTTGAACAACATGAACTGCCCATTGAGCAACATTTGAGTCCAGCTTCATTTCATCGTACTTCAAATGAAATGCACAAACTGAGGAAGGAAAATATGACACAGGTGGCTTTAGGGTGAAGTTCCACACAGTTTAAAATCATATTTGATGAAAGAACACCTACTTTTGGAAAATATCTCTACAGGATTTCCACCCCAAGGCCAGCCCTTGAACTGCCAAGCAGGTCCCATGACAAATACGGCTACAACCCTCTCCCAATCAGCGGGATTTAACTTTCCAGGGTTATCAACTATTCGGTAAGGAACTGTCAATCCACCATCCTTTCTCCTCTGCAGTAAAATTTCATTGTCCCTTTTAGCACCTTGTGCTTTCTTTTCTTCTGTGCTAACAAATCTGTTAGTGGAAAGAGAGAAAGAAAGAAAAGAGAGAAAACAAAAATATGTTGAGCTTAAGATGTTTATAAAAGAGCTGAAATTTCAAAATGGTTGACACTTACTTTAGATCTTGTAGAACATCCCTAGCATTGTACATGGTTATGAGTGATGTGTTAGCTGCAGGTATAATAATAATGGGTGTTCTTGATGGCCGCTTGTTAGCTGGTAAAGAGCTCATACTGTTACCAACTCGGGGCTGCAAATGAAAGGGCGGTGTTAGAAATTGGAAATATGCTAGTCATTAGTCCATGCTAATAAATGCAGACAAAGCTACCTGAGTTTGAGGAGCTGGCATAGGATTAGGTTGAGGTGCTGGTTTTTTTGGTTGTGTTCCCTCCGTCACAGACTTCAATGTCATACCATGATAAGTACCCATGGTATCAATTTTGAAGCCCTCAGTTTCTGAAATAGAAATAATTACCAAACTTGAACTGTCCATTTTTTTTTCGTTTCGTAAACCGTAAGTGATAAGAGTAAACAATTGGGAACGAGAACTATACCTTCTTTTTGACGAATAAATCTTTCCTGATCGTAACGATTGTACATAGCAGGCTGGGGCACAGTTCGCATGGGTGTAGCTCTTGGAGTTATGGCAGGAGTGGGTTGTGGCGGTCTGTTTCTCCCTTCCTCACGAGCTTTGATGGATGTCAGGATTGCAATTATATTTTTTGCAAATATCTGTAATGAAATAAAAACAATACAGAGGAACTGCAAGGTTGACTCTTGGCTAAAGCTGCAATATGACAACAGTACATACCTTGCCTGTGCTCTGGAGTATAGTTGTTCTTGTCCTCCATTGTCTTTCTCTTGACAATATATCTTTGGTTACATCTACATCAAAATCAAGCATACCTCTAAGATCTGAACCCAGGCCAGGTTCATCAGTGCCCTTGATGGTTGTTCTTTTTTTAGCAAGGCGCTTTGCTTTGATGGCAGCAATTTTTTCTACTGACATAGCCTCAGACAAAGATCTGTAAAAATTATTTCAATTTTGTTTTTAGAAGAACATGGTCTATTTAACTTAAATGAATGCTATCCATAATACATTCTCCAAATTGATACAAAATGTCCAAGGAAATAATGTTAGGTCAGAAATAGGGGGAACTTAAGGAAAAGTAATGGATTAGACTTGTTTTCGAGAAATTGGCCATTGAGACAAGTCTGAATAAAGCCAAAGAAAAGGAAGAAAGTTTAGTAGTGTGCAGCATATAGGAAGTTTTGGATGTTAATGTTAGTCCAAAAAATATCTGCTATGTAAATAAATAAATAAATAATGTGGGTAAATGCATTAATGAAAGCTCTGACAGTCACATCATATGTGCTGTCACATGGTAACATTAAAAGCAGAACTCATTGGAAATTAAAGGCTTATTTATTATTTACTAAAATAAAATAAAAATATAACTATCTTTTAACACTGAAAAGAATTGGGTAATAAAAGCAAAGCAAATGCATGCCAGAGCCTGAATTGAAGGCTTTCTTACTTGATGTTGTCTATGGTGACTGATGCCTCTTTGGGTGCGTCCAAACGGGCAGCAAGCTGCTCCTTCACCCTCTGTACTTGAAGTTCTTCTAAGCGTGGCTTCTTTGCCATGGTTTCAACACTCTCTGTTTCTGCTGTACGCTTGACTTGAGTTGGAATCTCCAGAGGTGCAGATTTATCAATACTGGCAGCAGTAGCTGTTTCTCCATTGAGATATGCCAGCAGATCTTTTCGATCTGGACGACGTACAACAGGAATATTTTCAGCCTGGAAACATGGATAATCAAGGTAATTGTCAAAATAAAGAGGATGTCAGTAGTGAGGTGTGGTTACTTACAGCAGCTTGTCGGACATAAACAGGATGAGTGAGAGCCACATTCTTGAGTAAAAATAACAGGCATTCCAATGTATAGTATTCCTTTGGAGCTCCATCTTTGCCAGAACTGGAAGAAAAACAGGTCATTTAAATAATTGGAAAAGAAGTCATTCATGGTACAAAGCAGATAACAAATAAAGCAGGGTAAACATGGAACACAAGATGCAAGGTTCTGAGTAAAGTCACCACAAGACAGTACTCAAGTTATGAAAGTTATGAAAACTAAGACATATTGGAAGAGTTTCCAAATGTTACAGTGCTGTTGTGGGTCACAACATTCAACAATCAGGCTTGACATTCCAACCCTTATCTACGATAGGCCACATGAATAAGAAATTTGACAATATGCTACTTTTCACACAAGTAGGTGAAGGCGAAAAAGGTAAACAAAATAGTGAAAACAGTATCACATAACCAAGATACATACCCCCACATCAAGTAGTTCGTCTTCACATTTTTAGGCCACGAAAACTCTCCGAAAATGATTTGGCTTTCCCTTTCGATAATTTCTTTCTTGTTGACATTATACTGCCTAAGTAAACTGAGTGGATCAGCCATTATGGATAAATTCTACACCTCAGTTTACCACAAAACACTAATTTCTTCCGAAATGGCCTCCGTTCCTTGCAATGTTGACGGCTTTTGAGGGGAAGGGGGCGGGGGAGGGGTAGCGTTATTTTGTGATTCAAACCCAAACAAAACAAGTAGTAAGGCTGTGACCAGTGTCAGGGTGGCCACACGCCACACGCTGACGTACCACGTACCGCCTTTTAAGGCTCCGTCTGCGTACCACCTTTCACCCCGGCGGTGGTTTTACCTGATTTCCCCATGTTTTACGCATCCAGAACGTCCCAAATTAGGTGAGAGGAGATTTTCTTTCAAAAGGTCATTTCCCCCCTTCCCCGCACTGCCTTGTACGGCATTGTCCGTTCCGTTCCGTTCCACCTTTTGGCGGCAAAATCTGGCAACATTGTTGGTATCAGAGTTATTTATAGTTGTTGTTTATGGTTGTTTTAAGAAGCGGTTATGTTTCTTTGCATGAAGTCGTGAAAGGAAGAACCATCATGTCATTCTCGTTTGACAACAGCTTATTTGTTACTGATGAAGGTCGTAGTATGCGTTTCAATATCGAGAAATGCAGCAATTCTGGTGAACTCAAAGAGTACATTGAGGTTGGTGAAGTTAACTTGGAACTGGCGTCGAAGCTCCCACTTTCTGTCAACTGAAAAGTTTCTAACATGTTTTCTCCTCCAGCATGCCGGAGGGACAGTGCAAAACTCAGACACTGCGGGACCATTCACCATCACTCTGCAAGATGACGGTGACGAATGCCCTGACAACGTAGAAGTGTTTTCTTCCCGATACATAATAAGTTGTTGTCTGAAAAACCAACTGCTTGACCTCAACAAATTTAGGTGGTCTCGACTTCTGATGTGTAATGCGTGTTTTGAGAATACCTTGGTTATTAGAGTCCTTTAATTGTTTCAGATGCAAATCTCAAAATGTTTTCAACAAAGACTTTGATGCTATGAGAATCCTGCGCCAGGAAACTTCTTGGGAAGATGCAGAAAAATTGTAAGCCTATTGTCATGAAATTCTACTCTGTTGATGAGTATATAATCCTCTATTTTTTTCCAGTTTGGATAGAACAGGAGAAAAAGACCAGCCAAAAAACTTGTCCACACCAAGTCCCATCTGGACCAAGGCCTCGTCATCAGGAACAAGTATCAGCCCTGACAATAGTCATACTAAAAAGGTAACCCTTACGAGAGCATTTGGACCGCTGTCAACGTCTACATGTTACTCCAAGTAAGTAGCTACATGTAATTTATGTGTCACTAGTGTTTTATCAAATTTGGAATTACTATACATTTCAATGCATCTTGTCTTTTTTCCTGTCTTCTTTTTTTTTTTTAATTCAAAATTTTTATAAAAGACGCTGTGAGTTCACACAGAAAGAGAGACGAGAAATTGTGCAATATTTAGTTGATATCCAGGGTTACAATGATATTAGAGGCACGGCCATGTGGAAAAGAATGAGTAGAGTGAGTTTTCATTGATAATGATTGTGAATTGATATTCTCCATCATTTTTCACTCTGAAAATAAATTATCAATTGTTTCATTTTCTAGAAATTCCCAAACCATACATGGCAAAGTTTGAAAGAACATTTCATCAAAAAAATAATGCCGTTGATTGGTAGTTATGGACTACCCATGGAAACAGTGAAAAAATTCAGGTTTGTAAAGCCTTATTCTTTTTGCCTATTAATTCTGTATTTTCATTTAAGTAAAAAATTTTCTTTTGCCAACATAGAGCTGGTATGCAGGCCCCAACTATAAGGCCCAAACCCCCAATTTTGTAAGTTTTTCAGTTGAGGCTTTCACACATTTTTCTTATTGAAATCTTTATATTCAATTCTTCAGTTTCTCCTCTAGGAATACATATTCATTGGATGACGACAATGCTATTCTACAATACGTTTCAAAGTATGGGAAAAATGCAAAACTTGGTGGCAATGTGTTTTGGCAAACTATGAAGGAAAGAAATATTTTGCCAGGTATATGCTATGTTTGGTATATAAGACAGAAGTTTTTTTTTTTTTTTTTTTTTTTTTTTTTTTTTACTCTCTTTAATTTGTTTTTTCAAATTGTAGGCCGTTCTTGGCAATCTGTCAGGGAGCGTTATCTGAAGTGCCTACGAAATAAATCCTCAAATACACCTGCATCAAGTATGTCACTTTTATTTTTTTTAAACCTTTGATGCCATCAAACATGAACTAATGCTAGTTGAGCTGTTTTTTGTTGTTGTTATTTTTTTTTGCATCCTGTGCTATTTTATTGCTTTGTTCCTCTATTATTTTTATTTTTGTTCCCCACCGCAGGTTCATGCGCATCTCCTAGCAGAATTGAAGCATCAGAAACCCCAGCCTCAAGCTCAGGTTCAGATTCTGATTCTGATTCTGACTCACCTAAAGAAAAGCAATCTAAAAAGAGAAGGAAGCTGTACACATTGTCTCATGATAGGGAATCTCCAAGTGCTGATGTTCCTATTTGTAGCCCTTCATCAGTAAAACGTAGACCTCCATCCATGCTGGAAATCTTAAGGAGGAATTGTAAAAAGTCCAAAAAGAGACTAGTTACACATCAGGAATCAGACGATGATCAAAGTAAAAATGAAAAGCCACAAAGTGGAGGGGAAAACCCATGTGAAGATAGAGGTGAGACAGTCAATGATATCCAGTCTGACACAACTGTGGAGTTACCTTTGCCAAATGGATCAAGCAAAGGTGTCAGTAATCCAAGTAATGACAATATTTTGGATGAGAGTCTGGAAAGTGATGAAAGTGACTGGTCACTTGATGGCCTTCGTAATAGAGGCATTATAATTAAATACAAAGAACCAAGCTCTGTAGCCGATAACAGGGGGCAATCAGGCGTTCCTCCTGTCATTTCTTGTGCAAATCAAGACATGAACTGCAATATGGAGGCCAATAACAATGAAAACGTTGCTGAGGAAGACATTTCCTGCCCTCCAGAGGTTGCCCAGAAGGAGTTTACTGAGGAACGTTTTGACTTTTTAGGTGACATGACATTATTAAGCCAGCCTTCCACAAAGACAAATAGATCCCCTCAAAGATCAGTTTGCTCTCAGGCAGCTGTAAGCCAGCTTTCGGCAATGTCAAATGGAGCCACACAAGGATCAGTTTGCTCTCAGGAAGCTGAAAGTGCTGTCTGTTTGTCAGGACCAGAAAATCCCAACAATTCTTCAAAGAGTGGTCAGCTTGTGGATGTTCCATGTAAATATGCCAAAAGCCAGAGATCTCTTGCTCCATTCAGTGAGAATCCTGGAAGTGGTTTAACATTCAACCCCTCTGTCTTCAGTACTCAAAAACATCAAAAATTGACTGAAGACAAGGCTGTGCAGATTAAAGAGAAGGTGAATGTAGCCACTCAAACTGACCCCGTACTTGTTTTATGCTTACAAGATGGGTCAGAAGAGAATTTGCTTCAGCTTTTACATAACCCTCAGGAACGGCCCTCAACTCCAGAACTACAAAATTCTGATGTATCAGTGGGGTCTCCCTCGCCAGTACCTGCTACCTTTAACACTGTCAAATCACGCCACCTGACTCGTTACCAAACACGCTCTGCTGTTAGGGACTCAGAATCTGATGAAGGACTGTCACCAAAATTCACTCCTCGTAGAAAGTGATACAATTTAGTTGCAATAATTGTCAGTTTGGGGAAAGAAATGGTTTGCAAATTTTAAGTTTTCATGTCTCCACATTTATAAAATTGTCTGTTGATAATTAAGTAACAATATTCATTTATGTAAAAATGATATAGTTTGCAAATTTTTGGGCATATTTTTTGCATCTGTTTATGGAATAAAACTTTGTTGTTTAAATTTTGATATTGCTTCATTGTTGTGAAAGGCAGCATTCATTTCATTTTACCTCCCAAAGAATAAAGGTGAATCCACAATACTCCTCATAGTTCATGCGGCTCAGAAGCTCTCTTTGCATTTCTAAATACACAGTTGAAGGGGACCCAGGGAGCTCATTTTGTAAAAATATCTCATCGAGACATCCAGATTTTCCGGGTACTTACACATGTCTGAGCCGCATGAGCCACAAAGACTTGCGGATTCTCTTGAAGGGGAATGATGGCAGCCGTTGGACTGGATGTACGGCTGGGCAGCTCGAATTCGTTCCCGCCATTCCCGTCTGGCCAGTCTGGCCGTGCAGCCGGTCGCGCCGTGTTGGTAAATAATCCACCGGCACCGGCTGTCACGAACCAAGATGGCGGGACGGGGAGAGATGGATTGCGAAATGAAAAACCTCAGTGATCAGCATGTTAATGTTGACACTTTTAGGAAATTGGTTCGGTCGTACTTGGATTTGGTAAGTAAATTGCGCTTCCAATTTCTCATTTCTTTTGTAACACCCTGCTTATAAATGATTTAGGTTATACCGCTCCCTGGGTTCTTGTCTTGCATCCCATTTTTATTTAAGTTGTTGTGGATTATTGTTAGACGTTGACGACTTTTTTTGATTCGTCATTTTTGCATCAATCTGCTTTACATAGTTTTCTGTTCCTCAGCACCAGTACAATGCAGCATTATTCTGGGCAGACAAAGCTGTTACTCTTTCAGGAGATGATCCAAAGGATGTTTACTGGCTGGCCCAGTGCATGTTCTATTTGAAACAATATCATCGAGCTGTGCACTTGATTCGTAGTAAGGAGCTTGACAAGGTATGTTTTTTTGCCCATCACATGTCGACCGTCTGTTATTCTGTTTTTAAGCTCTAAGTCATTTACTTTTGCTGCGTCAATTTTCAGACTCACCCTCTCTGCCATTATTTAACTGTTAAAAGTCTGCTGGCTGCAAGCTGCTATTCAGATGCTCTTCAGCTTCTGACAATGGTGGAGAATGATAACAGCCTGTCCCGCACAACGCGTAACACAAGCATAGATTCCATGGGGGATGGAATGATGTTCGCAGATTGTCCTGCCAATGTGAGCAAGTTATTATGGTTTCCTTATTTTGAAAAATTGTATACATCTCAATGAAACTTTTTCACATATTTAACTTTTACTCTAGTTGCAGAGTAGTATCTTATTTCTCAAAGGTCAAGTCTTGGAAGCCATGGACAATAGAGAATTGGCAGCTGACTGTTACAGGCAAGCGCTAAGATGTGACGTGTTTTGCTATGAAGCGTTTGAAGCACTGATTCAACACCATATGCTGTCATCTTGGGAGGGTATGTTCCTACTATTTCTTCATCAAATATGCTATTTAAAATACAATTCCACAATTGATTTGGTAAATTTTTTTGCTTAATTTTTCTGATGTTAAGAAATGGAGCTCCTGGATTCTATTCCTTACACGGAGCAATGCAGCTCACCAGCTGAAGCAACTTTCCTCCGACAGCTGTATGAAACAAAGTTAAATAAGTATCAAGGCCCTCCTCAACAATTATTAGAAATGAAGTCAGTTAAATTTCAAGGGCAATATCCTGAAACGCCAGTCTTGGGCTCAGCAGCAAGCCCATCAGGGTCTGTGTTCAAGAGCAAATTAGCCCTTGATGTTTCTCAAAGCTCCACTGATTCACATAAATCTGCACCTTGTTTGGATGACTCTCAACCCAATCTTGTCATCAAATTAATTCCAAACAATTTAGATGTTATAGTATCAAAGGCCGAAAGACTATTTTACAACTGTAAATTCCAAAGTTGTTTGAAATTAACAGAAGAGTAAGTTTTTATTTAATGTTTTCATTTACCTAAAGAAACAGAAGGAAACAGAAAATGATCCATTAAATAATTTTGTAATATTTATATTTTTTAACTTTGATTTTAGGGTTCTTAAGAAAGATCCATATCATAGTAGCTGCTTGTGTGTTCATATTGGCTGCTTAGTAGAACTGGATAAAAGCAACCGTAAATATTTTTGGAAAGCATTTTTAAGTTCTGAAACTTCAAACTGATAATTAATCTCCCAATTGTAATCTCACTGTCTTTCAGAGTTATTTTACTTAGCTCATAGATTAGTTGATCTCCATCCTGAAATGGCTATTTCATGGTTTGCAGTTGGCTGCTATTATTATATTATAGGTAACTAATTTTTTTCCCCCCTCACTGAATACCATTAAATCTTTTTGCTATACAATTGTGTTGAATTTTTAGGTAAAAGTGATCCTGCAAGAAGATATTTAACAAAAGCAACTGTACTTGATAGACTATTTGGACCAGCATGGCTTGCATTTGGTCATTCTTTTGCTGCTGAAAATGAACATGACCAAGCAATGTCTGCATACTTCAAGGCATCTCAATTAATGAAGGGGTAGGTATTTGTTATGAATTTTCAAATCTCTGTTCCTATTTTCCCTTCTCTCTTTTTGTTTTTTTTCTGTCTATATATATATTAGTATATTTTTGTGTTTTTTATGTTGCAGGTGTCATTTACCACTTCTTTACATTGGATTAGAATGTGGTTTAACTAACAGTTGTAAACTTGCTGACAAATTTTTCTTACAAGCTCAAAACATAGCACCTCAAGACCCTTTTGTAATGCATGAATTGGGAGTGATAGCTTTTCAAAACAGAGAGTAAGACTTTGATTTACTATAAAGGCTTGACTTTTTTCAATTCTCTCATGACATTGACTCGCTTTGTTTGTAGATATGAACGAGCTGAAAAACATTTTGAAGATGCTCTGAAATTAGTTCGCTCGATTGATGACTCTATTGCAGAAAAGTGGGAACCACTTTTAAATAATCTTGGTCATGTCTCTAGAAAAAGATGCAAGTTCCAAACTGCCTTGGAATATCATCAACAAGTAATGTTGTTTTTCTCCTTTGTTCATTACACTACACTTCATTTTGCAAGCTAACAAAGGTTGTTCTCTATAATTTTCCTTTGTTACAGGCTTTGGTTTTACGACCACTTAATCCTTCTACTTTTTCTGCTATGGGTTATACGCACGCTATGATGGGAAACACCCTTGAGGCTGTTGATTGCTTTCACAAAGCGTTAGGCCTCCGTCGGGATGATACTTTCAGTACAACAATGCTTACCTATGTCATAGAACAACTTGTTGATGACACAGAACCATTTGAGGGTATGTAGTCTTGAAAATAAGGAGTTCAACGAAGTTCACTAAATCCTTGAGTCTGGTTTCTAATTCATGTTTTATTTTTCTGTGTGTTTGTAGGAGCGCCTGACAAAATGCCACCTTTCAGAAGCAAGAAGGTATCTACGTCGCGGGCTCACAGAATAATATCTTATGACGATCAGAATCCTGATGATGCTAGTATGAACATTGATGAAGAGGCTGGTAGTACCCCTCCACCTATGAGTGACACAGCAAATGTTTCAGAGCTTGCAAATGTCACTGCAGGGTCCTCTGCCCTTAGCTTCGAGGTTGAAATGCATGATTCATCATCACAAACACTAGACAAGGATTCAACATAATCAATGAAACTACCTTCATCAACCAGGAGATCATTATTTTATTAACATTCAAATTATTGTTGCAATCCTGAAGATCCTTCCTAAACTTGAATTTTGCTGCAAAAAAAAACATATTTTACCCCCATCTGACACCACCCTCCTTCAAACAATTTCTCTTCACTGTTGGAGTAAAAATGAAATTATTTACATAATCCCTTGGCAGAGCAGAAATATTAATAATTTATATTAGATTATTTTGTTTCAGTTGACTTGTCTCTTTTACATGAACTTATATTTCTTGTTACTATTATTATTTTTGTTTGGATATCACCTTATCTGTATAATGAAGTGGAGTATTTAAAGTTTTGATAAATGTGGAATCTCTCATTAGATGTTTTCTTTTTCTTCCCTCCCATTCTTGGCACCCAAGGAAAATACAAAATAATTCAAATTTCGGCAACGTTAATGTTGACGCGGTGACAACCAATCACGTTGCCGTACAAAGTGACGTCAGATATCAGCTGGACGGGGTGGGGGAGGTGGGGGGGGGGAGGGGTGAGGTGTCTGCGAGGCAAGGGACCCGAGCTCAGCCGCAGCCGCTCACTCCAGTAGCAGCACCGCCCGGTAAAGTTCAGCTCTGCCCCTGTGAACGGACACGGACATGTCCTCGCGTGCTGGAAGAATTTGAAGCGTGGGAGCAGGAATGTGCGCTTATTTTATTTCATTCTTAAACCAGTAACCGAAATCGAGTTTTATCTCATGTTGACTGCTGTTTCTGGTCCCGGACAAGCTGGGTGCCTTTTAAGAGACACGTTTCCTTCTTTCGCGTTTTATCATTTGAAAGCCACATTTTATTGAATAGTGAGTTGTTTAATGAAGAAAGGAGGAAAGCTGTTCGCTCTCTGAGGGTCCGTCATGCCAGCACTGCAACAGGTGAGTGCGCCAACCCCAGTCAAAGGGGGCGTGTTGTCATGTGTGTTTGCAGCCCGGGGGCCGGCCGGCCGCCCATGCCCCTTGCAAGGGTCAGCTGGGGTTCATCGCACATTGCATTTCGTTTTACATGCGAGTCTGGTGCCCGACAGGATCTGCCATCAAATTTGCGTCGAGCTGAACTTTGAGTGTTCGAGACGCCTGGTGTTTTCATTCATTCATTTTTCTCAAACCGCACCCCCGGCAGCCACACTGTGCCCCTTTGCAGCTATTTCATTGATTGATTCTCGAATCAGCTGGGAGGAGACATGGGCCGGCCTCGATCCGTCATGATCTGTCGCGAGCGTGTGTGGGTTATGCCAGGAGCCATGTGTTCGGTGGGCGGCTTATGGTATCGGAATGGTTATCACCTACAGCGGCTAAAACTGGCGTTTAGCCTGTCGTTTCAATTTCACCCCCTGCGCTTGCGTGTTAGTGGAGTTCACCAGGTTCATCCTGAAGCAGACAGATTTGTCTTCATTTGCCGAAATCAGCAAATTATCGTGATTAGTTGTGCAATTCCTGCTCGGTTGCCTGTCGGGTCCTGTTCGCCCCCCGTACCTCCGTGGGGTGGCGGTGGCCTTTTCGCCGATTCTCAGAATCCGGGCGGGGCGGGGCGGGGTGAGGGGGCTTGCTTGGCTAGTGAGCCGCCGCCGGGCCGGACGGGTTTCTGTGAAGTCACTGATAGGGTGGACAGAGGATGGGGTGTCATGAGGGCCTAACTTCTTCGCACCCTCAGAGCCTTGCTCTCGCTTAAGATAGAATTTCTTCCAGGCGGGAGAAACTGTATCACCAAACGACGTGTCAAGATCGGACTACCCCAGTTTTATGGATGGTGCTCTGGACGACTTCTTCCCGAGATCTACCGGCGCCGGCGGTAAGTTCCACACGGCAGACTGATTCACAGGAGCGCTCTCCTCGCTCTCTCCCTCTCTCTCGCACTCATGGGGTGCGCCGTTCCGGTGGGAGAGAGACAGAGCGAGGAGAGCGCTCTTCTGAATCGGCCGAGCGATTCCGAAGATCACTTTCATACCCCTGTCCTCGTCGCACTCATGGAGCACAACCACGGCCAGTATAGGGCGCCGCTGAAGGTGCAACAAAGATGGAGGGATGAGAGCGATCATCTGAATCAGTCGGTGGTGTGTCGCAGCCTCTGCTCTCGCGTGTGTGCTCTTTTGGCGGTGTGTAACACGACTCGTTCGGCCCGCAGGTGAGCCGTTGATGAACATAGTGGAGCTGTTGGGGCTCAACATGCCTCGCGGGTCGCTGATGGGGTCCGGGGGCGGAGGCTCCGGGTCGGCGTCGGCGGCGTGCTCTCCCCAGGGCACCGTCGCGGGCGCCCGAGGCCCAGACACTCACCCTCTGTCGCAGTCTGCCCCATCCTCGTCGCCCTTCTTCATGTCCTTCTCGGTGAGTTCGTTTAGTTGACATTTTTTTTTAGGGGGGGTGGGGGTAAGTCTTGGGGACAGTGGTGTTCCATAGATGTTGCGGTTGTCAAGTGGTTTGTAGTTGTGCTCTTCCTCCGACCCGTCAGCCTGACGGGGGCGGGGCGGGGCGCATCGACAATGCTGCCGCGGTTTGCGCCCCCCCTCAGCCCTTCGACTATTGCACAGCCTTTGCTGTCTGAGTTCGTCTTGGCTTCGTTTGTTTGTAAATACTGTTGCTTGGGCGCAGGGCGACGACAGCGGGTACCAGACCAGCCACCCCGGCAGCCCTCTGCCTCACGACATGGCGACGCCAGGGAAGTCCTCCTCGGGCGCGGTGCGCGGGGGCGGGGGCGCGGGCGCCCGGGGCCGCCTGGACTCGGCGGGGACCTTCCCTCCGCAGTCACCGTCGCCTTCCCCCTCGCCGACGACCCAGGGTCCGGGACCCTTCTCGCCTGGCACTCCGTGAGTCTACTTTTTGTTTCAATTGTTACGCCTTTTCTTTTTAGGTGTGGGCTAACTGTTTTCCTTTTTTGTTTGTTTTGTTATGGTATTTTTGAATTTATTTTATTCTATTTCCATTGCAGAGATTGGCGGAGGCCATTTGAGGATAGGCACCTCCTGCATTCCCGCTCGAATTCGCCAGAGTCTGACTCAAGCATTGGAAGCGTGGATAACACTAACTTGTCAGAGCTGATGGTGAGAAGTGTGGAGAGGGTGACCTGGTTGTGCTGTTAGAAGTCACCAATGGCATGTCCTCTTGCAATGTCGACAACTTTTCTGGAATGTGATATTTTGTTTTGCAGAGCCGCCTCTATCTTCACACTCGCAACCGCAGTGATTCAGGACTTTCGACAGGCCTTTCTAGCAATGGAGATCAGCGACAGCAGGAGTTGACCAATCTCACCAACCTCCATGCTCTGCAGGCTCTAGCCAACAACAATCCGAACTTGTACAACTACCAACATGATCAACAACTTCAGGTATACCATCCCTCTCTTTTGACTTGCTTTTTCTATGCTGTTAACTGCCGTAATGGGTGAAACTAAACCTCGATGTCTTTTTGCCGTTCTCCTCCAGTCTCCTGTGGGCTCACCTCTGTCGTCACCTTTGGCTCCACCTGATAAGGCATGGAGCCCAGGGTCCCTGCCCAACTCCATGTCAGGATCCCTACCTGGCTCACCCTTGTGCATGTCCAGTCCACTGCGGGGGCCAGGGCCCTTGACTACACCCAGCACCCCACCCTCGCCAAGCTCAGCTCCTTTGAACAGGATGTACTACAACCTAGGCGTGGATCAGCTTCGGACCCAACGCTTGAGCGGTAATGGTGTGTGAAAGTTTCTTTTATTTTACTTTCCCTCTTCTTTCGTTTTTTGTTTCCTTTTTCTTTGTGTGCAATTTGTTTTTTTCATTCTTACTCTTTTTTGAAAACTTACAGGTGCTGACAATGATCCATGGAGCACTTGGAGTGGAAATCTTCCTGCTAGGTCCTTTGAGAATGCCACCTTCTCTGTAAAGGCAAGTCTTGATATCATGCATTACTTTAACTTTTAGCATTTTTAGTTGTAAGCATAATTTTTTAAAATGCTATTGCTTGTGTTAAGGTGTTTCTTGGTGGAGTGCCATGGGATATAACTGAACCCATTCTTCAGCATGGACTCAGACAATTTGGAATGATCAGAGTGGAATGGCCAGTCAGCAAACAGCCAGGTGTTCCTGCTCCTAAAGGGTATGCTTACATCATCATGGAGTGTGAAAAGCAGGTAGTTATCAAATTTCCTTTACCTGTGCAACTCTACTTAATTTATTTGAACATGCACAAACTTTTTAAATATCTAATCTTTTTATCAGGTGAAAGCATTGCTAAGGTCTTGTCGGTCTAATTTCTCAAGTGGAGGTGGAAACTGGTATTTCAAAATTTCATCGAAGAGAATGAAAGCTAAGGATGTTCAAGTTATCCCCTGGATGATCAGTGACACAAATTGGGTACGCAGCCCATCTCAGAAACTGGACCCAGAGAAGACTGTTTTTGTTGGTGGTCTGCATGGCATGTTGAGTGCACATGGGTTGGCAGTCATCATGAATGATCTCTTTGATGGTGTTGTGTATGCTGGTCGGTTTCAAATTCTTTAATGCCATTTTCATACCGTCATGTACTTTTTTTTCTTTCTTTTTTTTTTTTCATGCACTGTTTATTGTTCTTTGCAGGCATTGACACTGATAAATTCAAGTACCCCATTGGATCTGCTAGAGTTACCTTCAACAACAACCGCTCTTTCTTCAAAGCAATCAATGCCCGCTATGTTTTAATCAAAACTGACCAGTTTAGCAAGAAAGTGCAGCTTCTTCCTTATCTTGAAGACTCTCCATGCTCTATTTGTCTGGTTCAGCATGGTCCGTACTTCTGTCGAGAATCATCCTGCTTTAGGTACTTCTGCCATTCCTGTTGGGAATGGATCCACAATGCTCAGGGGAACCTTGCCACTCACAAACATCTGACACGCTCTACAAAGAGTGTTCAGTTTCTTGAGATGAAATCCACTGCCCGCCGTGATCTCAATAGAATTCTTGTAGATGGTCTGCAGTAATTTTATTTTTGTCTACTATTGTTTTTGTTTTTTTAAGTTTTCATTTTCCTACGACAGGAAATGTTTTTGAATAACGTAGACTAGATTTTTTTCTTTCGACAAAGGTCTTTTCAATGGTGCGTGCGTACTTAGAGCCTTTCATTCCTGTACTTCCAGAAACGTTTTAAGTTACATTTTTCTTAATTTAGTTGAGCAGCTTCTTGTTGGTATCTAACTTCAGTCTATATCAAGGTTGATTTGTCTATTTATAGTTTTAACAAAAGCAATAACAAATTATTATACTTTGAGATGAGGCTTTTCTTATCTATTAGTTAGTATCATCAGATTTTGAGAGCCTTTAAATTAATGACTTAAATTAAATCTTAGCATTATTTGAAGACTGTTACAGACAACCATGGTAGTTTACAACAGCTGGATTTTATTATCTTGCAATAATTATTTTAACTAGTTGCCCCATCGATTGTAGTGTAATTGACAAGACATGATGTCATTGATTTCATTCAACCATCTTTCAAATCAAGAAGGTGAAGTGGCAATTGATTTAGCAATCATATTTAACATTCTGCAGCTGGTGCCTGTATTGTATAAGCCTATAAGAATTTTAAGTCTGTGTCAGTAATTTTATGACAATGTCCAACCTTGTTCCTTTTTATTCCATCACCTCATGTAGGGGAACTAATGCAGCCTTGGACAAAACCTCTTTTGGTTTTCCTTGACAAAGCTGGTTTCTTAAATGTAATTTTACCTCAGTGAAGCTACATAGGGTTATAATAATTAGAATTTAGTTTTCCATTTTTAAACTTGTGGTATTATACTAATCATGGGGATACTTACAATGAAATCCTTGGCCCAACAGTTGAAGCTTGCTGTGTTTTAAACGTACCTTGATTATCTTTTCTTTTATTTTTTGTTATTATATCTTAAGGGAAGTGTTAAATTCCTTATTGGCATTAACTTTTTCTCATGTGGTTGTGGGCTAATCATCTCTTTAAATGAAATGTCTAGCGGGTTAGGTAGGTACAGCTCACCAAGCAATTTATCAAACATATTGGTGAGAATCTGTCACATTTTTATTATTGTTTATTATTATTTTAAGTACGGCAGAGATAATTTTGTGTTGATTAAACTCATTAATCATGTTTTCAAGAAATTTAATTTTGGTTATGGGACTTTTATTCTATTTTTATTTAAAAAAATGGAGCTGAACTAAGGCTTAAATTGATTTCAGTTCAATTATTTGTTTTTTCTCAATGATGCAGATGTGTATTGGGAATTTTCATTCCTGTAATCTAGCCAAACTTTATGTCAGTGCTTGTGAGTTTTCAAATTTTCAAGTTTGATCTTCTTCACATGGTAGCACTCAGTTGACGATATTGGATTGAACACGGTCTACGGTTCGTCTTGAGGATTGTATTGAGTATGAAATGTTTTAGTTCCTAAACTATTGTTGACTTGTTTTCTGTACAAGTAATGAATTTTGTTTCTTAGAGATGTACCAACTCACTTGTGTTGAAATTATACGGATTTTTCGCAACTTTTGCTGCTACCTTTTCCCCATCACTGAGAGCACTATTGGACTAACGGGTCGAGATACCCCATGCCGACGAAGCGTTGTGGGCTGGCTGGCTGGCGCTACTCCACGTCGTCTGTCGTCGGTGGGGCCGGACTGGACTGCTCGCGTGACCAGCGTAGTAGTTCTTCCTTCTGGCGCCAAATGTTCGCGGAAAGGGAGGGACAAGTTGAATGAAACGCTATCGAAACTTGCTTTATGAAACGTAGTAAACTTTATTTTTCTTGTGACGGGCTACGCTCCAGGGTGCTACCGTGCGGGACCGGGGACCGGCCGGGCTGTGGAGCGAGAGCTGCAGCAGCAGGCCTCCCATACCTGAGAATCTAACCTGTGAGATATTTAAATGGAGACGTCACAGTTTAGGGTCTCAGGGAACGGGCAGCTTGCTCTGCGGTGCTCCAGGGCGTCTCACTCTCCCTGCGAACAAGCAAGCAAAACTGCATGAATTTCACGTCGGGTCTGCATGAAAGCGAAGTTTTCCATACATCCCGACCGAGACAAACCAGAGCCGGAACTTAACTAAAAAAAAACCTAGTATCATAATCATCTACGTTGTCTTGTGTTCAGCAGTATTATTGCCCCAGAAAAAAAATTGCTGCCGCTTTTTTTTTCTAACAGTGTGTTCGGTTTTTAATCAAGAAAGTTGAGGTACGAGGAACTGTAACCTGTTTTGTCGTGGAAGAATAAGAATATCAGACAAAAGACAAATCGCCGCCAGTGTCAGTGGTGCGGTGCGGGGTGCGGGGCAGGCCGAGACGTTTAGGATAAACGCCCTTTCAATTTATTATTTTTTTGGACAAATAGTGCGTCCTGCCCTTTGGAAAGTCCATCTCCGGCGCAGTGAAGGTAAGTAAACCAATTTTATTTTATTTTAGCGAGTGGTCAGTGGAAGGGGTAGGGCGTTATTCGCGATTATGAGGACTGCGAGTGAGGTTAGAGAAGAGGTCGGTTAATTCACTCGTCAATTTTCAGTTTTCATGTGAAACGTTTCTAAGTCTTTTCATTTTCAAAATTTTTATCATTTTATTGAAACGGACAGACGACGGTGTAAATGCCGCCCCCTCTTTATACGCCTACCACAAAAGTGTTGGATGACAAAGGTGTTAGTAAATTTCGAAGAAAATTTTAGTGTTGTTGAAATCTCCTGAACAGTGACAAAATATCCTTAACAATGAATTAAATTTAAGGGCTTCTAAGCCAATTTTGTGGTAGTTTGTGGTAGTCTGCGAAAGAGAAGTAACGGATGGATCTTAACTCTTGCGTGAGGAGAACCATCCTGGGGAAAAATCAGCCAGTGAAAAATATCGCCCCAAAATGTCCTTCGTTCGAGAAATCTTGTGAACTATAGTTCTCGTTTTTGAGAGGTTTACCATTTTCCCGTAATACACGCGACAGGGTGTCTGTCCTCCTCAGGGCCCCTCTCGCCCTTCTCACATCAGGGATCGAGGGAGTCCATTTTTCCTCTATGTCTGTCTCTCTTTTTCATTAGAAGACCCTTGGGTGGGAGAGAGACAGAGAACACACCCCAGATCTCGAAGTGATGGGTGGTGCCCTTCCGAACGCTCGCCCCGCCCCGCCCCGCCCCGCCACCCCTGCACCCCAGCCGACTCGCATGCCGGTTGGATTGCCTACCCCTGCGGCGCTCGGTCGCGCTCGGACTTGTGTTCGCTGCGACTTCTTTTTGAACGAATTCCCGCGTTCGTGTGGCAAATCAATCGGTGTGTTTGATTGACGAGACTAGCGTGTAAGTTCTTTTGAAAAATATATTAGAGATTTATTTTCTTCTTTGAGGTGGGGTTAGTTTTTACATACAGTATCGCCAGTGATTGAATGGTTACACAAGCTTCTCAGTAATAGCTATTATCCTACTCGTTTTACAGAAAAAAATTATAGCGAAACATAGATAAAACATCTGACAAAGCTCCGGTATCTGTCAAAACAATAAACCTATACTTGAGTGAAACTCGGGTGTGGAAAGTAAGGCGTTATTTTGTCACAGTTTTATTTACGCAAGAAACATGAAACATAACAAACTCAGCAACACAAACAAATCATATACGAAATCATAACAAAATAAAAAAAATATAAGCGACGAACTGAAGGGCGGTTATTCAGAATAGGCATCTTTCCTGCACTGAATGCTATGTGAGTGGAAATCACGGAATCTTCGCATTTTACATGCCGCCGATGCGAAAAGCAATCTAAGAACGGTTTTGTAGTTTTACAGGAGAGACCTTTTAACATTGATTTTCCCCCACTGTACTCTTACAAAACGTTTCTTAGACGTTCCAGCAATCCTTCGCTCCCGTCGCAACGTGCGGAGAAGTTTCTCAGAGTTCAGAGCGGTTTAGCTATCCAGGCAGGTGACCTGTCGCAAAATCACAAAGAAAAAAGAGAAAGGAAAAAAAAATGGGGGAAAGAAACATTCGTGACGCCCTCTCCCGTATCGAATGTGGCATTTTACATCAAACAGATTTGAAGCAGTAAAAATATGTTAACTACGAACAATGGAATTCACAGGCGCGAAATATTACTCGCTTACTCTACTTAAAACTGGACACTTCAACTCAGAAGGATTACACACATGTAACGTTTCTCCGTCACGTGAGGATATCGTCACATCTTGGGAGCACACAGTCAGTCAGCCGACTGCTCGTCACGGTACATTTTCTTTCGTCACAAACAATGTTAAGTTTTTTTTTAATTTTTGATATCTTTTTTTTTATCAAATTGAATTTTGACAATAAGCTGGGCGACTTGATGCCGAAGAGAAGCGGCTCGGACAGGCGAGATGGCCCAGCGAGGGAAAGTTAGCAAGTTGTACAGTACTCCCAAGTGTTGTAGTTCATTACTATACAACCTACTACCTCAACCCGGCTGTACCAGGCAGCCCATGACCGGACCACTCTTTAGATCAAAGCGTTCTTCTTCTCTGACACATCTTCTTTCTCCTCTCTGCCCTACACACACTCTCTTTCTCTCTCTCACACACGCATACTCACGCGCTCCCCCTCGTGCGTGCGCTCTCTCTCACTCTCTCGCACATACACACCCACACGCCCATTTACGCTCCAGGAAAACCAAAGTAGGTGAATGTCGCACACTTGTGCGTGCGTGAATTCCTATATGTGTACATTTAAGCACCCTCCAGGGATTGCGATTTTCATGGAAAGTTTACGCACCTCAAAGTGTGGAAGATACATACTCCCTACAAGAGCGTGAGATACTCACACGCCTCCAAGTATGTGAGGAGACGCACAATGCACACTCCTACAAGTGTGTGTGTGTGTGTGTGATGTAGAGACACTACCAAGTGTGCGAGACAAAACACAAACACACACATACAAGTTTGTTGCATACACACCTGCATAAGCGTGCGACATTGCCACACCTACAAGTGTGCGACATCGACACACCTAAAAGTGTGTGACATTCACACACCTACAAGAGTGCAACATTCACACACTTGGGTTTCCCGCGGCATGTGAAGGCCCGTGCGGTGCAACGGTGGTGGCGGCGTGGCGGCCGCGGGTTCGATCCTCGCTCTTGTGGTGTTCTTTCTTTCTTTCTTTCTTTCTTTCTTTCTTTCTTTCTTTCTTTCTTTCTTTCTTTCTTTCTTTCTTTCTTTCTTTCTTTCTTTCTTTCTTTCTTTCTTTCTTTCTTTCTTCTTTCTTTCATCTCAGGGCGCGACTCGCCTGCATCTCCGCACAAGTAAGTCCGCTCCGCGGTCTCTCCGTCCTCCTTGTGTCTTCGGCCCGTGCCGTCACGTTTCGTCACGTTTCGTCACGTTTCGTCACGCGTGGGGCGGTCCGGTCTCGACGACGTCTCGCCTAGGATAGGCCGATATTTAGGTTTCCGACGCGTGACACCAATTTATTTTCGTCACAAACAATTCTTTTCGTCACCATTTCCTTTTTCGTCACGATAATACATTTCGTCACAGGCCTGGTGCTGCGCGAGGGCGTGGAGAGGCGGGGAGGGGGAGCGCGGGCGTGTGACGGTGGCCTGTCACCGTCCTCGTCGCGTCGTCGTCCTCCTCGGCGCGGCGTGACGGTGTGCGCGTGACGGCGGTGTGACGACACGGCGCGTGTTCGTGGCGCTCGCCCCGCAGCTCGTACCCGCAGTCTCCGACTTGTGAGTTAAATCAAGGGGAACACAAGTTCGGATCTACGGGTTAGAGCGTCGGGGCACGGGCGGCTCGCAGCTGCACCTGCAGGTGCGCCCGCCGCCGCATCTGCAGGTGGCGGTGAGAACCTCTTGCTGCGGGTGCTGGCAAAGGGCTGCAAAGGGTTAGTTCATACAGGACGAGCCCCGTGAGTGAGGGGGAAACAACTCTGAAATTTTTGTAGACCGAGTCATACAGAAAAAAAAGAAGAAAGGGAAAAAAAAACCACGAAAACTTTCGAAAAAAAAATAAAAAAAAATATTAGGAAATTGGGGAATGGGAAGTATTCAGGCAAAAATTGAAAAAAAAACACACACATGAAAATAAGGCTATTTCGTGCATAAAAATTCACCAAAATTCAGAGCTGTTTTTCCCTCGCCTATGAGGTGCCGGGGTGAAAATATCACGCACCCTCATACAAACCTCAGGACTATGCCATCCTCAGTGCTTGGAGACACCATGATATTTATACCCCCACCATGGGGTAGAAATATCACAATTGGTTCTGCAAGCTTCGATGTCCGTTAGAGCCCAACCTCCCATTGTGGTTGAAATAAATGCGTGATTATTTTTTTTTCTGTTTTGTCATTGTTAGTGCCTTTTGGTACCGACTTCCGTGTGGACTCATTGCAATAACCTGTCAATAATTGACAATTGGCAAAAACGATTGCAAATAATTGACAATAAGCCAGTTATTGGCTTATTCGTCGTGACTTACAAGAAGGGACATTATTTTCCTTTCTCGCGGTTGGATTTTGCGTGATGGTGATGTTATCTCACTAAGGAGGGGGTGAGGAGTGGGGGAGGAAGGGGGAGACGTGGTCAGTCGGACCAAATTTGTTCGGCTTTTCATCAGGCCTGAGCCCTCCCCGCCCCGCCCCGCCCCGCCCCGCCCCGCCCCGCCCCGCCCCGCCCCGCCCCGCCCCGCCCCGCCCCGCCCCGCCCCGCTCCGCCCCGCCCCGCCCCGCCCCGCCCGCCAACCGGTTCCGCCACTGGCAAGCCGTTGGGTGTGATAGCTAAACTACCCCCCAGGGTCCAGGGTACTGTAGTTAAATCACGAGACACGTGGAGGGTGAGAAGGGGGCCCGGAATCGAACGGGAAAACAACTGCGGGTAATTCCCCCTTGTTCAGAAAAATTCAGCCAAATTTTGATGAACTCAAAATTTAAAATTCAGAGAAATTATGTTAGTATTTTTTTAAAAAATAGGAGAAAATCAAGAAAACTTAAAAACTACATTGCCAAATATTTTATCAAAAACCCAGGAGAAAAATCAATGCATTATTTGTCCACCAAAATTCAGATTTGTTTCCCCCTCGTCCGCGGTATTCTTTGTGACTGTAATAAGTGGTGCTGCCATGCCGATGCTCTTGCCGTGCTGATGAAGTTAACATTTGCCATCACGCTCTCTTTTTTTCTCTCTCTTTTCTTTTTATGGTCCTTTCCCTTTATGCGTGGCAGGCAGGCTGCCTCTCACGACCGCGCTGACCGCCCCGCCCCGTTCCGACTCTGGTTAATCAGTTAAACTGGTTGAACCCGCTCCTCCTTTAGCACGCGTCTGTTACCCTGCAGACCCGTAAGCGTGCGAATGTCGCTCACCTGCACGTGTGAGAACTTTGCGTCGTACACTTGTGCGTGCGCGTGTCTGTGTGTGACATTCACACACACCTCTGCTCGTCCAAGCGTAAAAACGGGAACTCTTACACGTGAAAGTGCGCGCCGTTCACACATCTGCGGGCTTTCAGGTGTATGTAGTGTGAGGGGGAAACAACTCTGAAATTTTTGTACACCTCGCAATTCAAGAAAATTCAGGAAAAAATAAGATACATTCAGAAGAATTTATAGGAAAGGTAAAATTCAAGCAAAAATTTCACAAAATTTGTGCATTAAAATTAAGAGTTGTTTCCCCCTCGATGTAATGACAAAAAGTAGTAGTAATAAACTTGATGATTATTATTTTTTTTTTCTCCCTTTCTCCTGATCTCCTCCGCAGAGACTCACGGTTCTTCTCGGTGCTGGGACGACCCCTGCGCGCGCCGGGCCCCGGCGGAGGCGCCCCGCAGCGCTCGGCGACACCTGTCGACAGAAGGACACAAGCGACCACCGGTGAGTTTCACAGTCTGCGGACGGACGGACGGCCTGCTTCGAAGGGGAGGGGTCCTTCACTGTAAATTCAAGCATACACCGATTTTTCTGGTGTCTTGTAATTTTTCTTGATTTTTTTTTCACTGTTTTTTTTCCCCTGATTTTTTTCTTGATTTTTTTTTCTGATTTGTAGTTTATTTTTTTTCTTCTGATTTTTTAGTGATTTTTTAATGGTGTACACTGATTTGTTTAAGTGAATGACCCCTCGCCTGTTCCCCCTGTAAATGTAAACCCCAAAGCGTCTAAACGCCTCTCACACATTTGCGAATGTGTCAAACTATACTTGAGTGCGTCCATGAATGGTAATGATGCACTCACACGTCCGCGTGTGTACCGAGGCGGAAACCCAAGTGTGTGAATGTCGTCGCACACTTGTCAGTGTGCGAATGCTCATTCGCACACTTGAGGTAGCAAAGATGTGAAATTTTCGAGGAATTTCCCGCAGACTAGAAGGGCCAAGTGTGCGAATGAAAATTCACACGCCTCAGTGTGAGCGACGTTCTCACAGTTTGCTTTTCCAGGGCGCGAACCCCGCGTATGCCACAGAGCAGCGAGGACGGTCGGGTAAATAATCTAAAACGGTTTGGAAAACGAGACCGTGGGTCGTCGCGCGGCACGGCATGGGTCATGAGGATGCGTGACGTCACGGCGGGGCGAGGCGAGGGCGAGGCGGGGCGGGGCGGGGCGGGGCGGGGCGGGGCGGTCATTGCCTCGAGCGCGCCCCGCCGCCCCGCGCACCGCTACCGGCCGGGCCGGGCCGGGCCGGGCGGGACCCGGGACCCGTACCGCGCCGCCGCCGCCGACGCTCTGCACCCATCGCCAAAATCCGGACGCCCTGCCCCCCGCCCCACCCCACCGCGCCCCGCCACGCCCCGTCCCTCCAGTTTTCCCCTCTGGGACCGCGGGGGGCGGGGCGGGGCGGGGGAGGAAGGGGCACACCAGCCGTCTGACCCAGAAACGAAGGCTGAGCCGGCGGCGCGGCGGGTCTGGCCGGGCCGAGCCTGTCTGCCGAATGTAATCTGTCGCGAGCCGCCCCCTCCTCCTCCTCCTCCTCCTCCTCCTCCTCCTCATCCTCCTCCTCTTCCTCCTCCTACTCGCCATCCCGCTCTCTCTCTCTCTCTCTCTCTCTCTCTCTCTCTCTCTCTCTCTCTCTCCCTCCCCTCTCCCTCTCTCCCTCTCTCCCTCCCTCCCTCCCTCCCTTCCTCCCTCCCTCCCTCCCTCCCTCCTCTCTCTCTCTCCCTCGCTCCTCTGTCCAGGGGGTAAAGAGAAGTTCCGTCCTTACCGCGTGCCTCCGCGGCTGTGGTGTCTCGTGTCTCATATTCTAGTGCACGAGCTGGATTTGCACGATAGGGGTTACCGTACCAGCGCACTAGATTTCTACCCCCCCCCCCCCTCCTTGCCCCGCTCTCTAGAGCAGGGTGTTCCCCCAGAGTAAACGCCCTAGAGGTGCTCCTAGATTCAGCTCCAGCTACGCCGCACCAAGGACCTGCCCCACTGCCCCACCCCGCCCCGCCCCGCCCGGCGGGTGCACTTGCGGGAGAAAAGTCCTTTCGATACCTCCTCCTCTGCTCGAACGGGGTCGGCCCATTGGGTCGGCCTTCAGAATGAGGTATTTTCCGAAGTAGAAGAACAGGAGGAATATCGTCTGCTCCCGGACCATCTCAAAGCCTCGACCAATCAGAGAGGACTTCTCTCGTGACCCGATCCAAAGAGCCCTTCTCTGATTGGTCGAGGACGATATATCTCCTGTTCTTCTAATTCGGAAAATACCTCATTGCGCGAGACTTCGCAATTCCTGCTGGCCAGCCTGGGAGAGTGAGAGAGAGAGAGAGAGAGTGAGAGTGACGAGGGCGGGCGGGGCGGGGCGGGGCGTTCCGCTCAGTTCATTGTTTGGCGGGACGGTGCGACTCTCCGGCGGCGTGGCGGGGCATGCGGGTGCGGTGGGGCGGGGCGGGGCGGGGCGGGGTGGTCTGGCCTGCGGAAAGATGCAAGCTGAGCCGGCGGGGCGGGGCGGGGCGGGAGGGGCCGTGCCGAACGTACATGGCCACCACGGTCGCCCGGCCGGGCGTACATCAATGAGGGGCCGTTGCTAAACCACGAGAGAGACACAAGAGTAGTGAGAGCGGGAGAGAAAGAGAGAGAGAGAGAGAGAGAGAGGGGAGCGGGGAGAGAGACAGAGCGGGTGCGTCGGCCTGCCCCCCCGGCCCGCCCCCCTGTACCTCAAGGCCGGCCCGTGTCTGGAACCGAGGTGCGGGGCGGGGATGGGCGGGGTACTCTTCGGTGCGAGTACTCGCTCCCCCCCCTTTATCCTCTGCGTGCGAATCGGCTCAGTGCGGTTGTTCAACCTACCGAGCGAGAGGGGGGGGGGGGGGAAGGGGGGCTCGGCGCACTCCGCCCGCCCACGGGTGGTCAATGCACAGGGCCTGAGCCGGGGCGGGGCGGGGCAGGGCAGGGCAGGGCGGGGTCGCGCCGCTCTCCAAAGAGCACCAGCCGTCTGGTTCTATCCTCGTCGCACCCATGGCGGTGCCCCATGTCGGTGATGGCAGGGACTAACGCGTGCGACAAGGACGGAGGTACGAGAGCGATTTTCTGAGTCAGACGGCAGGCGTACCCGCGGCGGGGTATCGCAAATCGACGAGGAGCCTACTCTCCGTCTCTCTTCCTCCCTTCCTCTTTGCTTCTCCCTCTTTCTTTCTCCATCTTCCTGCATCCCTCCCTTTCTCTCTCTCTCTCTCTCTCTCTCTCTCTCTCTCTCTCTCTCTCTCTCTGACGGCCGCCCTGCCCACGGGCGGGAGCGGGCGCGCGCGTTGCGGCCGGATGCCGGCGAGGTGTTCATCGTGTCCACATGTTGCGCGCTCGTTTCCCGTATCGTACCCGCCCAGCCCCGCCCCGCCCCGCCCGGGTAGTACTTGTCACACCCCATTAGCGCCCGGTCGCGTCGCCCCCCCCCCTCCCCCCCCGCGCCGCCGGATATTGGGCGTGTAGACAGTTGATTGGCGACGCCCGCGCTCATGACGCCTGGGGTCAGGGCGCCCCGCCCCGCCCCGCCCCGCCCCGCCCCGCCCCGCCCCGCCCCGCCCCGCCCCGCCCCGCCCCGCCCCGCCCCGCCCCGCCCCGCCCCGCCCCGCCCCGCCCCGCCCCGCCCTGCGGCATCAGGTCACGCACCGCTGAGGACGGCTCACTCCCGAGCCCCCCGAATCGTCAAAGTTTCCGAAATAGAGGCGTGACTGCTTTAACTTGTGATTGCAATGGGTCGGTCGGATACTGGCTTACCCTGGGCTTACCCGACAAGTCTTTCCGTCCTTCTCACTCTCATGGGTGTCAAGGGAGAGTGAGAGAGGCGGACGACATGGTCGGGCACACAGCCTGTATCCGTCGGACTGCAAACACCGCTGACTGCAAACCACGACCGACCGCACGACTGTCGCGGTGGATAGATTCGGCTCGTGTCTATTCGCCTTCGAGGTAGGCAACCCGACCGCACGAGTGTGTCAGCGTTGCCTACCGCACGGGCGCGCCCGCCTCTGCTGAGGCGTAGTGCGTCGCGTCGCGTGGGATTTACTTTCTCTCTCCCTCCCATAATCCGATCCTCTCTTCAGTCGAGTTCGGCCCTCTTCCTACTCCCTATTCCTGCTCCTCCCGCCTAGAGGTACTCCTCGGTCTTCGCTTCTCTCTCTCTCTCTCTCTCTCTCTCTCTCTCTCTCTCTCGCTCGCTGTGTGTCTCTTTCTCTCTCTCTCTCTCTCTCTCTCTCTCTCTCTCTCTCTCTCTCTCTCTCTCTCTCTCTCTCTCTCTCTCCCGCCCGCGCGCGCGCGCGAGTGCGAACCCTCGGCTTGGCAACAACGCGTCTGGTGTGCCAGACGCGCCCCCTCCCGCCCCCCACCCGCCTCCCACCCGCCCCCTCGCCTGCAGCCTTGCACTTCTCTTCCTGCATCTCCCGACGAAAAGAGAAGAACGCAATAAAAAAAGGAAAATAAAAAAATCCCTACGGAGCAGGCCGAAACTTCTTGGTCGTGGTCCTTTTGATTTTTTTTTAAATCCTCTGCGCTCGGCCTGGCAGATCGGGCGGTTTGCAGAGTCGAGCCTAGGGCACGGGCCCGGCCCGGAGGGGCTGGAGCAGGGCTGGAGGGAGGGGTGCTAGGTGCTCGCCCGCTGCAGAGCACTCTGCCAGGACTGTCCAGGACCGCGAGCTCCAGCAACACGGCCTCCGAGTCCTGCTGGAGGACATCCTGGGAGGGCTGTGCTGTGAGCACGCACCTCGCACGCGGGCTCTCCGTTTTGCCAAAAAAAATGTTAATAATTTTAATTTTAATTTTTAAAATTTCTCTGATCTTTTTTTGAATTTTACGCCACTATACGCTGGTCAAGCTCCGACCGGGTTTAGCTGTGCCGCGTCCCCGCGCTCAATCCCTGCGGATCAGCTACGCCACTGCTCCCCGATACATCCCCGAGTCACTCAGCCCCCTAGCCTGCTACGCCCCTGCCTCCAGCTCCAGTCTCCCCGTCAGCTACGCTCCTGCCTCCAGCTCCAGTGTCCCCGTCAGCTACGCTCCTGCCTCCAGCTCCAGTGTCCCCGTCAGCTACGCTCCTGCCTCCAGCTCCAGTGTCCCCGTCAGCTACGCTCCTGCCTCCAGCTCCCGTCCCCCCGTCAGCTACGCCCCTGCCTCCAGTTTCAGTCTCCCCGTCAGCTACACCCCTGCCTCCAGCTCCAGTCTCCCCGACAGCTACGCCCCTGCCTCCAGCTCCAGCCCTCCGCCAGCTCCAGTGCCCCCGACAGCTACGCCCCTGCCTCCAGCTCAAGCCCTCCGCCAGCTCCAGTGCCCCCGACAGCTACGCCCCTGCCTCCAGCTCCAGCCCTCCGCCAGCTCCAGTGCCCCCGACAGCTACGCCCCTGCCTCCAGCTCCAGCCCCCCGCCAGCTCCAGTGCCCCCGACAGCTACGCCCCTGCCTCCAGCTCCAGCCCTCCGCCAGCTCCAGTCTCCCGTCAGCTACGCCCCTGCCTCCAGCTCCCGTCTCCCCGTCAGCTACGCCCCTGCCTCCAGCTCCAGTGCCCCCGTCAGCTACGCCCCTGCCTCCAGCTCCAGTCTCCCGTCAGCTACGCCCCTGCCTCCAGCTCCAGTCTCCCGCCAGCTACGCCCCTGCCTCCAGCTCCAGCCCCCCGCCAGCTCCGCCACTGCCCCCTCACCGCCTCCCTTTGCGCCCGCCGCGCCCAGGTACTCGTTGTGCACCGGCCGGAGGGGCGGAAGGCTCGTCGCGCGGGTCCCGCCCGCCGGGGCATTTTGGCGTGCAGCAGGGGGTGGGGGGGGCTTGCGAGACTGCCAAGGTGAACGTGTCTGGGCTGAGCGCGCTGGGCGCGCGGGCGCGGGGCGCACCTCTGCAGGTCCCTGCAGCAGCAGCGGCGGCAACGACCTCTGTACTGCCGCACCTCTCTGCCAGCTCCCTGGATCTTAGGACCAGGCCTCAATTATTCGATTTTCGCTCTCGCTGCCGATTAAAAAAAAATATAAAAAAAATTTACAAAAATTCTTGAGAAAAAAAAAGAAACATTTTTTCTGGTTTTCAAGCAGCCTTGGAAACCCAAAACCCCGGTATTTTCTCCATAAGAGTGTTCTTTTTTCCTTCTTTCGAATCTACTTGGAAACCAAGTCGTCCTTTTGCTCCGTGTTCCGTTTTTCAATTTAAACGCCCACTGGAGAAATTTCCCGTCAAAAAAACATTTCCGTTCCACAACGCAAGTGGATTTTTGTGTTAATTCTTTTTTATTACGATTTTAAACATCTTAAATAAGCGTGGCACTAAGCTGACGCTCAAGCAAACGCTTAGAAGCGCTGTAGAAAAAAAGGAAAGACAAAATAAAAAATTACATACTGTTTTGCGTAATTTTGCACGCATCATCTTCATTGATGATCGCTAATTGATCTCATTCATTATTCATGTTCGGGCGCGCCGAGAGGCACTCTCATGCATCATCGTGCAGTCTCCTTTCCTTCCCTTGTTCATCCTGTCGTTTCCTTTTGCTCTTCATTTCCTTCTCTCCCCCTCCCCCTCCCCCTCCTCTCTCTCTCTCTCCCCCACCCCTAACTCGTCATGTGTCACGATGAGGAAGTCCGAAATCGCTTGCACGCAAGCGACTTGTCCGTCTCCCCGTATTCTACACCGAAAAAAAAAATTCCCCAGTGATCTTTTACCGCGGCGTTTATTTTTGTTAAAATAAATTTACTTTCCTGTTCCTTTTTTTCCCCTTTCTTTTCAGCATTTTACCAAGTATACGAAAAATTTTGCAAGACGATTGGCGGTGGATTTGGTTGGTCTTGACGCCCCACGGTGACAGGACCTCTGACCTTTACAATTTTTTTTTCCCTTCCCTGCACCCGCCTTTTGGTTTTCCTCCATCGCCCCGTCTGAATTGAACGCGACAGCTTTTGTGCAGCGCGCGGTGCAGCGCAGCAGTGTGAGTGCGAATAGCACCGGTAATTAACGGGACAACAAAAACCCTCGCGCTGCGAATAAGAAGGAGTTTGCACGGCTGCAGTCCCCGGCCCGGCCCCGGTCCCGCCGCCGCGTGCAACGGCGTTTCTGCAGCCTCGGCGTGCGAATTTCCGTAACGTTTTCGAACGCACATGTGTGTTAATGTCGCACACCTTCACGTGTGCGACTTCCCACATTTCTATACAATTCGTGTTTGAAAGTCCCTTGATAAATTCCAAAGGGTCGTCATAACTATGATATTCCCTCGTACACGAGACTGATTTACACTATTGCCGATGATAACTTCATATAACATCGATATTACTCATATTTTTGGCAATATTACTTCAATGTTACCCATATATTACTGTCAACATTATTATCTCAATTTTACAATATTACTCTTACCAATAATTAAAACCAATATTTTTCAGTACACGGCTAAAGGCAGTTGACGACCCCTTCGAGAAATTCCCACACACCTTTCCCTATTCTAGTGTACGGATGACACTTTACACACCTACATGACAACTATATGACCACGGTCACACACTTTCGCAAGGCTTTTCAAGAAAATGGTCGACGTTCCGCCGCAATATGATATCTGCGCAGAAAATCAGCAGCAATAAGCGTGTGGTGGACGGTTTATGTCCGCGCGCGAGTATTTGAATACGTCTGCGGCGGGGGGGAGCATATCACTGCCAGTGCTTGTCTGCCAGACAGAAGAACGACGTCGCGATCAGATAGTTATCTGGAGACACCCCTCCCCTCCACGTGGGATACCTCCCGGATACCTCGGATGCCACCCGCGCAGTGCTCCAGGCGCGTTGTGTCTCTTCCTATGCGGGATACGAACTGCGCTGCTCTCCCTCCGGCGGGCTCAGGACACCTCTCGGGACATCCTCCCGGACACCCTGTAGTACACCCTGCAGGACAGCCTCCTCGCGGTACACCCTGTAGGACACCCACCTGGAACAGAGAGAGAGACGCAGGACCTGGTCAGAGCGAGTCGTTTCGTCTCCGGCGCGAGAATTCCCGATCCACTTTCTCCAGCAGCTGGAATCCACTCTCACATACATACATACATACATACATACATACATACATACATACATACATACATACATACATACCGAGGGGCGACCAACTCATGTATTTCTGTGGACCTACTCAGTATTTCTCGTGTATTTTTCGGTGTGTGTTTTTTTTTCTAGTATGGATAAGAATTTTTAAGGATTACTTAGTATTTTCATTTATTTTCTTGTATTTCTCGTGCATTTCTTGTATTTTCTTGGAAATATACCCGTGTTTTTCCAAGCACGAGATTTCTTCGAGTTGGACGTCCCTTGCCGTACAAGGACAAGATCGCTAAAGGGGCAACCTCATTTTTAAAACCACTTTAAAAATAAACAAATTCGAAGAAAATGAAAGAAAATGAACGCGTGGCAGCAGCTATGAGCATCTCATGGAAATTCGTGCGACGGAGGGGGAGGAGGAGAAGAAAAACAGAAACGCGAAGAAGGGAATTATGAGCGACTTATTTATATCGCGAATAGGGGTGGGGGGTAAGGGGAGCAGGGGCGACCCTTTAGACGGGGGGTTCATGACCTGTTTCTCGATAAGCCCAAATGCGCTTACACGGCATGACCTGGGCGGGGCGGGGCGGAGCCGTGTAAGCTTCCGTGCTCGGGTCGGATGTATGGATGCATGGATGGGTGGGTGCGGGGGGATTCATCATCACTGTAAAAAGTATGTTCGTACCAAACCAACATGACATATTTGTAATATTCCGTACACAAATTGTGTCGAATATATGTAAAACCGCCCGCCCGCTCTAGCTTGTCATTCGATTCCGAGGGGGCAGCCACCACCAAAATGTGTGGCCCGACTGATACCTGTTACCTCTATTTCATATGTGGCTCTTGCCCGACTAATACACTAGTGGATATCCCCTCGTTCGATTCTTCGTCGATGCGGAGTGCTTCACAGTGCATTTGCGATCTTGTATTTTTGTAATTGTTTGACATTTTCCATGGAAAATTTTTCTGTGCCCTGTGTGAATGGGTGAATTAGTGTATGATTGCATGGATGGATAAGTAGGTGGGATGGATGGATGGATGGATGGATGGATGGATGGATGGATGGATGGATGGATGGGTGGGTGGATGGATGGATGGATGGATGGATGTCGATGACCGCGCGAGGGGATTCGACGCTTCCCGCGCGGAGAGCGGAAACGCTTGCGACTGCGCATTGCGTATATCGTGAATATTGCCCCGGAAAAAATAACAAAATAAAATAATAAAAAATACTTTAAAATAAAAACTGGGAGAACTGGAACTGGAAGAGTTACGCAGATTTGTATCCCAGTGGGTAACACAAAAAATGATGAATAATGGCGTTCCAGAAGTAATAATAGTAAAAGTAATAAATAACAACAATACCAATGATAAACATATAAAAATAGCGAGAGTTAACTTCTGCTGATTGTTGGTGTTCGAACTGGATCTTTGTTGATGCGAGGCGGCACGCCTGACCCTGTGGTGGCGTTACACTCTGGTCCCCGCCGCGCCCCGCCCCGCCGCGCCCCGCCCCGCCCCGCCCCGCGCTGTACAGGACATCGCCCCCGGGGGGCCCCAGGGGCCCCAGGGGCCCCAGTCCGCGCACGGGCCGCCTCGCCCGGCAGAGCTCCCCGCCCCAGAAGCGCGACCGCTACACCGAACGGTAAACACTCACACACACATGCACACCTCATTGCAAAGACACATTTGTAAAAATACTGTTTGAAACAAAAACACCCGCAAAAAAAAAAATATATACGCGACTTTTTCTCTTTGCTGCTGCAGAAAATTTGTAATAATTTCGCGCTGGCCGCGCTCTGCGCGCGGATAATTTTAGACAGAATGAGACGTGCAAAAGGGGGGAGTGTCGTCTCATTCCAATAAAGAGAGAGATAGGGAGGGAAAGTGAGTGAGTGAGAGAGGGAGAGAGTATTGCCAGGCTCTGACTCCAAATGAGGAAGTGAGACGGGGCGCGCGGTGTCGACTCTGGTTTGGGAGGCAGGGGTTTGGCTTTGCACTTTTTATCTGATCCGCAGGGCGAGAGAGAGAGAGAGAGAGAAAGAGCGAGCGAACCAGCAAGAGAGAGAGAGAGAGTAAGAGAGAGCGCACAATGGTCGTGCTATGTATGTGTTACAGCTGCTGCTCAGTGCGTGCGTGTGTGCGTATGTGTCCTTTGGTCTCGCCCCTTACCCCTCTTTCTCTCTCTCTCCCTTTCTCTCCCTCGCTCGCTGGTTTGCTCTCTCGCTCGCTCGCTCCCCCCTTTCGCGAGCACCGCACCACCCCGCGCGCTCCGCCGCTGTGTCTCGCTCGTGATATTTCGCTCAGGCAGAAGGGGAGGGTGGGGGTTGGGGTGGGAGGGGGGGGGGGTGCAGCTAACTACAGTCTGCAGCCCGGGCGCGGTGCTCTCACTGCCCTTTGACAATTTACCCCCCGCTCCCCTTTTCCCTTCCCCCTACGGCCCGCCCCTGCTTTTGCAACCCCCTACTGCCCCCCACGAAAACTTTTTTTCCGCTACGAGAGCAGCACTAGTGGAGGGGGAAGGGGGCCCCCGAGGGGCGGGGTGGGGGTAGGGGATCATTCATAATTCATACAAGATGTGTACAATGATTTTTTTTGACTAATGACTTTTTTTAAAAAAATGATTTGATATTTCTTTGAATTTTTAAAGAAAATAATGAAAATTTCTGTCACTTTTCTACAAATTTAGATTTCTTCTTTATTTCTGGTATTTTATTTGTTTTCAGATTTTCGTTCATTTGTTCTCGATTTTTCGTGTGTTTTTTTTTTTCTGTAACTTTCTATTTATGATTTGATTTTGATTTTTTGAACAGTTTTGATTTTTTATGATTTTTGGGGGGCGGGGGGGGGGGGCGTACAGTGATTTTTCGAGGTGATCCCCCCATCGTGGGCCACCACCGTGTTCAAATGCCTCAAATCACTCGAAGTATGTGCGACGCCTTTTTTTTTTATTTTTCAAACACTTGCGTGTTATACGTTTGTCGCGCGCGGTGATATGGTATGGTGCGCGTGCGGGAGGCTGCATCCCAGGTGACCCAGTTTCCTCCCGTTGGCGGCCGCAGCCACCCTCCCGCCGCCGCCCCACCCCGCCCCACCCCGCCCCGCCCCGCCCCGCCCCGCCCCGCCCCGCCCCGCCCCGAATATGTTGGCAACCCTGTTTTAGCACAAAACGCGCTCGCTCGCTCACTCACTCTCTCATTGCCGTCTTCTCGCATTCTCCTCTATACGTCCGTCTCCTAACCCTCTATACCTCACTTCCTTCCGGTAAACAACAACAAAAATAAAAAAAACTACAAAATGAAAAACAAAATAATAAAATATAAAACTGAGGGTAAAATAATGGAAAAGGCTAAAACGCAACATGGCGAGGTGCACGCTCGGGCTATCACGTGCCCCAGGCTGGCGACATACAAAAGGGTCGCTCCGACGTTTTGCCCGCTTTTTGATGAAGTTTCCGAAAGAGGGTCGCTCGAGGGTCGGTAGGGAGGGGGGGGGGGGGGGTGAAGGACCCCTTTGGCACTGCTCTAGGGACGCGTGTGTTCGCGGCGCGCTGCCCCGCATACGCACGCGCACGTGACTGAGACACTGTTAAAAATTATTTCAATTGCAATTACACCTACCGCAACGCTACTGCGAAGCCCCCTATGGGGCTGAATTTCACTGGTATTTGTCGCGGTGTGGAGGAAGTCCTTGCTTTGCAGCTCTTCACTTGCACTGTGAAGTGTGTGTGTGTGTGTGTAGAATTCCTGAGGAAGTCCCTATGGCAGGAAGAGAGATTTTCCCGAAACTTTGGTCGGTCGAAACCCTCTGCAGAAATTTTCATAACGAAACCTATAATTTTGTGATATTCAGACGCTCGGGTTTTCAGCGAGGGGAACAACCATATGGGTTACTTGTGACTCGGTTAATCAAGTCAATAAGCCCATCACTCGGTTCAGGATCGTACACATTATTACCGATTACCAGTGATTGGACGACGGTTTCCCGTCAAATTTTCGAACAAACTCATGAAGGTGGCCTATGCGGTATTATTTACTGCTTTAAAAAAAAATCATTTTACGAATGAGGTGTGTACTTCCGTACGTCTGGTGTGTGTGTGTGTGTGTGTGTGTGTGTGTGTGTGTGTGTGTGTGTGTGTGTGTGTGTGTGTGTGTGTGTGTGTGAGTGTGCGTGCGCGCGTGCTAGTACACAGAGGGGTTAAAAGATGTCAGCTGGTACCCATGTATCTTGGAAGGGCCCATGGCAACTAGAGGCTGGAGTACCCATATCACACGGTAAAAACGATGTCTGATATTTTGAGGGAAAAGGCAAAATTTTGAGGAAGCACCCGTACTATCAGGGAAAGTCCTCAGATTTTGAAGACTTTTCCTCAAAATTTAAAGAAAACTCCCTCACTTTTTGAGGAGAATTTTTCAAAATCTGAGGACTTTTCGGTAAAGTACGGATGCTCCTCAAAATTTTCCCTTTTCCCTCAAAATATCAGAAATCGTTTTTTACCGAGCAAGCCCCCCCCCCCCCCCCCAAAAAAAAGAAAACTACAATATTAGTGCAATCACACGCGGTACCAGCTTCATACGGTACTGCTCTTCTAACCACCGGCAGACTCTGCAAAAATTCCGCAACTCTATATATCTGTTTCACTTCTCGCGATTTCCAAAACGCGATACACCGATCTCTCGCGGGGGAGGATTCAATTTGCTGCGCATACGGGTCGCGTGGTTTCGTTCCGCTGTGGATTAAAAGTGATGAAATAGTCGAGACAACAACAAAAAACACACACACACACACACACACCACAAAAAAAAATAATAAAAGACGTCGCATGCGAAATTCTGAGACGGGTCCTCTCCTTTCCTCGGCGGTGGCGGACAACCCCACGCCCCCTGTCCTGTCCGGCGCAGCCACCCCTCTGGTCAGAGGATCGTGTCTACTGCGGTATCGTGACCACCCAGCTGAGTAATCTTTGGTCAAACGAGAAAATGCAAATAAAGAGCTTAGGATTTTTTTTATGTTTTATTGCAAATCTGATTTTCTCACCGCCTTTCACGCCGCCGCGTCCGCAAGACAGATATGCTGATCGCTCACCGTGACGACAGCGACCGTCACCACATTTTTTTTTCTGGTTACAACTTTTTTTTTTTTTTTTTACGGTGCACCTTTAAAGTCGCGCGTCCGTACAACCCCTCTTCCCTTGAGGTCCAGTTCGCGCCTTTTGAAAAGTTGACCCTTCTTCGTTTTTTATTGCTTGTTTTTTTTCCCCTCCCCCCTTTCTAAAGACTAGACTATCATCGGGAGCAAGATTTCAATCATACCCCTTACGGCAGCGGTCAGTGAGTCTTACACACATAATGGTGTTGACGTTTCGCACCTGAAAGAGCATCTCTTATCTCTTAACTTTTACAACAGCTGACACACGTAGAACAAAAAAAAATCTTGAAACAGAGAGGGCGCGAGCAGTTGCCAGTTTCTTTCGTCAGAAAATAAAGCGAGACGTTTGCTGACAGAAATTTGTCTCTGGTTTGGAAATATACCGTGCGACATTATATTTTCCCACTGGAGCACACAGAAAAATCAGTTTTTTTTTTAAACCTGCAAAATGTCCTCGAGTTTAACAACGTCAAGACGACTTGAGCCTCTTTAAAGGCTATATGGTACTTGATTTAAAATTAAAATGTCATCAAAGCATATAGAATTATCTTGGAAGAATTGCAGCATTTAAAGGACATGTTCAAGACAAGAACTAAGTTCGCCGGGTGACGGAGGAGTCTGAGGCATCGTCACCACACACACACACACACACACACGCGCACACACACACACACACACACACACACACACACACACACACATCTCGCATATTTCCGTGGGAAAGAAGGAAATAGGTTTTTTGTCAATGGAGGGATAAAGTAAAAAAAAAAATATACATATATAAAAAATCGAGATTGATTGGAACTGCAGCGGTGCCTCTCGGCGAGGTGTGTTTACCTGCCGGACATCACTTTTTTTAATCCCCGAATACATATTATTCCCCCGGAAATCATTGTCCATCCGTGTAACAGGGCACCTTGGTCGGCGTTTAGCATAACGGTTCGTCTGTTTTTTTTTTTTTTTTTTTAAATTTAAAAGAAAAAAAACGCGTCACTTGTATCTCCTTGCACCCTAATGGATTATCTATCAGTTGCTTCCCGTTAGTTTTTTTTTTTAACAGAGTTGTCTTTGCGATTTTTAGGTTTTGTCCTTTCTCCCTTGGATTGTGAGGAGTTTCGTGGGAACCAAAAATATGTAGGGAAATTATCGCAACCGAAATTCTCGTATCTTCCGAACGGCAGCAGGCCAGGGGGGGGATTCCGTGTGTATCACTCTACTTCAACTTCAAGTCTCTCCGCGAATAAGTCGCCCCAGAGCTGAAATATATCCTTTAATTATTCCTGAACGGTTTCTTCGAAACGTTATTTGCGCCGAAAGCAGTTTCGTTTGCCCACCGTGGTTAATTCGGGTGGTGCTTGCTCCGGTCACCTTCCCCTCTCAAACCTTTCACTCCCGTCTCTCTCTCTCTCTCTCTCTCTCTCTCTCTCTCTCTCTCTCTCTCTCTCTCTCTCTCTCTCTCTCTTTCTCTCCCTCTCCCTCCCTCTCTCTTTCTCTTTTCTTTCCCGATTCGAATAACAATAAGAAAGCCCGTTTGGAGAGCAAGCGGATGCCTCGCTCCTCTCTCTCTCTCTCTCTCTCTCTCTCTCTCTCTCTCTCTCTCTCTCTCTCTCTCTCTCTCTCTCTCTCTGCTGTCGACCCGGTCAAGGAACCAAATGCGTCGCACACGCCGCCGCGCAAAAGTGGGTCAAGGCGTTCGCCAAAATTTATACCTTTACCCGAGGAGAAATCCTCGGCAAAATAATTTCTCTTTTGTCTGTTTTCTTTTTTTTCCCTCTTTTCTTTTTGTTATTTGGGACCTGTCGGCACGACCGAGGCTTAATTGCGGGCCATGGCGAATCGGCGTGCGAAACGTTACGCAACGCCAGTATGCAAACGTGTGTTAATGAAACTGAACGAGGCTGCGATTTTTCCGATGGTAGTTACTCTTTTATGGGTGGGGGTGGGTAGGGGTAAAAAAAAAAGAGAGAGTCAGTCTCGGTGACAGGAAATGTCAATAAAGCACACTGAAAACACAAAGTGTTTAAAACAAGTAGGCTGATACATTCGTATCATCTGCTAAAAAGTCGCTCACTTGTAAGTGCATGAATTTCTATTCGCACACTTGGCAACGTTAAGAGTGTGATATCAGCTTGGAAGATTCAGACCGTTTCTTTGTCCAGAAGTATACGATTTAAAAATTACACACCTACAAGTGTGCAACATTCGCATACTCTTTTGGGTTTCTCTTGCGCTATCCCCGCCCGTCCATCCCATCGGGCAGCGGGGCGCACAATACTCCAAGGACGTCGTGAGAAAGTGATGTTTCATCCCCCAGAAAGAGGGAATAATCATTTTATAAAAAAAATAAAACAAAACAAGAAAAAACGGGAGACAGAAAAGAGAAAGAGAGAAAAAGACAAAAAATGTAGAAAAGGTCGTCAGCAGACCTTGGAGGTTTGCGCGTCTTGTCATAAAAAAAAAGAAATTGGCAAAGGAGGGTGTAACGGTGCGGGCTGGGGGTGCCCTCCTCAGCCCCGACCCTCCCCGGCCCTCTATAGAGCAGCACCTTGTGTGTCTGAGGCCTCCTCCACTTTCGGCTAAAAAGCTAAACAACACCCCAAAATTGTGCCCCGTTCTGTTAACCTACATATCAGGGTGACCCCCGCCCCCCTCCCCCTACCCCCTCGCGCTTGGTTCCCTACCTCCCCCCCCCCCCCCCCTCCGCGGGACGATCGCCGCCGTCGGGTCGTCGGTCTGGGACGGGAGCGTCTCACAAGGCATGCCATATGTTAGTACATGTGAAAAAAAAATATTAAAGGATGCTGCATTTTTACTTTCTAACATCAGATTGGTAAATAGCGGGGGGTAATTCTGGGAGTAAAACTCAGGGGGGCTTATCGTGGTTTACCCGCTGGTAGTGCACTCGCTATTTTAAAAAATTGAAAAGAAAAAAAAAATATTGTCAGAATTTATATAACACTGTAAAAATTATGTTCGTGCATGTACGATATATTTTCTTATTTACTGTTTACAAAGTGTGTCGTACATGTACAACCTCCCACTCTTGCTCGTTATTCGAAATTATTTCGATGCGCAGTGCTCGTACATTAAATGCGACCTTGAATTGTAATTGGACATTCCTGTACCCTGCACGACAATTTTTCACAGTGCACGGTAAAAAGAATGTCCGATATTTTTTTTTTTGAAGAAATGGAAAACTTAAAGGCACTGCATGACTTTGAGGGAAACTCCTCAGATTTTGAGCAAGTTTCCTGAAATAAAACGATGGAAATTTCCGTATTTTTTTTGTGAGGACTTACTCAAAATCTGAGGAGTTTTCCGGGGTGCCTTCAAGTTTTCCCTTTTTTCCCTCAGAATATTATAGGACAGTGTTTTTACCGTGTGAAAATTAAATTTCTTTAGAGAATAACCGAGTGCGGAGGGCAACCCTTGTCTCAGAACAGCCGCCCTCCCCTCCCCTCCCCCGCACAGATGTGGTGCCGGTCGGGCCCTGGCCGGGCCTGCTGGTGGTGGAGGAGGGGCCTACAGGAGGAGGCTCGAGGCTCGCCTAGACCTAGGCCGCGTGTCTAGCGTTGGACTAGGTCGGGACCGCCACACTGCCGCTGCTGCGGCTGCTGGCAGCCGGCCGCCGTCCCCCCCTCCCCCTCTCCCCCCCCCGTCTCCCCCCCTCTCCCTCCCTGTCCCCTCGCCGCCCCCTTCCGCCCCCGAGGATACCTGGCTGTGATGGGCCGCCGGGCCCCTATCCCGCTGCACGCACACACTCACACACACGCACACGCACAACAAAAAAGTCGATCGTCATTTTTATTTCGTTATTGTCCGGGAGGATTGCGTCGAGGTCTCGGCGCTGCAGCGGTGCGCGCGCGCATCAGGTCGGACCCGAGAGACTCTCCTGCCTGCAGCACGCTCACGTAGTCCTCCTCCAGCGCCTCGAAAATCGTGTCCCCATCGCGTGTGATCCCCGCCGACAATGCTCGTGCAATGCGAAAATTTTTAACCTTGCAAAAATTTGAATTTAGTTTGTAGTTTTAATTTCTTTTTATGAAAAAAAAAATACCTTAACTGTAATTTTTTTTCTTGTGTGATTTTAAATGACGTTAGCGTCCGGCCTAGTCGATCACGATGGTTTTGTATTTCCATGTAGTGAAGCTCGAACCACGCCGGTCGCCTCTCTAGCTCTCCCTCTTCCCCCCCCCCTCTCTCTCTCTCTCTCTCTCTCTCTCTCTCTCTCTCTCTCTCTCTCTCTCTCTGCCGCCGAGCTCTACCCTGTATTGTGCGGAATGTGCAGTGATACAACACAGGGACCCAAGCTAAGCAAACACAGACGCACGTCAGCGCGCGCGCTTCTGTGTGTGTGTGTGTGTGTGAGTGTGTGTCAGTGTGTGGTGTGGCCTGGCTATGGAAATGGTCATCGCTTTTTGAAACGAATCTGCCAGAGCCCTCGGCCGCGGCTGACCACGCGGGAACATCACCCTCCTCCTCCTTGGGGGAGCCTAAGCCCTGCCGCGAAGCTACGTGGACGACGCCACGCTATTTCTAGAACCGCCGTGGATAGGTCAGGCTCTCTAGCCGTTTCTAGAGAGACACATACACACACGCACACACCCTTCTAACGCAACTGTACCTCCACTGTGAAAAATACTTCGTAAGGGTTACGGGAAAATTTTCCATGATAAAAGTCGTAAAATTACAATTTGAAATTTTAAATTTACAAGCACTCCCTATCGACTTGGAATTAACCGACGAGCAGGAATGGGCAGTCGTAAATTAACGACATATTTTGTAAATAAAAATTACCAAAAAATGTCGTAAATTTACGAGGATATTTTTCACAGTGTCTGCAGGGGTGATCCTCATGCCACTAATGCGCGGACTGGATTTGGAGTGGATTTTAAATTTCGGCGGTAATTTTTTTTTCCCGCGCGAATTTATTTACGCCTGAGGTATGTACGCGGAGGCCACTGACCTCCCCTCGCGGCACCGACGCACAAATTTCTCATATTTGCGGCGCGGGACCGCGCGGGACGAAAATAAGTCTGGCCGCTCATGAACTGTACCGAGGCGGGGCGGGGCGGGGCGGGGCGGGGCGGGGCGGGGCGGGGCGGGGCGGGGCGGGGCGGGGCGCCAAAAGCCTCTCTGGCCTGGCCTCGTGGTGCTGGTGGCCGAGCTGGCGGTGGCGGCGGGCCTGACCCCGTTTAGTCCAATAACCCGACGCAGCTATATCCGGTGGAATGACAAGAAGGAGGAGGAGGGGAGAGAGAGAGAGAGAGAGAGAGAGAGAGAGAGAGAGAGAGAGAGAAAGAGAGAGAGATAAGACAGTGAAAGGCGCGCAAGGATATGTGGTATGGAAACAATGAAGAGATTGGAGCGAACACGTTGATAGGGATTTGGAATGAGAGGAGAGTTTTATATTCTCGCTCTTTCTCCTCCTATCATTCTCTCTCTCTCTCTCTCTCTCTCTCTCTCTCTCTCTCTCTCTCTCTCTCTCTCTCTCTCTCTTACTCTCTCTGTGCGTGCGACGGGGAGAGGGAGTACAGTACTTGGACAAAGACCTTGAACCCGTCTTTTATTGGGCAAGACTGTGTGTGACCCGCAAGTAGCGGTATAGGACTTGTACTTGTACACCCCGAAAATGACCGTCTTGTTCGCAAAAACGTGCGCTCAACTTAATCTCGCATTTTTGCATTGAACCAAACAAAATTGTAGTAGTACGTTTGTAAATTTTTCTTAGATCACTCTTTACAAGAACAGTTCCTGTACCGTACCCAGAAAAAGAACGCTTGAATGAAGATTGTAGAGTCTTGAAGGGCTCAAGACCTATTCACCTGAATTAAATCTTTGGGCTTACGAATCAAAGCAAACACAAACTTAGTGTAAGTATGGGAAGTCTTGATTCAAGCTCTCAGGAGGACAATGCCAAAGATCGAGTCCAAGACTTATTCTGTTTTCTGGGTACAATAAGAACGGCCTCTTATTGAGTGTGCTCTCAGCCGCTGGACGCAAAGTACTGCAAGCTCTTCCAAAGGTGGAAAGAACTCTGAAATTTTTGTACACCTCGTAATTCAGGAGAATTTAGAAAAAAAAAATCAGACAAAGTTATAAGGATCAGAAAATTCAGGAAAATTTGGGAAAATTCAGAAAATTTTGAAAATTCAGAAAATTTACAAAAATGGTAAAATTCAAGTAAAATTAACAAAAATTCAAGAAAAATTCACAAAAATTCAAGTAAAAATTCTCAAAAATTCAATTACAAATTTACAAAAATTCACAAAATGTGTTCACCAAAATGCAGAGTTGTGTCCCCTCCCCCACTTTGCGATCAGCCTCACGACTGGTGCCGCTGCTCAGCCTCATGCAGTGACTGATCCAGACCGAGTCGTGCTCCGTCGGCGCGCTGTCAGATCGTGTCGTCTGCCCGTCAGGCGCGCGGGTTCAATGGTCACTTAAGCCCTCAGCCGGTCCAGCAATTAATCTTCCTCTAATTCTGATCTCGCGCTGCGCCGCCCGCCGCCCGGTCGGCTCAATTTGTTCCCCTCGTCCCATGTTGTCTACGGCCGCGCGGGGCGGAGCGCAACAATTGACATTGCGTTATTTGGCGTTTGGCGAATTACGGAGGTGAGATCAATAAAAATCTGTCGAACACTGTCAAGCTTAACCTTTGGCATCTTTTTGTGACAAAGTTTTATCATTCTCCTAGACTGACGAAATTGTTGCACTTTTCCGGGAGAGGACACCAATGTTAATGGCATCTTGGAATGCCAAAATTTGGCATTCTTTTCGGTTAAGGCCGCAAAAATTAGGTCAGTAGGATGCCAAAAATTTGGCATGCAAGATATTTTTGTTTTGTGAGTAGCCGTGTCATTTTCTGCAGCAAGCAATTTCAGTGAGCTTCTTATCGCAATTCACTGATACTTTTTCTGCTGTCGTCATTTATCTATACTTTTTCGGTAGTATGACAGTCACAAGTGACAGTCTAAAAATGGAGAGACATTAATTTTCCTTTTTTCGAAGTGTAACTCGTCCGTGGCGGGGGCGTGAGGTCCGCGGATTAGCAGCTGCCGTCACCCGGGCTGGTGACGGCCCCGGGTGACGTGACGGTGACGGATGCGCGCGGTGCCCTGCGCCCGTCACCCGCGCGGCGGATTGCGTCTTCATCACGAACTCGTCACGAATAAGCTCTCCCTTTTACTTTGAACACGCCCGCTAGGAGTGGTGGACGGTAAGGTGTCCGCTTCGAGAAAGAGTTCATCTGCCCCTGATGCCCCCCTTTTGCAGTCTGACTCACATGATCGTTTTAATAATTATTGTGACCACTTGTGACCTTGCGGGAGGCGCGCTATCGGTCGCACAGGTGATAAGAGATAACGGGAACGCCCTCTCTCTGCCGAGCCGTCTGCGCTTAGGTCAGTGACTGAGAGGGAGAGAGAAAGAGAGAAGCAGATTTTTGCTTCGCTATTAGAGTAGTAACATGCACTCCAAATAGAAACTCACAATCCTAAACGAGTGCTTACATCAAATCCTTCACCAGTGCTTAACAAAATGTTCTTAAACCGTGCTTAACAAATAGCTTAAACAGTACATCATAAGCAGTTGCTTAACGCGCTCAGGTAATCCTTTGACAAAGTGCTTACGCAGTGCTTAACAAGCGCATAAGCCTTGCTTAAATTAAATATGAAATCAGAGTTCGACAAAGGGATAGTGCGAGAAAAGGGGTTCAGAAGCAGCGTGCACAAGCTCTCCGTGCGCGATTTCCATTCGCGGCAAAGGAAAGGAATGAGCTTACCGCAATAATTGCAAAATAATGGAAACACTGGCGGTTTTCTGACGCGGCCTGTCAAACACACAGGGGGTCCGTCCGGCCTTGGAAGGAGGCAGCCGCCGCACCCAAACAAAGTGATGACCAGCGGTCAGAGGCACGCGCCCGCCCGTGTAATATTTCTGTGTTTGTGTGTGTGTGTGTGTGTGTGTGTGTGTGTGTTTCTGTTTGTGAAATGCATACGCCACGGGTGTGTATGTGTGTGTTCCAGATGGGTAATCCGCTTGTCTTGCCGATGTCATATTTCTCTCTCTTTCTGTCATTCTCTCTCTCTCTCTCCCTCTCTCTCTCCCCCTCGCAGTCCCCGCGGTCCCCTGCCTGCCTTCTCAGGTAAGAGATGCATCACCTCACCATTCACGCCTAGTCGGCACGCCAAAAAAAAAAAAAAGCTTTTTTTTTCTTTTCTTTTTCTGTGACGTAAGAAAAGCAATATATGAGAACGATACCAAAGTGGGTCCATGCTACCGTCAGCATTACATCTAGCTTACTCGCGAAAAGCGGAGGGAAAAAAAAAAAAAAAAAAAAAAGCAAACCTAACGCCGGCCGTTTGCGTGGGTGCACTGCGTGGTAAGAAAAGGTTTCGCATCTTTCTTCTTTTTTTTTTTTTGCTGTGTAGCTCACATTCAGCATAATAAGTCAACGCCAAGGGTCAGCGCCAAGGACCTTATATGTGATATAGACCGCCAGCGAAACCCTCTTTCATTGTGTTTCGTGTCCTCTTTATGGCCCCCCTTGCGGAGGCTCGAGGCCGGGGCTGCGTACCGGCCGGCCCGGACTTCGGCAAGCTTCGGCGGCCTCGGCCATCCTCGACTCCGGGCGTGATCGGGCCCCACCAGACGTCTCCTCCCCCGCCCGCCTAGGGTGGCGGGCGGGGCGCGGCGGCTGTCGCCAGCTCCGCCAGAGCTGCGGCCGGATCCGGAGCACGAAGTGGCAGCGAACGCTGCCGAAGCGCCTTCGGGTGGTACGCAGCCTGCTCCGCGCGAGCCTGGCCAGGGGTTGTAAAAGGGACAGGCATAACAAAAGCGCTGGCGGTCTATATCTGTAAGGTCTTTGGTCAGCGCACACCCACACCTACACAAACGGACGACTACGATGCGTTCACAAACACACACACACACACACAAGCTCACAATCCAGAACCCCGATGGAACGTCAGCAGAATAGGAGTGCACGTTATAAAGCCGGAAGAAGCGTCCCCAACACGTGCAACCGCAGGGGTTCCTATCTATCTATCTATCTATCTATCTATCTATCTATCTATCTATCTATCTATCTATCTATCTGGCTAGCTACCTGTCTATAATGGTGTGACGGCCACTCAACTCACTGGCGGATAGCTACTCGAGATTTATTGCATGCCCGCCATCTATCTATCTATCTATCTATCTATCTATCTATCTATCTATCTATCTATCTATCTATCTATCTATCTATCTATCTGGTCCGTCGCCTATCTAGGCTAGGCCGGTGTGCCGGTCACTCACCTCTCTGGCGGGTGGCTACTCGACGTTCAGTACATCCTGAGCGGGACACTTGCACTTTCACTGGCGCACGGGGGCGGCGCGCACTCGGCCTGCATGTGGTCGGCCACGCCACCACGCCTCCGCGCAGGCCGCGCACGGCGCTCGAACGCGCGCGCAAGTTTTGAACGCACCACACAATTTCTGAGCACCGCGCTGCAGGTCGATGGTGGTGAGGTTGACGTTGAGCCGGTTCCAGATTTCTTCCCTATTCGCGGGCGGGCGGGAAAAAACACACACACACACACCAGCAAAATCCACCGCGGGTCGGGGGGAGGGAAAGTAAACGTCGACAATATTCCCGCCCCCGGCGCGCACGCAGGGGGTTGGGGTGCTCGTCGACGACGGCGTCCTCACGGCGGCGTCCTTGTTGATCGTGATCCTGGCGGCAGCCGGCGTCCTGGTAGTTCCCCCGCCGGTCCCCGCCGGTCCCCGCCGGTCGCGCAGGTGTGACGGGGTGTCCGCGCGCGCCGCACGCCGCCGTGGGACTAACCTTGGCAATGCTTTTTGCACGGAGCAGCGGCGGCAGCGGCGGCAGCGCTGGGGAGCGGAGAGCAGAGCGGAGCGGAGCGGCTCCCCCGACAGGCAGCGCTGCGGTGCGGACAGCGCGGCCCGCACGGCCCGGCCTGCACTGCAGCGCCCGCAGCGGCGCAGCGGCGCGCCGGGGAACTAGAGCGGGGGGAGGCAGCGGGGGCGGGGCGAGCAAGCGGGCGGGCGGGGTGAGAGCGAGCGAGCGAGTAAGGGAGGAGGGAAGAGAGCGGGGAGCGAGCGAGAGAGAGGTAGGAGTGAGCGGGCGGGCGGGGTGAGGGCGAGCGAGCGAGTAAGGGAGGAGGGAAGAGACCGGGGAGCGAGCGAGAGAGAGGTAGGAGTGAGCGGGCGGGCGGGGTGAGAGCGAGCGAGAGGTGGGAGCGAGTAAGGGAGGAGGGAAGCGAGCGAGGCGCGAGCGAGGCGCGAGCGAGAGAGATAGGAGTGATAGCGGGTGGGCTTGGTGAGAGCGAGCGAGCGAGTAAGGGAGGAGGGAAGCGAGGGAGGAGCGAGCGAGGGAGGTAGGAGCGGGCGGGGGTGAGAGCGAGCAAGCGAGAGAGAGGTGGGCGCGAGTAAGTGAGGAAGGAAGCGAGGGAGGAGCAAGCCAGAGAGGGAGGAGCGGGCGGGCGGGGTGAGAGCGAGCGAGCGAGTAATTTAGGAGGGAAGCGAGGGAAGAGCTGGCGGGGGTGAGAGCGAGCAAGTGAGAGAGGTGGGAGCGAGTAAGTGAGGAGGGAAGCGAGGGAGGAGCAAGCCAGAGAGGGAGGAGCGAGCGAGAGAGAGAGAGAGGTGGGAGAGACTGAGGGGGGGAAGCGAGGGTGGAGCGAGCGAGAGAGGTAGGAGCGACGTAGGAGCGAGCAAGAGAGATAGGAGCGACGTAGGAACGAGCAAGAGAGGTAGGAGCGAGCGAGTTTGGTGGGAAGCGAGATTAGGAGCTAGCAAGGGACGTGGGGGTGAGGTAGGACTTAGCAAGGGAAGGAGAAGCCTCCTTATGGAGCGAGTAAGTGAGGTAGGAGGCGAGGGAGAGAAGAGGCGAGGCAACGAGTTGAGCGAACTAGTGAGATAGCAAGCGAGGCAGGAGCGAGCAAGTGATGTACCTTATTATGAGATGGGAGCGAACAAGTGTAGCAGGGAGTAGCAAGCGAGGTGGGGGCGAAGATGCGAGGCAGCAAGCGAGGTAGGAGCAGACAAGTTATAAAAAGCAATGCGGGAGCGAACAAGTGAGATTGAAGGAGCGAGCAAGCCTCGGAGGAATGAGCAAGTTATGGTAAAAGGGAGGTAGGAGTAAGCAAGGACAATAAGCCGGTTATGGCCGAGCGATGAGCGAGATAGTAAGCCTCGAAGGAGCGATCGCTCCAGGACGGTATGAGCGAGCAAGCGAAATCAGCGCACGAGCAAGCATGAAATCCCGTACTGAGCTTCACTCCACAATAAGCACTTTGCGCGAAGATTTGCGATCTTGGGGACCGCCCTTCGCTTTGAATTTGGTGTACACGTGCGCCTGAAATCCACGAGTAATCCCTTTGTCACGTCTGCCCATATCTCGCAAAAAAAAAAATACTTATAAACATACGCAAAAAAATTCTCAAAATTTCCAGATTTCCAGTATCTCCTGAAGTCTTTGCGATGTAATCCCGCCGTGAGAGTGGTGGTGTCCCCCGCGAGGAGCCCTTACTCCTGGAGAGGACGCCCCCCGCCGCGCCGTCTGGTTCCCCCCGTCCTTGTCGCACCTGTAGCGGCGCCCTATGCTGGGGTGGCGGGGCCCCACGAGTGCGACGAGGACGGAGGACGCCGGCATGGCCGGGGCGGCTGGGCGCGCGCACGCGATGGCCACTGGGCAGCTCAGTGGGGCCGCTCCACACACTTTCACCCGCCGCGCAGCACCGCGCCGGGTCGATGCCGCGGCGTGCTCGTCTCGCACCGCTGAATTTTTCATACTCAGAACCTGGTTGACACCGGCGGGGCTCACATGTTGCACCGCGCCCCGCGCCGCCGCATCATCATAGTATACGCCCGTACCCTAGAAAAATAAGCGTAGGTTTACGTGAAAATTTTCCGCGATGTAAAAATTGTAAAATTACAATTACAAATCGTAAAATTATAAGCACCACCTATCGACCAAAAATTTTGTTAAGCGAGCAAGAATGGGCTGTCGTCAATCTACAACATATTTCGTAAATCGTAGTTGACAGCGCGAGTGTGAGAATGTCGCACTCTTGAAGGTGCTCTTTGCTTTTACATCAATTAAGTACCCTATGGTATTTATATTGAAGCCGTCATTGACATTTCCCTTGTCCGCCTCAGGAGCATTCTGCTCCATAAAATGACTGATTTTTCACTGCGACGTGCCAGTGTTTCCAGAAAAGGTAGGCAAAATTCGGCTAAATTGTCACTTGTGCTGCGGGTGGCATCTCCGTCTGCCTACTAGACAAACCGCATGCACACGTGTGCAGTTGTTGCCTAGCGGGCAGGCGGAGATACAGGCCCGTTGCACACGGGTGTATTTAGCCGAATTTTGCCTAGCTTTCTGGCAACACGGAAGCACGGCACTCTAAAGCAGTGACGACGGTTTTGGTATGAGGAAGAGTTAACTCTTCACAGGTGCACGGAGTGCGCACTGTGCGAGCGGCAGCATTTCTCTCCAAGTACTGCCTCGCTCACATCAGCCCCCGGGCCCGCCCCGCCCCGCGCACTTTGTCCGGACTGGCAGACGTATTATGGCTCATTGAGCGCATGACTCTGAGGGGGGTCAGAGTGCACCGGGCCAGGGTGGCGGTGGCGCGCTCGACCCGGCGGTCGCCATGGCAACCAGCGAGGAAAAAGTGCTGATAAAGGTATGCTGAAGCGAGCGTTGCCGTCGAGGGATCAAGAACTTGAAACCAGTATTATTTCGAACTTGGTTAAAAAGTGATAGCTTTTTTTTTAAGAAGGTGGCGGAGCAGCACTTCGTGACGCCGTGCTTAAGGATTGCGTTAAGCACTTAGTGAAGTACTTTGTTATTAAAAGCATTGAAGGACTTTGGTTAGCACTTTGTGAAGGAGTTATTGTTAAGCACTTTGTACACTTGGTGCGAGGACACTAGTTTAGCACCTGGCCAAGCCCTGCGAAGGCAACTGTCCATATTTTGGAGTCATTTTACTCCGCTTGCAGCTCTAACCTCAGTCGCCCACACAAAAGTAATACTTTTTTCCATGGGATAAGCATCCTCTATGCCCGGAAACGCATCGAGCGCGACCACTTGTCAAGAGGACATTACTCCACCGTATTCATGCACATCGCACCGTCCAGTCCGAATAATGCTCGTATAATGTTCGAGCTTCATGCTCGGCTGCAACTCGATCAATGAGCGCGCCCATCGCACACACCCGCCAACATACCACCGAAAAAAAAGAAGAAAAATCTTTAGTTTGAATTTCAACGGAATTTAACAAGTGAATTTACAAAATTAAACACTATTACTATAGGTAATATTATCAAAAACCTTGGGCAGATTTCTTCCTCCTGTAAGGGGCCTTTGTAAAACAACTTACTTATGTTTCCCAGCTATTTTAGAAGGCAGCTTCGTTGCCTATACCTGGTGCTGCTCTAGAGCGGAGGGCGCGGTGCCTACTGTACTGCGGGCTTTGGGCGCGGCCTGCTCCAGAGGGGCTCTCACAATGCCACGGGGCCTTTGTCATATCAACGGAATCGTGCTGGACAACGCCCCCACCTATACACGCACACTCACTCACTCACTCACTCATACAGTCACGGAAACAGCTCTGAATTTTGGCGCAAAAATTTTGTGAATTTTCAAAAATTTTCTGATTTTTTTTCTTGAATTATTGTGAATTTCTCTGAATTTTCCTGAGTTTTTTTCTGAGTTTTTCAGAACGAATTACGAGGTGTACAAAAGTTTCAGAGCTGTTTTCCCCCCGCACACGGCCACGTGGAGTGGAACGCTGAGCACGAGCACGAGGCTGAGCATCCCGCTCAGAATATCCCGAGGGGGCATGCGGGGGCATGCACTTGCGTGTTAGTCGGCTCACACTATCCGTAATAAAGGCGTAATAGTTTGGGTAATAGAAGCATAATGGCCAAAATTCTCGATATTGTTCTCATTTTTGGGTCGTTTTAGGCTGTTTTTGCCCGACTTTGGCCAAATTGGAGCGTAATACAGCGTAATAGACGTAGTGGTCGGGTCGCAGATTTCAAGAGTGAGTGCCCCCTCGGAATATCCAAACGAAAATACTTCTAGACAAAATAAATATTTGAACTGATGCTTATTTGAAAATCGGGCAACCGACACGGCCGCGTGGTTGTGGTTTGTATCACTGACGCGAGCGATAACGCGAGCGATAACGCTGCGATACCACTGCGATAACGGTCCGTTGGTCGGTGCACGTGGAAAGGGAAGTGATTTCAAATGTCACGCGTATTTCTGCTCCGTTTTACTGAGTTGTCGCGCGGGCGGGAGGGGGCCAACCAGTCTTTGACCGGCCGCGTTCTCGTATTTTATATCTTTTTTTCCTGCTGCCATTTCTTGTCGTGCATAATCAGGCCCTTCTCGCCCTAACCTGGCCCCCCAGCCGCTTCCTCACTGCACATGGCCTTGCATCTCTCACCCCGCCCCCGCGCCCTGTCTGGTCCTGACCCTTCCATCTCATGCCTGCTCTCTCTCTCTCTCTCTCTCTCTCTCTCTCTCTCTCTCTCTCTCTCTCTCTCTCTCTCTCGCTCGCTCGCTCGCTCCGTCTCTCTGTCTCCCGTCCTTTCTCTTGCTGTCTCGCTCTTTTCTCTCGCTGGGTCGTATTGCGAAATAGGATGCAAGCCCGTATTCACGCACCGAATAAACCCCTTCTCTCTCTCTCTCTCTCTCTCTCTCTCTCTCTCTCTCTCTCTCTCTCTCTCTCTCTCTCTCTCTCTCTCTCTCTCTCGCACTCACTCCCGTACCCCTTCCCTCTCTCTCTCTCTCTCTCTCTCTCTCTCTCTCTCTCTCTCTCTCTCTCTCTCTCTCTATCTCTCTCTCTCTCTCTCTCTCTCTCTCTCTCTTGCCCTCGCGATAAATCTCGTGCCACCCACGCAACGGACCAACCGTCAATATCTGCGCTCGCGCATCTCATAAAACAGATGTGCCTCGCCGAGATGAAAGACGTCTGCCTGTCGGGGCGGCGCGGACCAGGCCAACTGGATATTCGCACGGCATTGCGAAAATTATGTGTGCAGAGCAGATCCCGCCCCAGTCTGCCTCGCTCTGGCTGAACCTCGCCTCCTCCACAGCAAAAGTGACTTCATACAAGTATCATTAAAAAAACCAACACTGATTATTAAAAAAAAATTGCTTTGTTGGGATAAGTTACTAAGTAAGTAACTAAGTATATTGCTAAAATTTAGCAATACAGCTAAACACTTTGCTCCTTAGCTGTGTTTTTTGGTACAACTAACATGTTCACTCCCTGACCATTAGACATTTTAGTCTCTAAAATCCTCATTTGTCATAAGCTAGAGACTTATATGCGCTAGCATAATATGGAAAATTTATTTTCTCTATACGTTGGGAATTTTTCTGAAAAATTCTGCTTTTTTTTTTTGAAAAATCTATAAAAAAATTATGGAGAAAATATTCTTTAGGTATAGACTTATTTTCTACATTATGCGGGTTTATATACGACTTTATCGTTTATTCCAAAAATGCCTTTAGAGGTCTGAGAGTGTTAGTTAAGCTCAAAATGTGAGCTGTGCTGCAAGAAAGTGAAAAAAAAACTACAAAGACTTTTTAAAAAATCGTCTAGACTTGTTATCTGATTTTGTCGGCCACCAATGCCCGGGCCTACAGGGCCCCGGGGCCGGGTCTATGGACGGCCCCGCCCCGCCCCGCCCCGCCATGCCCTGCCCGGGCCGGGCCGCTGCCATGGGCGCATGGCAGCCTATAGCAGCCTATGGCCGGGCCGGCTGCCTTCCTACGAGTTCCTAGCTGGGTTCGCCACGGCCCGGCCCGGCCCCGCCCCGCCCCGCCCCGCCCGGCACACAGCGAGCGCGGCCCACGCGGCTTTTGGGAAGGGATCGGTTTTGGTGTGTGGTCGGACGGACAGACACGCAGACAGACAGACAGACGGATGAATGGATAGGCTCTGAAGTACAGCACCACGCATGCCTGAGGGATGATGGAAAATGGTTGCCCGCGACCACCGCACCGTGCCACGCCACGCCACGCCTCCCGAAACACACAAAATGGCACGCACCGTACGCACTCTGCGAACAATACACTGGCCGCCATGCTTTTTACATCTCCCCTTCTCTCTCTCTCTCTCTCTCTCTCTCTCTCTCTCTCTCTCTCTCTCTCTCTCTCTCTCTCTCTCAAACTCTTGTAAGCGCCTGTGAGTTTCGAGTTGCGAGTTCGTTAGTGAAGCACAACTACTCTTACTTATTTGTTGTAATGAGTCGCCGTTTGCCCTATATGAGTCGGCCTGCAAAGCGACAGTTGTAATTATGCCACGCCCTGTGCTCAGTGAAGCAAGAATCCAATTTTTTTTAAAAAAAAACTGTATAATTAAATAGTACAATTATTCATTCCTAAGTTGAAAAAAACAGAAAAATAAAAAACAGGACAACACTGTTGTTAAATTACTGTGAAGTCACATCCTATTTCATTGTGAAAACTGTAATACATTCTTTCGGATGTTATTGTCAGATTATTATGAATTTTACTGTAAAATTCAGCCCTCAAAGTCCGGCCATTATGCCAGTTTACGTTATAAAGAATGTGAAGTCACACAGTAATTGATTTACAGTGAAAGGACACAAAGTGGAGGTGGAGATGCTCCCTCGTGTTTCGAGGATTTTCAATCAGCCCGCGTCCGACTTCATTTTCGCGACCTTGGATGGCTCGGCCGACTCTCAGCATGTTGCTGGGGAGACGGTCGAATCTACACAGAGATTGCTGCAGCTTGCTTGTCCCTACACTGGAAACTAAAAGTGTTGGAATGCCTCACACTTATTGTGGATGAGTCTTTTTTTCTTCTTTTTTTTTCTTCTTTTTCTTTTTGCCGCCCACTTGCACTCTTCTCAAGTGAGTGAAATTCCCTGGGAAAATTCACAGGACCTTCACACTTGTTCAGAAGTGTACGAATGACAATTCCTGCACCCACTTCATAAAGTGTGTGACATTCACTCATTTGACGGGTTTCCAGAGTGTATCCTCCTCGCTCTGACTGTGTTATGTGAGATCGATTCAGAAACTTGTGCCCGTGACTCCTGCAGAGCTGAGTGAAATATGAAGCGCCCGCCGCGCGGGGAGAAAGTTTGACACAGTTCTATTTGGACTGACTTCCGTCTCCGTCGGGTGATCCTGTATCCCCCACGTCTCGTCACGTGCTCTCCCGGCGTGACGACGTAACTTTATTTACGGCACTCTCCAGCCACCCGCCAGCTGTAACGCTGTAATAATTCCCTTGCCTTTTTTTTTGACACGCGTTATTTCATGGCGTAAAAGCTGCTTCTCAAAGAAAAAATGAAAAAAAAAAAAAGAGATGCGATATCAGTCAAAAACTGCACGTTTTGCTGTTGCACGCGCCGTATTTGCACACACCACCACGCCAAGCCTTGCCTTGTATGTCTGACCCGACCGCGTCTGTGAATCACAATATGATGAGGCAAGCCTTGCGCACATTGGCCTTGAGGCATCAGCACTCCGCACAAATTAATTATTGAGAGAAAATGAAATCAATATAAATTTACCAGGTTTTTTACCTTTGAAAACTTCCTGTACCGGAAAATAATTCCATAACCTAACGAAAACAATTTTTTATTACTTCAGTTTTGTTTTGCCCAGCGATGGGTACCTATCTCATCCTACTCGTGTTCTCTCGGGCCCGAACTAAAAACTCAGACCCAAAGTGGTAAATTTTCAGTACGCTATCTAAAAATCCATAAATCCTCAAACCAGACCTTACTGTCTGAATTTGTATTCCTAATTTTCATACTCTTTTGTCTGTATTTCGAATTTAGACTTTCGTCGTTATGAATTTTTAGACGTAGACTAAATATCAATTAAGGCGAAATTACATAGTAATTGAGACAGCCAAGTCTGAAAAAGTTTCGTCTGAATTTTCAGCAGTTTTTCTCAAAACAGTGGGCGATTTTGAGGCCATTCCGAACCCTTCGATATCAAGGTGATATTGCATCGTGACTCGGTACCCTACATGGCGAGGTATCTTACAGCCCACCTCCCCCCAGCTGCAGTGACAGTGCTATAGCCGTGCGGGGTGGGGGCCAGCTGTTCGCGGGCCGCGGGGGGACCCAACCCGAACTTTGTTGCAGTAACTGCGCTAGGCTAGGCTGTAGGGCACTAACCCCTCGGGCCGCCGGCCACTGCTCGGACCCTACCGGACTACCGGACACCGTATAATCCCGCCATCTATCTGTCGCCTTCCTATTGCTCGTTTCATGTTTCATTTTGTCCGCAGGGCGGGGCGCCTGTAAGGGCGCTGACTGTGCCCGCGTGACTCTGCCAAAAAAAGAACACGGTGAAACTATGGCGTCTTGGTTTTCAAGGTAATTTTCTTGATTTTGAAGACGTTTTGGAAGAACCAAGACCTTTCCGAGGACGTCCTGAAAACCAACAAGACGATTTCCAAGATATGCCCTCGGAATTTAAGACGTCGTCTTGAAATCATTTGCAATTTTTCAAGACGACGTCCTGAAAACCAAGAGCACTGTCCTGGAAATCGTCCTAGTCTTGTTTTCTTTTCAAAACGTCTTGTAAACCAAGACGCCAGTTTTACCGAGTAATTAGTTTCAAGATGATAGAGGAGATTTTACCAGGTGATTTTGTGAGGCACTGCCGTCAGAAAGTGCATTTTAATATGGACATTATTTTTAAAATTTTAACTGGACTAAACTGAAGATATTTTTTTCGTAATGCCAGTTGTTTTTTTACTCTTTGAAAGAACAGAAAGCGAGGCAGTGGTGCTCCCAGAATTTTGTACAGGTATTTTTTTTTTTTGAATAATTTTATAATTTTTTTTTATTTGTGTCTGGTATCTGAGCCGGCAGAAATTTGCTTAACTTTCAAAACTTCAAAACGTACCAAAAGAAAAGACAAAAGTTATAGATAGTGCTTTCCCCTTTGAAATTTTGATTTTATTTTCCCGTTTTTCGATCGAGCCCGGAAAGTTTGAGGATATTGTTTTATTTCGGCCGCTTTGGTGCGAGCCACGCCCCGGGCCGCGCTGCAGAGGCGTCAGTGCTGTGGGGTGGTGGGCCCGGGCCGGGCCGGGGCGGGCTCAGCCTGCAGTGGGTGGGGCTGGGCTCCCGGGCCCGGAGGTAGCGGGTGCCGAGCCGAGGCCTACAGAGGAGGCTGGGGTGGGCCTCGGCACGGCCTCGGCCCGCGGCGGGCAGGGCGGGGCGGGGCGGGCGTGGCCACAAGAACAGAGATCAATATTTGGCCAAATGGCGATGGCTGCGCGAGCCCAAACGCCGCACCAGTCTTTACAGCGATCATGGGGCAAACCTCCAGTTTTACTTTACTGATCTAAATACGACAGTTTCTTGGCGGTGTTGTCAAATATTTGCAATTTAGTGCACAACATTTTTTTTCTGGCAGATACAGTGCGAGTTGATACGTTGCGCGCCTTGGAATTCTCGTTGCCCAGCTAAACGTAGATCTACGTCAAAATTAGAATCTAAATAGCTCAGCCTACATTTCATTGCTAAGCTAAAATATATGTATGCGCATGTACATAAAAAAAACACCAAAATAAAAATCTGTATTGCGTAGTCTTCATTTCACTGCAGGGTGGACCTCCGCGGGCAGAACCAAGCGTGGTGAGGTGGGAATCAAACCAGCTAGCTTGCCAATAAAAAAAAGGTTAATTTTAAAAACTTAATTTTTTTTTCTTTCTGACATTTCTACTGGTGTTCACACTGAAAAATACTCGTAAGGGTGACGGGAAAATTTTTCATGATAAAAGTCGTAAAATTACAATTTGAAATTGTAAATTTACAAGCACTCCCTATGGACTTGGAATTGACCGACAAGCAAGAATGGGCTGTCGTAAATTTACGACATATTTTGTGAATCAAAATTACAAAAAATGTCGTAAATTTACGAGGATATTTTTCACTGTGCAGTGCCCTGGTATTATTCGTCCATCCCGCCCAACCCATACGCATTTTCAATCACGAGGATATTTTTCACTGTGCAGTGCCCTGGTATTATTCGTCCATCCCGCCCAACCCATACGCATTTTCAATCAACCCCTGTGAAGTGATTTTACGGATTTTATCGATTTTTTTTTCATGGCAATGAAGTTGGAGGCCTATTTTGTGGTGAGATCCCCCCCCCCCCCACACACCCACGTGTAGCGTATAATGTGGCCGCGATGAAAGGAAGTGTGGCCGGCGTGTGTTGACAGATAACCTCTGTCGACCTTGAACGCTACAGAAGGCTAGACGTGACCCGCTGGAAGGGAGCTGTGTTACTATGAGCATTTACTCACAGAGCAAATGCGATGACTGCTGCTCGGAAGAAGAAGCGCCCGAGTTACTAACCTGGAAGCACACAAAGAAACAAAAGACGGCTTTAGTACATTTTCCTTGGGCTCCATTTTGACAGTGTTCCTTCGGGTTATACTGCCCATTGTGACGCCAGTCCTGCGGGGTCGGTAGGTGTTTCTCACTGATAACGAGCGCCTGCGTTCGAAAAGCGTCTAGCCTCCTCTCTCTTTCTCTCCCTCTCTCTTTCTCCCTCTCTCCCTCTCTCTTTCTCTCTCTCTCCCTCTCTCTCGCCGGGCGACGGCGTGACAGAGAGCGGCTAATACACGATGGTTTCTAAAACGGATGCGTCCCGCTCGCATGCAAGGCGCGGCAGTGTTGCCAACATGCACCAGATTCGCATTGGTGCCGTGGCGGGCGGGGCGGGGCGGGGCGGGGCGGGGCGGGGCGGGGCGGGGCGGGGTGGGGTGCGCCGGGGCTCACCGCACCCAGGGGGCCCTGCGCGAGCCTCGGCGGCGGCGCAGGCGGCAGACTCGAGAGTCAACTTTGCAGTCGTTACAGTACACTCCCTCACCCTCTCTCATTTCTCAGTCAAAGAAAACAGAAATTCCAACGGCTACTCCAATCCCGACAGCGAATATTTCGAGGGGGAACCACTCTGTATTTTAGTGTACAGATTTTGTGAATTTTTGCGGATTTTTTTCCCCTTAAAATTTAATGATTTTTGTGAGGATGTTTTTTTCCTGCATTTTTTATTTTATTTTGGGAATCTCTCTGATTCACGATGTGTGCAAAAATTTCAGAGCCCCCCTCGGAATACTTTGTGCGTGCTCTCGAGGCTAAAGCTCTCCCGTCGCAATAATTATTGACTCGCGCTCGCTGATTGGGACTCCTCATCAAACTGCAGCGAAACCTTTGGCGTTTTTCCTTTTCCGCTTCCGGAGGCCCGCTCACACGGGGTTTCCTAGAAGCTGCCGTCCCCCCGGTGGGGCCTCGCGCGGGCCGCGGGGGCGCCCGCTCGCGCTATCGGGGCCCCTCCGGGGGGGCTTTTATGGGGCCAAAGTGGGTAGCATTACTCGGTGGGGCCTCTCTCTCTCTCTCTCTCTCTCTCTCTCTCTCTCTCTCTCTCTCTCTCTCGTGTGGGGTTTGTAAAAGGAAAGAGGCAGTTTTACTTTGAGTAAAAACGCCCGTAAACGTATGAGTGCTCGCGTGGGGAGGGCTTAGCAGCCACTGGTTGTTGTGTTTAAAAAATAAAAAAAATACTTTATTTTATTTTTTGAATCTTAAAAAGCAGATTACAATGTTTGACAAATTTTGTCTCAGATGCAAGTAGGAATATTTAAATTGTCCAGTATATTTTATCTGCATGATAAATTTATCTAAGGTGATATAATTAGAAATCGAGTTACACATTTTGCTCTCGTGCAGCGCTCGAGTGGGGAATATCCTCCTTCGGCGCCGTCTGTCCCCAGCCAAGGCCCCGAGCCCCGCCCCACCACGCCCCACCCCGCCCCACCCCGCTCCACCCCGCTCCGCCCCGCCCCGCCCCACCCTCCTAGACACCATTCCGACATGGCTGACTCACTCGCCTCTAGCCTAGCCTGCTAGCCCGGGCCCGCGGCCCGGTGATTCGCCGTGCCTGCTCCTACACTGCTATCGCTTCCCGCCGCCCCGCCCCGCCCCGCCCCGCCCCCACCTGGGAGCCCCAGGCCCCGGCGGCGCGACGGGCCCAACCCAACAGCGCAGCAGTCTGTCCTATTTTAATACGAACATTGTGAGCCACAGACACGACTTTGGCCGCCTTTTTCCGTAATTCTTCGAACAAATATTTACTTGAAACCATTCACCGCAATGTTAAAAAATACTCGTAAAGTTTACGAATTTTTTCATAATTTCCGATTACAATTCAGAGTCGTAAATTTTTGACAGTCGTAAATCTACGTGAGCAAATTCTTGCCCGTTGAAGAAAGGGAAGTCGACATATGGTTTCAAAAATACTCGTGACTTTACAACTTGAAGTCTCAACTTTACGACATTTGTCGTGGAAATTTTTTCGTGAACCTTACAATTGTTTTTATTTTTCACTTGGCACTTATCCGGCCCTTATGAATTTCCACGGCTACCTTTGGGCCCCGTGAAAGTAAATTACCCCTTCGTACACCGTACTGCATGTTGTTTTCCGGCTCATTTGATGCTTTACGGATGGCCCCTCGTTGGGAGAAAAAAAGCGTGGCAACGATTAATTGCCCAAATTACTCTGTTTCGCTGCCTCCCCCTCGCAGGGCGGGGCTGTCACCTCCCGGAGGCACCGTCAGGGGAAATGAGCAGAAATGACCCTGCAATTACTGCAGCATTCTGCCCCGCCCTTCCAGACACCGTACCTCCCGCGATTTGGGTAGCAAAACTGCACTGGTATCAGAAATATTTCATCTGACACATACAGTTAGTGTTCGACACAGTGTTGAACTCTTCCCAGTAAGGAATTTTTAATTCTGAAAATGTCATGAAAACGTTTCGCATGAACTAATATTAGTCCTGAGAACGAACCACTCAAACGTATCAGATATGTCTTTTGAGTGCACATAGTTCGGTCTGAAAACGTTTCAAAAGATAGTCCTGAGAACGTATATGAGATAGTCTTGAAAACGTTTCGTGAGATAGTCTTAGAAACGAATTAAATATGTTCTCTCAAAAGCGTTAAAATGTTATTTTGAACATCTGGTGAAGTTCACTTTGCGCTTTGGCTTTCCTCCGCAGTACAGGGTGTTGAACTTAAAGTAGTTTCAAATTTCACAGAATTTTACACTCACCAATGCCCGACTCCAGTCGGATTCGAACCCTCAGCCTATGAGTTCCAAGGCGGCTGCGCTACCCACTTACCTACGGAGGAGCTCTGGTAGAAGACTGTCACGTTGCGTTCCCCATTCTACAACCATTGTGGCCAGAGCACTCCTCGTGATATGTTCCGGAAACTTTTCTAAAGATTAAATAGAGATAATCTCTTACGAAGGATGTTCGGTTTTCGCTGGACCAACATGCTCAAGATGAAATAACGCCCACCACTGGTTCCTTCCAATTAAAATTGATTCACTAGTATAAATTTCTAATATGTTCTTGATGTGTTATGTTGTTTGAACACTTCCAAACGAAACATTTTCGAACTGGACTTAACAAATGTCCTGTTCATGTTAACTTCATTTATATGTCAGAAGTACCTACGTAGATTCGGAAGAGCTCTTAAAATGTTTCCCAAATTCCTTTCGGATATGGTTCGAAACGATTAAAACATTATACGTCCTACTATGATTAATGAATGAAAAACATTTCGCAATCATTTCGAAATCGATCGCGGTAGAACGTTTCGCGGGCACCGACCAAAGAATAATTTGCGATCCGTCCGATCGAGATTAATTTCAGCGAGACGTTTAAGAAAGGTTTCTGGTACTAATAAATCAGAAAGTCCAACTGAAACTTATCTTGAATTAATCCTGGTTAAATCCGAAACGTTTCATTCCCCACTGGGTTTTAACCGAGGGGTAAATAACTCCGAATTTTGATGTACACCACTAATTCAAAATTCACACTAATTCAAACTAATTCACGCGAATTCAAAACTAATTCACGCGAATTCAAAACGAATTCAAAACAAATTCAAGCGAATTTAAGGAATGACCTCAGAAAATACACGCACATCTGATCCAAATTATTCTCTCAATTACATGATGAACAAGGATTTTTAGTAAATTATTGTGAATGATTTCTATTTATTCCAAATTATTGGAAATTAACTTGCAACTGCGCAAAATAATCACAATTATTTCAATTATTTTTTTAAACTTTTCAGAAACAAATTTTGCTCTGCAATTGAAAGGGTGGCGTGAAAACATGGAAAATTTTTGCGGCAGTAAACCTCCCGAAGGAGGTTGCGGTTCCCGCCAGGCACAGGGCTTTTACCCCCTGTGGCAGCCAACTGCTTCGGTGTTCCATGGGAACCGGCGCTTTGCTGACTGCGATCCTATCGCGCAATTCGACAGATTTGATCCCCGTACCACCATTGGCCTACCCCTAGAGGTACGAGCGGTGTCAAGAGCGTTAGACTTCCTGATCCCAGTTTCAGAGGCCTTACCTCAGAGGGGTACGCGGGATTCGAACCCACAACCCCGAGTGCCGACACGTAGCCAGAACAGGAAGCGACCCAACGCCCAGAGCCACCGAGCCAACGGCGGTGAGACGTGTTTAACTTCTATTTGACCTGCCATCCAGCTGCGGCCAAAGGGAATGTCAAGCGCGAAAAACACTTTCCCAAGTGGGAGTCGAACTTCGGACCACTCGGTTCGGTGATGCGCGCTCTACCAACTGAGCCACGACGCCACGATGACTGCATCGTGCGACGGGTTCGAGCCGTATTTGCCCTGTCCTCCTGGCTGCAAGCTGCAGGATGCGGCAAATACGGCTCGAACCGGTCGCACTGTACAGTCATCGTGGCGTCGTGGCTCAGTTGGAAGAGCGCGCAACACCGAACCGAGTGGTCCGAAGTTCGACTCCCACTTGGGAAAGTGTTTTTCGCGCTTGACATTCCCTTTGGCCGCAGCTGGATGGCAGGTCAAATAGAATTTAAACACGTCTCACCGCCGTTGGCTCGGTGGCTCTGGGCGTTGGGTCGCTTCCTGTTCTGGCTACGTGTCGGCACTCGGGGTTGTGGGTTCGAATCCCGCGTACCCCTCTGAGGTAAGGCCTCTGAAACTGGGATCAGGAAGTCTAACGCTCTTGACACCGCTCGTACCTCTAGGGGTAGGCCAATGGTGGTACGGGGATCAAATCTGTCGAATTGCGCGATAGGATCGCAGTCAGCAAAGCGCCGGTTCCCATGGAACACCGAAGCAGTTGGCTGCCACAGGGGGTAAAAGCCCTGTGCCTGGCGGGAACCGCAACCTCCTTCGGGAGGTTTACTGCCGCAAAAATTTTCCATGTTTTCACGCCACCCTTTCAATTGCAGAGCAAAATTTGTTTCTGAAAAGTTTAAAAAAATAATTGAAATAATTGTGATTATTTTGCGCAGTTGCAAGCTGATTTCCAATAATTTGGAATAAATAGAAATCATTCACAATAATTTACTAAAAATCCTAGTTCATCATGTAATTGAGAGAATAATTTGGATCAGATGAGCGTGTATTTTCTGGGGCATCCCCGAATTAAAAACGAATTCAAGTAAATTCACAAAAAGATCACAATAATTTAAAAAAAAAAACTTTGCAATAAATTCAAAAAATTCAAAGCTAATTCAAAACGAATTCAATTCAATTTAGACAAATTCAATTCAAATTCACGCAATTTGTGCACCGAATTCAGAGTTGTTTACCCCTCGGTTTTAACTCTTTTATGGATCATGAGGCCCATATCAATTTTTGTGGAACCCCAAGTCTTGGGCTAAAATGTATGTTACCAGTATGTGCACAACGGAAATGTTTGGGTAAATAGCTAAAATAGCCAAGCATGTTAAAGTGTTCAACACTGTCTATTACTATGTGTGCAGTACAGTAGCCGGTGTCCCATGTTGTGTAGTTCAAAGTAATGGCCAACGACGCCACTCTTTCTTCCTTTCTTCTTGTCCGAACGTACCCGTCACTGCGTCTCTCTCTCTCTCTCTCTCTCTCTCTCTTTCTCTCTCGCTCTCTCTCTCCTCCGCGTTTCGCTTGGATGCGTCCTCGGGACCGTGAGGCATTTGCAAAGTCCAACTCCTGGGCTGCAGCGGCAGCAGCAGCAGGTTGGACGGCGTGGCTTCCCCTCCCCCTCTCTCTCTCCTCTCCCTCTCTCCTCTCCCTCTCTCCCTTCATCCTCCCACCCGCGCACAACCCCTTCAACGTCGCAGAGCCTGGCCAGCCCAGGAGCAGCGAAAATAAGAATAATGAAAGAAGAAAAGGCACACACTCACATGAAAATAAGCTCGACGGTCGACAAGCGAGAGAAGAGAAAAAAGGAAGAGGAGGTAAAGTGAATGCCAGCTGATGTGCGGCAGTGCAGGCGGAGCTGCAGGTCTCCTGCAGGGCTCCTGCAGGGCTCCTGCTGCCGCAGGTTCAGCAACCTGCTGCAGGCCACCTGCCTCTCTGGAAAGTACTGCCCTGTTGCCGAGCCTTGCCTGCTCAAAGTGCTCTCAACCCTCAGCTTGGTTCCTCCCTCAACCTGATCTTTCGGCATGGTCACTCAGCCAGATAGCACAACCTCACTGGTAAAACAAATGTTTAGTTCGATACATCAATGGGTATTTAGTTCCAAATGTTCAAAAACGAGACAACTGCTGGTGTATAATCAATTGACGTTTACTAAATTCAAGTATACAGCAGCTGGTGTATAGTTTTTAAACGTTTTCGAAATAAACACCAATGATGTATACGAGCTAAACATTTGTTTTACCATGAGTGCAGGTTTCTCAGACAGATTGCTCAACCTGGTCGATCAACCTGGTCAGTCAGTACTGATCAGCATCCTCAGCCAGGCTTGATGGACGTGACAGTTTGATGAACGTGTCTGCACAACCTCGTTTCTCAGTTTGGCTACGTCTCAAACTGGCTGCTGAGCTTTAGTCTCTGAGGAGAATTGGCCAGCCTGAATGTTGTTCAGCTGCTTCGATTCTATCTGGTCATATTGGCAGCTGAAACTGGCCACTCAGGTTGGCCGCTCAGGTTGTCTACTCAGAGTGGCTGCTCAGCTCAGACTGGCTGCTCAGATTGGCTGCTATAAACGCAACGATTCTGAAATTTTTGTACACCTCCTTATCTCAAAAATTCCGAAAAATGCAGGCAAATTTTGTTAAAAAATCAGAAAACTCTACAAAAATTCTCAACTTTTTTAAGAAATAGAAATTGAAGCAAAAATTTAAAGAATAATGAATGCAATTTCGTAACGATTCACAAAAATTTACGACACTTGCACACCCAATACAAGTTCAGAGTTTGTTTCCTTCCCGGCGGCAGCTCAGCCTCGCTCTGCTGAGGAGCTTGTCCCTCCTGGCTCCTCCTCATGCAGCAGCCAGCAACACGGTGTCGTTGGAGTGGAGCTCGACCAGCATGCAGCTGCGCTGGCTGCGCTGGCTGCGCTGCGTCGAATCTGTCCCGCCGGCCGCCGGCATTAATATTCAGCTCCTTCTCCCCCGCCCCGCCCTGCGCTAGACGCTGCCTCTGCCTCTGGACGCTGGCCAAATCTGGCCTGCATATGTAATCCAGTATAATATCCTAAAAGCAATATTTTTTTTTATTTTACCGTTTATTATTTTTTTTGAATATACATTTTTACGAATACATGACAGGAGGATGCACGTTCCTGCCCCGTAAGAAAATGACAAGCAGTCCGTAAGAGCAACTCGCAGGCTTATTTTTCTGAAGCAAAAGTTTTTTTTTTTTTTTTTAAAGGAAATTGACTGGTAATTATTGCATGTATTTTGTGCTGTATGCAGTGTACAGTATAAGGCGGCTTGCCTGGTCAGGGCCGCCCGTGACGCGTCGTGTGTGTGAGTGAGAAGCTTCCTCGGGCGGCGAGGCCTCGAGAGCGGGCGGAGGACGAGCGCGACTGTACTGAGCGAGGAAGAGAGATACAGAGAGCGAGCGAGTGAGTGAGAATTTGAGCTAGAGTTACGATCATCGACGAGGGGGGTTCACTCGTACGAAATGTGGACAGTGATTTTTTTTTTATTTGACTGTTTTGTTCGGAATTTTTCTTTTGCTATTGCAATGAAAATTTGTGACACTTTTTGATAAGTTTTGATCTTTTACCCCAGTTTTTATTTTGTTCCCTTTTTTCCGTTCTTTTTGTTTATTTTTGTTGGTATATTTCTTCGTAATTTTATTGTGATATTTTTTTTTGTTCAATTTTTGAAATAACTTTTGGGGGCCGTACAATGATTCTTCGAAGTGATTCCCCCCTCCTTATGGTCATCGACGATGCAACGTCTCACAACCGCTGTCGATTTTCGCCTGTCACTTATATTCTGGCAGAAATGTCTCACTTTAGCGAGGGATGCGTGGATGTGTGGGCAATAGGGGGAAAGAGAGAGAGAGAGAGGAGGAGGGCTTGGGGGATTCGTCCGTTGGCGTTCCGTGACCTTGCGGGGGTGGCCGTTAAGGCTCACATCGTGGGAACCAAGACGGCTCCTTCGCGGCCCGCAAAACCGAACCCGGAAAACGGGCGTCCGCAGAGAGCGAGCGAGACAGAGAGAGAGAGAGAGAGAGAGAGAGAGAGAGAGAGAGAGAGAGAGAGAGAGAGAGAGAGAGAGAGAGAGAGAGAGAGGCAGAGAGAGAAGAGAAGAGAAAGCGAGAGCAGAGCCGCGAGCGGAGAATGACAAAAGGGCTCCATACTCGGCCGCGGCGCGTTACATTTGCATATACCGCGGGCGGGGGTGCGCCCCCCACCCCTCCCCCCTCCCCGGCCTGACCAGGTGACTCGGGTTCCGCATTCCACCCCCACCCCCTCCACCTGCTGGTGCCATCCTTGTCGACACTGCAGGCACTTCCCTAAGCAACCACCCCACCCCTCGCACCCCCGCGCCACGCCGCGCGCACATGAACCGATCAGACGGGGTGCCCAAGTGAGATTGTATCGCATAATGCTGCTCGACCAACTTCTTTTTTTTTCTCTCTCTCTTTCTTCTTTTCTCCTGCCTCCCTTCAATTCTTTTTCCGCGACGACCGAATCTTTCCCTCATTTCAATCTTCCGTTTGGCTTCCTCGGCCGTTTGTTTTGGCGTGCCGTCCGAGCGGTTTTGGTCAGAGGGATGGAGTGAGTGAGTGAGAGAGAGAGAGAGAGAGAGAGAGAGAGAGAGAGAGAGAGAGAGAGAGAGAGAGAGAGAGAGAGAGACAGCCGACTGGTGCTCCGTCTGTTTCTTCTATTTGGGGTGGTTATATTTAACGCTAGAGCAAATTCATGCGCGGAGCGTATGCTGGGTAGGGGAGGGGGACATCACCCGATGAACAAACTGTGTGGTTTTGAGTTTTCTTTTTCTTCTTTTTGTCGCTTTGAACGACATTCTTATGTAAAATAGTATGTATGCTCATTTCTTTTTTCTCAACTGCAGAATGGAATTATCACTGATATCTGCGGCGTATCTTGCAAGGAGGTAAATTACTTGCTTTTTATTTTAAGTATACTGTGACTTCTCAATAATTCTAAGACACTCATAATCTTTAATAAATTAAGCTAAAAAAATTTTTATATAATTAAAAATAACCCCTGTTTCTTTGCTATAATAGCTTTAATTTTTCATACGATTAGTGAAATTCTGCCACTGTATACCTACCTGGTGTTTCTTTGAAAGCGTAACAGTGTTGCGGGTGTGCCTACCCCATTCGCCCGTAAGGCGCCGTGGCCCCTGCGGCGCTGGCGAGTATGCTATCCCACAACACTGTTACGCTTTCAAAGAAACACCGGGTACATTCTACGCACCCTGGATACGCAGTCGTCCCTGCTGAAACCAGTCCCAAACACCATGCCGTCCTGATCGTCGCTGTTCCCCACCGACCCGTGCAACCCTTCCCTCCCACCGGTCTGGCATCTCATCTCAAGTGAGGTGAGTACGAGACGCACACACACACCCGCCCGCGATGCACTTTTGTGGGTCGTTGAGTTTGGCGCGCTTTTATTATGAGCCAGACTCCTCCTCCTCCTCCTCCTCCTCCTCCTCCTCCTCCTCCTCCTCCTCCTCCTCCTCCTCCTCCTCCTCCTCCTCCTCCTCCTCCTCCTCCTCTCCTCCCTCTCCCTCTCCTTCCGCGTCAAGTCCTTACTTATACGCCTCCCGGCTCATGGGCTGGACAGGCGACAGGACCGCACACATTTCGTTCTTCTTATTTTTTTTTTCATTATTTAAGGAAAGAAGGAAAACTAGTTGTCGCTGGTCACCAACCCCATCTGGTCTTCCCCCCACGTCATCTTCACTCCGGTGAGCCTTTAACTTCCGCGTTCGTCTGGAAACAAGTTTTTTTTTCTTCCTATCTTAATTCTCTCCCTTCCAGCAACCTCGTCGTAATTTTACGTGTTGTATTTTTTTTCCCCCGTTTTGTTTTGAAAATATTCGCCCACGTGTCTCGTGGATTTAGATGTCCTGGGATCGTCACTCTTTTGCGCGAAATACTTTAATTTACACCAGCTCAAGTGAAAAAGGAAAAAACAAATGCTAATCGTGATTTCTAAAAAATTCTACGTGCGTCATGATCGGAGAAATCGTGCACTCAGTACTACACGTGAATACAAAACATAGTGAAAAATATAAAATGCTAGAAAAATACCGTAAAATTAACTAGAAACTCAAGAAATACAAAGTAAGAGTAAACAGAAATGTACACTAGTTTGCCACCCCTCGAGAAAATTTCGTCAAAGTGGATGCGATTTCCCTGTGCGGCTGAACGGGAACGTTTCGGAGCGTGTCCTTGCTGCCCGTGGCGGGGCAGCTGTCGCTGCGTGCTGCGTTCCGAAATACAACAAGCGTGTGTTTCGCTTTCGTCAGCCGTACACGGTCGCTGGAAAAGTCTAGGAGCGCGCGCGGGGCTATCTGAAAAACACAACAGCTGCCTGCAAATCCTATCGCCGCCGCGGCCTGCGCCGCCGGCCACGCTCTCTAGGGCTGCTGCACGTGGGAGGGAGCGAGAGGGGGAGAGAAAGAGAGAGAGAGGGAGGATAAAGAGAGTTGCATAGCAGTTCGCGACCGGAAACACGCTGCACGCCGGTGCAGACTGCATTTAGACATCCAGATGGATGCATTATTTTATCTCGGTGCCCCCGGCTGTCCGGTCTGTCCTTCCGCCTGCAACCTCCTCTCTCTCTCCCTCTCTCTCTCTCTCCCTCTCCTGTGCCTCTCCAATTCTTTCCTTCTCTTTCTCCGTTGCGCCGTCTGCCACAAGGTGACTTGAATGCATCGCCCAGAGCGGAGAAGCAGACCTTTCGGTTTGGCCCCCTGCATCGCGTGTGAAATGCAGTTTAGCGGACCATCATCGAGTCAGTCAAAGCTAGTATCTATCTATCTATCTATCTATCTATCTATCTATCTATCTATCTATCTTATCTTATCTAATCTAATCTAATCTAATCTCGGGCACGTGCTATTCAGGACAGACTTTGCGGACGGTCCCTCCGCGCCGCGGTAGCGCGCCCGCCGGTCCATATTATTTGCATTGCATTCGCGCCATGTCCACTGTGGCGTGGCGGGGCGGGGTGCATTCGATGCAGCTCTTTGCTGCAGCCTGATGCACATGAACAGCAATGGCGACACACAACAGCATGAATGGGGTGAGAGAGAGAGGGAGAGAGAGAGAGAGAGCGAGAGAGAGAGAGAGAGAGAGAAGGGGAAGAGAAGGGTAGTATAAGAGTACAGGAAAAAAAAAAATTCTGCGATAAAGAATATTTTAATGAAGGCTGCCTGTCGTTGTGGTCCTCTGGCGTACAAGGGGCTCGGATATCGGAAATCATGCAGCGAAAAAGGGGTAAATTTGCATTGGTGGACGAGGAGGAGAAGGAGGAGGGGTATGTAGAGGTAGAATACCGGCGTCCACGTGCATCTAAAGCAGCTGCTCTACCCGCGTGGTCTATGCCGCACGCATAACTTAGCGAGCGCTGTCACGCGGCTTACGGCCGACCAATGCAGGCCGACCCTATGGTCCAGTCCCGGCGGATGAATGCCTAATGAGCGAAGGCGAAGGATATACGTTCCACATTCTCTTATTTCCTTCTCATTTCAACCCTCATGGAAAAAAAATATTCAGCTATAACGACAGAAATTTTAGAACATCTCTTTAAAATACTTTCAGGAAAATGCGCGGAAAATTAATTTAAATCTAAAAAGGAAACTTGTGTGAGGTCTGTCTGTAAGATAAGATTCAAGTTTGAGTAAATGCTGTTTCAAATATTTGTTGAAGTAATTTTCTTCTTGCAGTAAAATGTCTAACTCCACCTAAAGACGCAATAATAACACAACGACTTTACAAAAAAAAACTACTGTGGCTACTTTGTGTGCCAAAATTTCGTGTTTCCTCTTGAATGCAAAATTTTGAGTGCCCAACTTTGTCTCTTTCCGGAAAGATTGCCAAATTTCGGCCTCGTAAGTAGCCAAAAATTGACATCTTTCCAGGGAAAATGGCCAACTGCGGCATTTAAGAAGAATGCCAAAAAATTTTGGCATACAATGATGCCAAGGCATTTACAGTGTTTCAAATAAAAATACATTCGCACTAACTGTATTTGTACGTCTTTGTGCAAACGTTTGTGCAAAGTTAAACCTACGTTCCCGTTCCGCTTTGCACGAATATGTGCGAAAAATTTTATGATTTTCTTCCCAATTACGCACAAAACTCTTCGAATGGACGTACAAAATACGTGCGAAAGATCTTATTGTTCAATGTTGCACAAAATGCAAAATGCTCGAAAAATTACGACTTTTTTCATAAATTCCGATTACGACACGGAGTCGTAAATTTATGACAGCAGTCGTAAATCTACGAAAGCAAATTCTTGCCCATTGAAGAAGAAAACTAAGTCGAATCATGGTGTCAAAAAATACTCGTAACTTTACAACTTGAAGTCGTAACTTGACGACATTGGTCATGGATTTTTTTCCGTCACCTTCACAACCTTAAAAAAAAAATAATAAAAAAAGTTAAAATAAAATATAGTGAAACAACAGATAGAAATCTAATTAGTGTGTCCCTATACCGTAACTAGCTTCGTTTCGCGCCACAAGTGTGTATAGTGCTCGGTATAGTGCAGTAGTGACGCCGGTATGGTGCAGTAGTGCAGTGTTGCGCGGGGCCGCGCGAAACGGAAAGTGCATGTGCATTAGCGGCTGCTCGGCTGGCTCGGCCCGACTCGGCTCGGCTCGGCCCGGCTCGGCTGGCTCGGCTTGCTCGACTCGGCTCGGCTCGCCGGCCGCAAGGTCGCGGGTTGGTCCCGCCACGCCGCGAGCGCTAGGTCAATGCCAATGCCAATCACCGCTGCGCCTGCTGCTGCTGCTGCCTGCAGCGCGGTGCGGCGAGTGCAACGCCCCCGTGCATGTGTGTGCACATGTGAGCGCACTCTCGCGCTCGAAGAAACAAATAGACTCGCGGACCTCGCGCTGCTTGGGGCGCCAATCCTTCTGGTTTACTCTCTCTCTCTCTCTCTCTCTCTCTCTCTCTCCTCTCTCTCTCTCTCGCTCCCTCTCCTTCTCTCTCGCTCCCTCTCCTCTCTCTCTCTCTCTCTCTCTCTCTCTCCCTCGCTCCCTCTCCTTCTCTCTCTCTCTCTCTCTCTCTCTCTCTCTCTCTCTCTCTCTCTCTCTCTCACTCTTCCCCCCACATTCAATAAAACTCAAAAACTGAAAACTCAAAACTCTCTCGCCCTCACTATCTCTCTCACTCTCTCTCTCACACCCACTCTCTCCCACGCCCTCTCTCTCTCTCTCTCTCCCTCTAAGGGCTCGCGAGGCTAACAAGCAGAGCGGGCGGGGAAATTTATTTTTGGCGCGCAATGCCGTTTGGCCGTTGACTGATACCCGGCCCCCTTTTAACCCCCCGCTCTCAAACACTTTGCTCACTGGCCTTTTTTTATTTATCCTGCCCCGCCCCTTTTCCTCCCCCGCTCCCTCCCTTCGCCTTTCCCCTTCTACTCGGAGGGTGCAATGCGGGCTTATTTTGAGCCCTGGCCGTGTCTGTACGCGTGGTTTGCGTGGACCTTCGCGACTGAACGCACTGCAGCCGCAGACGATATGATGCGAAACGCTTCTTAGACAAATGTAGACATTGCGCTTTGATCGTCGTTTAAAAAAAAAATAATAATATAAAAAAAAACTGAATTGATATTGTCTTTGAAATGTTTTTCAATTTTTAGGATTGAGATTAAGGCACTTGAAAATGTTGTGTAGACAATTTACTGACGGGTAAAATTTCGAATATCTGCGGGTGTGGCAGGAAAGTGACGCTACGAGGAGAGGTTTTTTTGTTGTTGTTTTTTGCAATTGTTCATATTTTGTGAGAAAGAGGTCTGTTCTAGTGATTTCCCTTTGAGTACCACTCTCGTGTACTAGGTGTGTGAGTTTCGATTCGCACACTTATTGTGAAACAAAGCGGCGTGGATCATTCACACCTTACTTTTCACAAGTGCACTTTAGAAGGCGGACAAGTGACACACCTGCAAATGCGTGACATTGGCGCTCACTTGGTACGGCCGGGCTGGGCACGGCACGGCCCGGGCCGGGCCGCTGCAGCCGTAGAGCTGCTGTAAAGGGATGAGGGGGGAGAGGAGGTCCCGGGCAGGCAGGGTGTAGGCCTAGTATTGATCACAAAGGCCCTAGCTGCGGGGGAGGCGGGCGCACCCTGCGCCCTGGGAGAGAGAGAGAGAGAGAGAGAGAGAGAGAGAGAGAGAGAGAGAGGTCCAGCCAGCGCCCCAGCACGGCCATGTTCGGTACCCTCCATCACTTGGATAGCCGTCGGCATCACTCAGGAAATCCAAATGCGTGAATGTCGCACACTTATTGTAGGTGAGCGTGAGGATTCATTTGTACTCTTTGGCGAATGGCCATGTGAATATCCCAGGAAAATTCACTCGTTTGAGTGGCCGAAGTGGACGAATGGATCCTAGCACATCTGCAAGTGTGCGACACTCATGCACTTGGGTTGTCTGGGCAGAAATGAGAGGAAAAGCAGAAACATTTTTGGGTAATGATCAGGAACTTTCAATTTTGGTTGAGCGTCGACAAAGCTCAGGTTTTAGCTCCGCAAAATTTATTGTCATAACTTTCAGAGGTCTGTTTTGTATTTTATGCGACATTTTCTGTGGTAACTTCCAAGTTTCAGTCAGGGACTTTGAAGTCAGCTTCAGAATGTTCAATGGCTTATGCAGGAGGTCTTGATGCTGACATAATCGAACGTATGGTCACCCGGCATAGCATAGCTGAGCCTCGAGGTTGTGGTTTTCATGCGAATCCGTACCCTACCATCATGATTCTTCCCGAAATTCGCAATTTGCTTTGGCCTTGCTAGTCCCCCACCTTTCCCAAAAGGTCTGTAGCAGAATCAACAGTCGGATCAAATCTGATTTTTTAAGGGAATATTCATAAGTTCGGCGGTCAAACTTTAACGTAAGTCAGACAATTCCTATTAGACACGCCAGAGCTCAGGTACCAAACGCGCGGCTCTACACTGAATCAGTGTGTGTCTCATTTGTAAATGCACTCCAGAGTGAAAACGTTTCGTAGTGCACTGTCTTGTGGTGGAAAACGTTCGCTGATGCCACCCTGCTCCATGTCAAGAGGTACGATGTGTCGCTTTCCAAACGCACTCAAAAAAAAAAAATTTGCACATGCAGCTAAGACAATTGCTATATACATGCACAGGTAACATTTTTAGCATTACAACTAGCAAGTAAGCTGCGCCACAATAAATCATTCAGCCAAAGAGCGAAGTGTCTATAGCAGTTTTTAGCTACATAGCTCCAAATGTTAGCTGTGTATAAATAGCTATTTTTTTCTCAGTGCGTTCTCTCTGTCTTCAGAGACTGTCCACTATTACTATTACACGTTCTCGCACGAGAATGCTTCAAGCTATGTGACACAGGCTAGCAGCCAGTTTTTTTTTTTTTTTTCCCAATATTTTGCTGGTACGCGTTGGTCTTACTCACCCTGCTGAGGTTGTTGGAGGTCGCTGTGTGGGGCGTGGCGTGGCGTCACTGACGGTAGCTCCACTGTACTGTGTTTGTGTTTGCTTGTGTGTGTGTGTGTGTGTGTGTGTGTGTGTGTGTGTGTGTATGTGTATGAGAGAGACAGAGAGGTGCACCGGGTCACTTCAGAAGGTCCACTACTATACTACGCACTCGACGAGTCCCCCCCCCCCCCCAATTCCCCGCGCTCAGGGGTCCGACCCTGCGGCCGCTCACAGCCGTCGAACACATTTTGACGCGCTTTGTTTTAGTGAACTAGCGCTAGCAGCCTGTGCTGTGCCCGTGCCGTGCGCTGGGCCAGCCGGATCAGCCCCGCGGGGACCAAACCAGGCCTGCTGGCTGAGCCAGCTCTCTCTCTCTCTCTCTCTCTCTCTCTCTCTCTCTCTCTCTCTCTCTCTCTTCCTTCCCGTCGCATTCGCTCTCCTTGTCTCTCTCCCGGTGCGCGCTCCGGGAGGGTTAGCCGCGACAGCCAATAGGGTCCGCCGGCGGCGGTCCTAGCCCCGCCTCCCCCTTCCCCCGCCCGGTCCCCGGCCGCCAACCGGGTCTGTCTTTCCCGCGCGCGCGCGCGCCATGGTCTAGGCTAGAGCAGTGGTGGGGGGAGGCCGGCGGCAGCGGCCGCATTTGACCGTGCGTCAACCGACGCTGGCGCTGCGGGCGCGCCGCGAACGAGATCTCTCTCTCTCTCTCTCTCTCTCTCTCTCTCTCTCTCTCTCTCTCTCTCTCTCTCTGTGTGTGTGTGCGTGCGTATTGTCGACACCCTCGTTTGAACCATGTCCGCGCAGGCGTGTGCGTATGTCGCCCCCATTGAGCGCGAGCAAAAAGGGCTTTTTGCGGCCCCCTTCAATCAAACCAATAATAATAATGCACGCCAGTTCACCGTAAAACCCAAGGCGTACCTGCGCTCAAAGTCTTTAGATGGGCGCGTACCGAGGGGGCGACCACTCCCCTTTAATGTGTACACATGATTCCCGGAATGATTGTTTCCCAGTGATTCTTTTCATTTCTGTTTCCAGCGACCAAACGCTAATTTTGACTAGTTATAACTGATTCCAGGTGTTTCCTGCTTTGTTGTAGTGGTTTTCATTGTTTTTCCTTAATTTTTATGATGATGATTCCCAGGCTCGTGTACACATGATTCCCAAAAATGTCGCCCCCTCGGCGCGAAGGGTTTGCATTAATTGGAAAGAGAATTTGACCGAACTCTAAAAGAAGGGTGGAATTCTTTTACACCAATTCGATGTTTTGCAATTTTACGCTGCTCAATAAAAGACATTTTTGCTGTAAAACTATTTGATTGGATACTGATTAGAACTTAGGGCGTATACCGATTGGAGGAGGTAAGGTACCTCTCGATATTAAAACCAAGTGTGCAACTGATAAACACCTGTAAGTGTGCAAGCAACTCTCAATTATTTAACACACAACACAAGTGTTGAATCCGCCATTTAATAAGGTATTGCAAGTGTCCAACTCGCTAGTTTTACAGTTGCATGTGTTCGACTCGAAAGTTATGCTTTAAAGATGCAAAAGCGTTGTGTTTCCTCGTTGAATACCTGCAAGTGCACAACTTTCGTGTTATTGAACATTGACAAGTGCACGGCCGCCGAGTTGAACTGTTGCAATACCACAGCTGTTGAGTTCAATAGGATCTGCACGTGATAGGCGGGGAGTTGCACACTAACAAGTGTTGAACAGTTGTACACTTGGTTTAAAAGTGAAGTACCCCCCCCCCCCCCCCCCCCCCCCCTCCCCCTCGCCCCATCCGATGGGCTGGCCGCGGGTCACGTGATGAGCGGATCTAGGGAGACGGATCGCGGAATGGAAATTAGCATCGCCGGACTCGTCTTCGCCTTTTGATATGAAAAGCGGGCGGAGGGGGCCGTGGCCGTTGTTGTTGGACCAGTGGTGACACACGCGGCCTCAACGGAAAAATGTTTTATCTGTTTCTGTACAGCAAAGGTCGCTCCAAGGAATATGCCCCGATGTTTTTTTTTTATCCCTATTTTCCACCGCATCTATTCGTTCTGTTATTTCTCTTTAATTATAAAGGAGTTTCAAGAGTTTAGTTAGCTTTTACAATTCAATTGGTCTCTTAAAAGAGGTATCCTAAGTTTCAAAATGATAAGTGTACGTGCGGTGGAATAAAAGTGAAGTACATACTGCAGTTTTCGCGACCTTTGCAGCTTCAAGTAGCGTCAGATACGGTTTTTTTTCTTTTTCATTTTCTTTTTGATTATGCTTGAAGCTCTTACTCGTTTCAAGAGCCTCCAAGGAACATTAATGCATGATAGACTTAAGCTCATTTAACATATCACGAACATTGTCGCTTTTGAGATATTGACATTTTGAATTCCGACACTCACGTCAAAGTTCAAAAATACTTCTCTAAACTGAACTGTTCGATCTCAGCTCAGCCCGCAGAGACGCAGCAGCGCAGCAGGTTGCATGAAGTTCCTTGTAAACCTCGATACAACCTTCATGTTTTCTTTTTTGAAACCGGGACGTGTATTTTTCTGCAGCAACACAGTTGCCTACGAGGGGAAACAACTCTGAAATTGTTGAACACCTCGTAATTCAGGAAAAATTACAAAATTTCGGAAAAAATCCGAAAAAATAAGGAAAATCTACAAAAAAATGTACTAATTCTCAGAATTCTGGGGAAAAAATCTCAAGTAAAAGTTCATTAAAAATTCACAAAAATTTACAATATTTGTTCACCAAAATTCAAAGTTGTTTTCCCCTAGGTTGACTATTACCCGAGCTCGCCCGGGCCTTGCTAGTGTCCGCAATCGGGCGGGCAAGAGCCAATAAGAGCCTCGCTTTGACTCTCTCTGGTTTGCGTCAGGTGAGGAGAGGGAGAGGAGGCTCTTCGACTCCGGGCCTCGCCCTTTACCCCGTAGCCTCGCGTAAGGCCTCCCTTGACCTCGCCCTTGCCCGCTGCTGCTGCGCGCGTTGCTAGGCCGGGTGTCGCTACCCCGCGTCCCCAGCGCCTCTGGTCCGCCTCCGCTCGGCCGCTCGGTCGGTCGGCTACTGTTTGGCGTGACGGCCGACAGAGGTCACTCGCGTCGCAGTCCAGACGGACTACGTGGTCCAGTGTCCAGTCTCCAAAGCCGGCAGGACACGACCCGGAGTCATCCAGCATCCAAATGATATTTATTTTTTTAATTTTTATTCTGTGATTTTCTATCTTTGGAAAAACAAGGAAGACTTTCCCGTGAGTACTCGTCGCTGCGGTTGGGCTGCACATTTCTGTTGTGACCGCTGTAATTTAACTGCAAAAATTTCGGATGGAAACCAGCTGGTGGAGCAAAAAAAATAAATAAAGCAGGCAGTGTTTACGTGCATGTAATGTGCAGTGACGGGATGTCTTCTCTCTAATTGCGCTTTGGATGCAGGTCATTTGATTCCTTATAGAACAGAGGGTTCATAACGGAGATCAGGTGAACTTAACCGGAAACAAAGTTGGACGAGTGTACATTTTTATTATTTTGAAGTTCGCCAGTTGTCCCGGCAACAGGTAAACATAACCCCAAATCACGATGTACCGCGAGGGGGCCCAGAACATCGTGCCCCAAATGTGCCTGAGACTAAAGCAAAGTAGCCATGCGAAATCAAAATAAAATACGCTCTTTACTCTTTGGCCAACGTATATTCAGTGCGCTTGGCCCCACTTGACAAAGTCATCAAAATAAAAATGTCCAGGAGAGTTCAAGGCGGTGCGGAGAGCTGAAAGCAGAGTGCGCCAGTGGGCACGGGGTCCCACTGAGGCGCGCGAATATTCAAACGGCGCTTGGGGAAGCCGGTCCTCTTTCTCTCCGTTGACCTTTCTTTTTTTAATTTTCTATTTTTTTAGACTGTTACTGCCAAGCTGTTGAGGTACCACTACCCTCGCGCTGCGTCCAAGAGGATTACGTCGAGCTGTCTAAAGCAGGTACGCACTGACCTATCCCTGCTGAAAACCTGCTGAAAATTTTATTTAAAAAAAAATACCGAAGGGGCCACAGTATTTTTTTAATCGTATCCGTCGTCAAAACCATAAGGCTACTTCGAGCCTTAAAAAACACAGGTTTTACGGGAAAAGGATCTATGAGGTGTGCCGTATAATTTTAATCTGTTGACAATTTTTTTTTTTTTTTAAATGATTTTTAGACTGTTCATGGAACGCTATTGAGGGCCCCCGTACCCCCGCGCTGTGTCCAAGAGGAATACTTCGAGCTGTCTTAAGCAGGTAATGATCTATCTCTGCGAATTATAATAAGCAAAAATGCATAGGATTTACGAGAAAATCGAGGAGAAAACTACGTGGTGTCCCTTATGCGTACACTGAAAGAAAAAAAAGTTCGTACTTGAGCGATACATTTTGTAATTTACCATTCAAAAACAAAAATCATTGTACTCATTTTACATGAGTGATCTCCATCCTTCCCCCCACCTTCCCACCTCGGGTACAAGTGTACGAATGATAATGGACGACACACCTGCACGTGTGCGACATTCACACACTTGGTGCGTTGTTTTCGTTGGGAATGCGTGCGCTGTGTCGAGGCGTGGCGGCACGTTATGAATAACTGAGGGGGCGCTGTCACCGCTGCTGTCAGCGCAACAGATGCTGCGCCTCCCCGCCACGCCAGACATCAGCACCACGCGTTGCGCGAAAAATAAGTGGATTTTTTTTAATTCTTTTATTTTAAAGTCAGCGTTTTGCAATTTTTGTATAATTTGCTGCACACGAAAAAAAAAAAGAATAACTGCATTTGGACTGCTAACTTTCGGTATTGCTAAACGTTGCTGCACATGTGCAACAACAAGTTTTAGTAGCAAAGCTAAGTTTTAGCTGCATAGCGAAACAAAAAAAAAATCGCTATCTACATAAAGCTAACAGTTTAGCTACGTCGCTAATTTTCTCTCTGCGCATGTGTGAAGAACTGTCGTGCAATTGTACAGTTAAAGATCGTAAATGCACTGCTACAAGCACTGCGCATCGACAATCGAATGACAAGCAAGAGTGGGAGGTTGTGTCCATGTACGACACATTTTGTTAAATGGTTAATTACAAAATATACATCGTACTTATACAAACAAATTTTTGCAAGTAATTTCTGGGAATTAAAACTTTTGTAAATTTGAGTGAAGTTTTGCACCCACGTATGACAAACACGGTTTTTCAAGATCAGGCCTTTCCCGTGCAAAAAGAGGAAAACTCGTAATAATCTGTTTTTCTCAGTCTTAAAAAAAAAACGTAATTTGTGCACTAAAATTCCTAGTTGTTTGCCCCTCTGCGAGCTCAGTTTCACGATGATTTACGGACGTTGCTGGCGGTGCGGGCGCTTCCCTGTACTTAGCGCCGCCGGCGTCGTGATGAGAAATGTAATACTCAATTACCGTAGGCGCCTCCCCGTCCTCCTTACTCCTCCAACACCCCCGGGGTCGCGGCTCCCCTCCCCCAGCCTGGCACGCGGCTAGGATCCGTCAGCGCGCCGAAGTCTCCCATTAGCACCCCTCCCCTCCCCCCACCCCTTCTCTCCGCGGGTGATCGAGCAACTAGTGGTTGTGGGTAGGGTACTGCCCCGCCGGCTCCGCGGCTCCGCAGGTACCCCCCGGGGCAGGGGGTAGCTACTCGAGGGCCCGCACGAGCCGCGATACGTACCGTGCGGACGGAGCGACAAAGTTCAGAAACTTGGTCGCGAAAAATAAGACGTTTTCATTCATGGAAGTCTACCGAGTTGAGGTTGAGCGGAGGTGACACCGTTAAAAAAGGTTTTGTCATCTGGTGACATTCGGTGTGACGAGACTCTTGTTTGAAAACGAAAGAATTGTTTTCATAAAAATCATAACGTAACTTTCTTTCTTTGTTTTTTCCTTCCTTTTTGGATAGCCTTTCGTCTGCGCCAGCAGCGACTTAGTCGTGCTGTGTGGTAACTAAACAAGGGAAATCTTGTTAATTTTTATTGCAAAACATTTTCGTTTTGAAGCAGGCCCTTTTGTAATGCTAGAACTCTTTTTCAAAAAGCATGACAATGTAATATTTTTGAAACAAAATAGGACAGAAGTAAAAAAAAAAAAAGTTTTTTTTTTTTTTTCTTTAGGCTAAAATAAAAAGTAAATTTGATGTTTCAAGTTACTTTTTTCAGAACAAAACGTTTTGCTTTGAAAATTACCCAGATTTCTCTTGTCAATTTACAACATTCTTTTTTAACCGCGTAACATCTTACCGCAATTCGGCAAGGGCTAGGTCGTTGTTTGGCTATAGGCCAGGGTTTACGGAAACATTTCCCATGACAAATTTTCTTATTTCACGATGTCAAGCTCTGTATAGTTCAGTTTACATCATTTGTCAACCATATATTGTAGGGAGCGACTTAAAAACTAAATTTGTGTATATTTCTATTACGCTGCCGTGCGGCGGAGGCTTAGCAAAAGGCGCCGATGCGGAGCAAGTTTTCAAAATGTTGGTCTTTTTTTCTCTATTTTTTCTTAAATTCAATGCAAAAAAAAAAAATTCTGCTCAATTTTGGGGTGGATAACCTGCATACTCCGAGGCGTCGCCTGCGCCCCGCGCCTGTCAGCACTGCCGTAATGGGACTGACCTCAGGCTGGCGTGAGGCACGAACCCCACGCTGTCAATTATTGAGCAGAAGGAGTGTGAGAGAGAGAGACAATGCAGACATTTGACACGTGATTTTCACCTGTCCCTTTCCCTCTACTTCGCAGGGTGCGACCCCCGTAAAATAAATTTTCTGGATACAGTAATTTTTGGTTGAGAGCAGCCTTGTTATAATGAATGGAAAAAGTTATGCAGTAACTGAACTATACGTTTAGTAGGACAGATATGTGGGATCGCAGGGCAGGACGCTCGGAAGAAAAAAGAGAAAGAAGAAACAGAGATGAGGGCCGTAGCGTGCGGAGGGTCGTGGTCGCTATGGGTACAATCTGCGGGTGCAGTTCGTTGACTCCGGCGCGCGCTTGTGCGTGCGTGTTGTCGGGGGAGAGAGAGAGAGAGAGAGAGGGAGGGAGGGAGGGAGGGAGGGAGGGAGGGAGGGAGGGAAAGAGTTAGAGAGGGGGGAGGACACTGCTGTACACTGGCAGAGCATTACTGCAATAATTGCGCTCTATTATGTCAGCGACAACGTGCACTAATTACTTCGCAAAACTGGTTCAATAAGCTCCTGCACTTGTTTTCCGTTATCTTTTTATTATTTAAAGAAAAAAAATTTGAGTTTTTATTTTTAAGATGCGTTTGCGTACGCGTGTGACACAAAAGATAAAAGAAACCACAGCAGCCCGCGTTTGTTTATTTTTAGGCGCTCACTTGTTTCTTCTCCCATCCATGACCTTGCGCAACGCCGCCTGCCTCTCTCTCTCTCTCTCTCTCTCTCTCTCTCTCCCTCTCTCTCTCTCTCTCTCTCTCTCTCTCTCTCTCTCTCTCTCTCTCTCTCTCGCTCCCTCTCTCGTCTCTCTCTCTCGTGTCTCTCTCCCTCCCGTACACGCACATATTCACCGTGTGTAAGATATTCTTTTTTTGTCTTTGTAAAGGGGTAAAGGGTGAACGCGCAGAAGAAAACGGGGGCAACCTCGTGGAGGCATTCAGACCGGCGCCTTTGAACTGACCCACCTCACTGTGCACGTAGTGAGAACGCGGGGCGGGGCGGGGCGGGGTGGGGTGAGATGAGCGTAGTGGGGCAAGTGCTTCGTCGCGAGCGGCGCACTCTTCCGCACCGCACCGCACCCCGCCCCACCCCGCCCCGCCCCACCCCACCCCAACTCGCCCCGCCCCGCCCCGCCCCGCCAGGCCCCACGTCTAGCGGCGCGTAGACACGCGAGCGGGCGCCCGCCGGCCCGAGCCTAGGCTGACCCGCCGTACACCCCAGCGCGCCGCGCTGCCTATCCCGCCCCGCCCCGCCCCGCACGTCTCGCCTGGCCGTTGCCCGTGGCCCCACTCTGCCCTGCCCCGCCTACCCCCGCCCCGCCCGACTGTAACTCATTCCCGATTCATCTCGCTATTTCCCCACCCCTCCTCCCGACCTATTCGCTCGTTTTATACACTCTTCCCTCCCCCTCCCTCTTCCGTCTCTTTCTCTCTCTCTCTCTCTCTCTCAATCTCTCTCTTCTTCATCCTCGTTCTCTCCTTCTTCCACGTTTTCGGTTCGCTGAATCTCGGCTGCACAAGTCTCTGGTTGACCTCGAAGAAGAAGCGATGCATTGCCCCGGTCGCCCGTCTCTCTCTCTCTCTCTCTCTCTCTCTCTCTCTCTCTCTCTCTCTCTCTCTCTCTCTCTCTCCCACTCTGTTTCTCTCTCTCTCCCCATCCCCCTTTCCCTCTCTCTGCAATGCCCATCGATACATAATGCGACAAGTCTTCCCCGAGTGCGTCGCGCTGACTTTGCCTCTTTGTCTTATTTCCCTTTCGTCTTATTGTTTCTCTCTCTCTCTCTGTCTCTCTCTCTCTCTCTCTCTCACACTCACTGCCCCAGCGGCTGGCCCGGCTCGCTGGCCGTCGTGTCTCGACGCTTTGTCAGATAAAAGGGAAGAGCAAGAACAGAAACCCGCCTGACGCAAATCTCCCCGTTGTGCCCCTTTTATTACCCTGGAGACCCTAGTGCGTGAATGTCTCACACGTGTAGGTGTGCGCTCTCGGTCTTTTAAGTGTGTTGAATTCGTACAAAAATTCACACCTGAATACTTGTTCAAGAGAACTCTCTTTCTCTGTCTTTCCGAATACAATTTTCCTTTCACACCGTTGCGATGAACACGATGAAAATGAAAAGAGAGAGAAAAAAAAAAGAGTCTCATGTGGGTTTTGACTATAGCAGTGCCGTTTAGTGTTTTTTTTGTCGCTGTGTAGCGCAATGAGAGGAAGGCGTAATAGCAGGCCATAACCACGCAACTCGAGTCGTCTGCACCACCCACGCACGGCCTGCAGCAGACGGAATCATTTTAGCCTCGCTCGCTCGTGCATTTAGTGTGTCCGTATAACTTTAGGTCCTCGGCAGCGCACTTGGGCTGGATATTTTAGGTAGCGCTCTCTCTCTCTCTCTGTCTCTCTCTCCCTCTCTCTCCCTCTCTCTCTCTCTCTCTCTCTCTCTCTCTCTCTCTCTCTCTCTGTCTCGCTCTCTCCCTCCTCCTCCTCTCTCTCTCTCTCTCCCTCTCTCTCTCCCTCTCTCTCTCTCTCTCTTCCCCCCCTCTCTCTCTCTCTCTCTCTCTCTCTCTCTCTCTCTCTTTCTCTCTCTCTCTCCCCCTCTCCCTCTCTCTCTCCCTCTCTCCGGTCTCGTATACGCACGCAACAGGAGTGGTGTGCGCTACGTGTGCGGGTACCCGGCACCTGTACGGGGTTGAATTTCACGCGCGGGGTGGAAAAAAAATAAAGGGGGGGGGGGAAGCGAGGGAATATATTACTCACCTGTATGAGAAATGAAGAGAACGCAGCGGGAACCGATGTGGGTGATGAGTATGTGAAGTGCACTGAAAGATCCTCAGAGGTATGAGACAACGCGTCCTGGGAAGAAAAGATTCACAAGTCCTGCGACCCATGACCTGGCCCGCTTCACTGGATGTGACCTCACTGACTGTGACCTCACTGACTCTGACGGCACTGACTGTGACCTCACTGACTGTGACCTCACTGACTGTGACCTCACTGACTGTGACCTCACTGACTGCGACCTCACTGACTGCGACCGCACTGACTGCGACCGCACTGACTGTGACCTCACTGACTGTGACAGCACAGACTGTAACCTCACTGACTGCGACCTCACTGACTATGACGGCGCTGACTCTGACCTCACTGACTGTGACGGCACTGACTTTGACCTCACTGAATGAGCTGTGCACTACGCATCAACGCGGGGAAGTTGGAAGTCGTATAGTCTATCACACTGAAAGAGAAAATCTCCTACCTAGAACTATACAGTTGGTTAGTGCTTCCAACATTGTCCTGGCTCTAAATGATTCTCACCTTTAAGATTTTCGCAGATTGGCTTTAAAATCTTTCTGCCCAGCTAAGACTGTTTAGGTCCTGGAGCTAAAGGGATTTAAGGCTGCAAATCTGTGGCCTGAGGACTAAACGTCAAGTGCCCAGTGAGATTACTTTTTTATCAGTGCATGTTTGCAACGCGTCTCGCATCTCGCACATTTCTCCTTCGTAGAGGTAGTAAGGCAATGGAAACCAATAGTGTTTTTTTTTTCTCGGCCCCAAACGTAAGATAAAATACAGGGTATGCAAATTTCCCCTTGGTGGTCGGTTGAAAAATTTCGTGGCTGCGGCTCATTTTCTGCCGGGCAAAGTAGGTTCAACCGAAGGGCAAACAATTTTAAATATTTTCTTCACTTTCGTTTCCAAATAAAAATCTCAAAACTTTAGAAAAATTTCATTTTTTTTTTTTTTTTTTTTTTTTTTTTTTTTGGTTTTAAGTTTAAAGAGCACAGAGAAAATTTAGGGCGAAAAGATTTCGAGGTTCGCAAAACTCCAAGCCATTTTGAAAAGTGAAATTCAGAGTTGTCGGCCGGCTCGCGGATTCACTGTTGTCGCACTTTCGTCGGGGCGGGGCGGGGCGGTCCTGGACTGGTGTCGGCGAGGTGTTCGCGGCGGCGCGGCGGGGTGCGGGACCGGACGCGAGGCAGCAGCGCGACGCGTAGGGGCGCCGGCGCGGTGGAGGACTGGGCTGGCGCGCGCCCGCACGGCCCGCCGCACGGCTCACGGGACGGGACGGGACGGGACCCGCGCACAGCGCCGCCGGGGGCAGACTGACCTACCCCACTGCCAGACGCGTTGCCCCGCGCGCGAGCAGCGCCGCCTATGGGGGGGGGGGGGGGGGAGGGGGGAGCGAGGCTAGCGCGCGCGCCGCCTCACGTGACCACTGCTACTCTTATTCTCGAGGGGGGGGGGGGGGGGGCTTCAACTCCTGGACAACTCCTACACAATCGCTGAAATCTTGGAAGTCATGGTCAAAAAAATCTGGATCTACTGTCGAAAAAAAATTAATTTGAGTGCGTGTTGTGGGCTCATAAAGGTCAAAATACGCTAGTATTTACTTTACGAATTATTTCTCTCAGTTATGAGAGGTGTAATCGTGTGACATAATGTGAAATCTTGAAATCACGAGTACAAATTTTGGGTGAGTTGAGGCCCCCTCGCTTATTCTCCTTTCACTTTATTATTATCATTATTATTATTATTATTATTATTATTATTATTATTATTATTATTATTATTATTATTATTAACACAAGATGACATCTTACAAGATGCGCTTTGTCGGTGATCTGGATAGATATCTGAAATATGTCAATTTAGTCAATTTATGATTCCCTGGACTTCGTGCTCATTTGTCTACAATACTACCGTCGTATATGGCATTATGACATTTTCATTCTTTACGAATACTCATCAATTCTATGATGTATTTTATGCCGCGCTGTAATTATTATGATATTATAAGATAACGGAGATTAAAAAAAAAAAACCAACATGATTTTCATTCAAATGTAAGTTTATTTGGACAAGTTTGTATACACAAAACCGTTATTCATGTTGCAGCTCAATCTCAGAGACCTCCATGATACAGTAAGGATTTTAACTTAAAAACATAAAAGATAAGAGTTGATACGTATGTTAAAACTTCAGATTTCATGATTTTCTATTGTAGCCGATACTTCAAATTTTTTGACGATCAAAGAATCATGTATACACTTATAATATTCGTTTATTGGAACGAACTATACATTTAACATTTTACTCCGGCCATACTGCCTACCATGTTAAAACGGTGCGGAGAGGAGTGTATTGTGAATGCAAGCCCAAAGGCTGTTTCAAGTTAAGAATCTTCACACTTCACACTTCACAGATTCACACTTCACTCATTCACCGATGGGGCTGGGGTGGGGTGGGCGGGGAGGGGAAATGGACACGGCTTGCTAGAATGTCGCTGCTCACGGCCTGCCAGACTCTCACCGAAACGCTAGCTTTAACAAATGAACATTTCTTCTGATTTCTTTGATGAGCAGAAAACATCATGAGCGCGCGCACAATCCGAAATCCGAACCAAAACATCAGTACCGGTGAGAGTCTGGCAGGCCGTGAGCAGCAACATTCTAACCAGCCGTGTCCATTTCCCCTCCCCGCCCACCCCACCTCAGCCCCATCTGTGACTGTGTGAAGTGTGAATCTGTGAAGTGTGAAGATTCTTAACTTGAAACAGCCAAAAAGTATGGCCGCTATGTAAGTTAGGGAAAGACAGTATAGGACCGACACAGCCAATTATTTTTATTATTAAAACTCAATGCGTTAACCTGCCAAGCTAATACTTGCTTTCTATTTATTTCTACAGGTCGTTACTTTGGAGCCTCCCAGCACACACGCGCGCGCGCGCGCACACACACACACGCACGCACGCACGCACGAAGGAGAAAAGTCAGTTGCAGGCGCGTTTCGCGAAAAAGAAGTCTGCTCCAAGTATTGCTTTGCACCGTGTGCCGGAGGAAGTTTGCTCAGCAGTCTAATCTTTGGGTGCACATGAGAACGCACACGGGAAAGAAGCCATTTGAGTGCATCGTCTGCCAAAAGAAGTTTACTAAGAGTTGTGATCTAAAGACGCACATGAGAATGCACCCGGGAGAGACACCATTTGAGTGCACTGTGTGCCCAAAGAAGTTTACTCGCGGAAGTAGCCTCAAGACGCACATGAGAAGGCACACGGGAGAGAGGCCATTCGAGTGCACCGTGTGCCAAAAAAAGTTTACCCAAGGAAGTCATCTTACGAGGCACATGAAAACGCACACGGGAGAGAGGCCATTTGAGTGCACTGTGTGTGAAAGGAAGTTTACTGATGGAGGCGTTCTTAGGAAACACTTGCGAACGCACACGGGAGAGAAGCCATTTGAGTGCACCGTGTGCCAGAGGAAGTTTACAGTAGGAAATAGTCTTATGAGACACATTAGAACGCACACGGAAGAGAGGCCATTTGAGTGCACCCTGTGCCACGACAAGTTTAAGCGTAGTGGCGATCTAAGTACGCACCTACGGAGCCACACTAATCAATTTGAGTGTGTCTTGTGCCAACTGACGTTTACTCACAGCCGTGGTCTTGGTATACACATAAGAAGTCACACGGGAGAGAAGCCGTTCGAGTGCACCGTGTGCCAAAGGAAGTTTACTTGCGGAAGTAACTTCAAGAAGCACATGAGAAGGCACACGGGAGAGAAGCCCTTTGAGTGCACCGTATGCCACAGTAAGTTTACTTGCGGAAGTAACCTCAAGAAGCACATGAGAAGGCACTCGGGAAAGAAGCCCTTTGAGTGCACCGTATGCCACAGTAAGTTTACTTGCGGAAGTAGCCTCAAGACGCACATGAGAAGGCACACGGGAGAGAGGCCATTTGAGTGCACCGTGTGCCAAAAAAAGTTTACCCTAGGAAGTCATCTTAAGAAGCACATGAGAATACACACGGGAGAGAGGCCATTTGAGTGCACTGTGTGTGAAAGGAAGTTTACTGATGGAGGCGTTCTTAGGAATCACTTGCGAACGCACACGGGAGAGAAGCCATTCGAGTGCACCGTGTGCCAGAAGAAGTTATCTTGCGGAAGTAACCTCAAGACGCACATGAGAAGGCACACGGGAGTGAAGCCCTTTGAGTGCACCGTATGCCACAGTAAGTTTACTTGCGGAAGTAGCCTCAAGACGCACATGAGATTGCACACGGGAGAAAAGCCATTTCAGTGCACCGTGTGCCAAATTAAGTTCACTCAAGGAGGTGCTCTTAAGAGGCACATCAAAACGCACACGGGAGAAATGCCATTTTAGTGCACCGTGTGCCAAAAGAGTTTCGCTTATTAACACAATCTGTCTAACTGTCCATTTTCGGACACACACGGGAGGAATGACATTAAAGTTTGCAGTGTACAAGTAAAAGTTCGGTTGCAGCATATCTCTGGAGAGGCATCTTCAATCTCACAAAGGGGAAGAAGCTGATTGAGTCTCGTTGCACAGGGAAAGGAATACCGAAAGCTGCTCTTGAAATAGACACCAGCGAACTCTGATCTATTCGGAAGGCTTAAAGATCACGCTTTGTGTGCTAGAAGATATTTCCCCAGTTTGTAGTTTTACAGTGGCATTCACGGATTCTCACGTAAGGGGATCGATCGGTGACTCTGAGGACCCTCAGTACTTACTTGCAACATGCGCGCAACAGAGTACGGCTGGCCTAAGCAGCCTCCTCATCGGTTACGATCTCTTATCATCTTACCCCCTAGAAAACCAAGCCGCAAAGGCAACTCTTGCTCTGCAAAACAATCATGTGCATATAAGAGGTTGTTGGATTCTTTTCGTGTGGTAAGCCTCTGGAATGTGTTTCCCCTTTAAACGTGTGTATCGAAACGGAATCAACCCGAGTCCACACAATTTTGGTCGTGTAGTGAATTGTCATTAAACTTTCGTAAGGTAGGCTAGTTAAAACATTGCATGTTCCGCCTTTGTATTTAATTAATGTGTTCGTGTTCTGCCTTTATTTGTGCCTTGTGCTTTCTTTTTTGTAATGCAATTTAAAGAAATAGTAATAAAATTATCATTTCACAACCGTGTTTACCTTTCCTGTCCTTAAGAAACGATATCATCTCATATGTACCGGGTGTTTCTTTGAATGCGTAACACTGATGCGGGATTGCACACTCACCAGCGCTGCAGGGGCCATGGCGCCGTATGGGCGAATGGGGTAGGCAAGCCCGCAACACTGTTACCATGAGAGAAGGGCGCCCTGGAGTCCCAGCTAAAATGGGCCCGGACCCCGCCCGGACGCGGTCGACACCAAGTTACAGCTGAACGGCTCGTCGCACCGCATTTTCGAGCAGTCCCCGAGACTCGGGAAGGTTTTTTACACTCCAGGATATTTTTCTTTTTTTTTAAGGGTGACATGAAGTACTCACGAAGTCGAGGTGAAGCGGCGCGAAGTGGTGCGGCGGGGGGTGCGCAGCGGCTGGCTGCCTGGCGGTCTGGGTGGCTGGGCGGCCGGCGGCCGCTGCCGGCTGGCGGCGCGCGCGGCGCGGCGCGCTGACGTTAAGAAAACCAGCTGCTGTAGCCTCTATTTCATTCCAAAAGTGATCATTACACATATTTTTGGAAAGTAGAAACAACAAGGAACATTATTCTGTAAAAACATTCTCATCTCAAAGCCAGATGAGTGAACAGGAACGAATGCAAAAAACAGTCTCGTTTTCAGAGTACCGACGGCTGCTTTAAGTCGTAAATTCTAGTGTTTAGAGACATCCTAGACCCAAACATAAAGCGAGCCGGAAATTCTCCAGTCTTTCAGCTTTCCATTCCTTTTTTCCGATTGACGATACGACATTTGGTTCTCGAGAAAAAAGAGTTTTACTACAAACAAGTAATGTGTGCGCTGCCGTGTCGGGCGAGCGGTGCGCGACATGTTTGTAGTAAAACTCTTTTTTCTCGAGAACCAAATGTCGTATCGTCAATCGGAAAAAAGGAATGGAAAGCTGAAAGACTGGAGAATTTCCGGCTCGCTTTATGTTTGGGTCTAGGATGTCTCTAAACACTAGAATTTACGACTTAAAGCAGCCGTCGGTACTCTGAAAACGAGACTGTTTTTTGCATTCGTTCCTGTTCACTCATCTGGCTTTGAGATGAGAATGTTTTTACAGAATAATGTTCCTTGTTGTTTCTACTTTCCAAAAATATGTGTAATGATCACTTTTGGAATGAAATAGAGGCTACAGCAGCTGGTTTTCTTAACGTCAGCGCGCCGCGCCGCGCGCGCCGCCAGCCGGCAGCGGCCGCCGGCCGCCCAGCCACCCAGACCGCCAGGCAGCCAGCCGCTGCGCACCCCCCGCCGCACCACTTCGCGCCGCTTCACCTCGACTTCGTGAGTACTTCATGTCACCCTTAAAAAAAAAGAAAAATATCCTGGAGTGTAAAAAACCTTCCCGAGTCTCGGGGACTGCTCGAAAATGCGGTGCGACGAGCCGTTCAGCTGTAACTTGGTGTCGACCGCGTCCGGGCGGGGTCCGGGCCCATTTTAGCTGGGACTCCAGGGCGCCCTTCTCTCATGCTGTTACGCATTCAAAGAAACCCCCAGTATTTCTGACCTACTCTGTTAAAACCTAGGTGCGGATTTCGACTCGCTGCTTTGCAGCTTTCGGTGAATTTCCACCTCCAGCTGTAATGAATGATGAATGCCACCGTGAGGTGCAGCGCTTCAGGGTTGGCACAGTGAAAGTCAAAGTAGGCTTTTATTAGTAGTATTCTTTCCGATAGTTGCTCCTCTTACCAAAGTAAACACATACGCTCTATTTTGCTTTGCTTTACCTATCCCCTCCGTCACCTGCTCTCTCTCCCTCCCTCCCTCCCTCCCTCCCTCCCTCCCTCCCTCCCTCCCTCCCTCCCTCCCTCCCTCCCTCCCTCCATTTCTCTCCCTCCCTCTCAGCCGCCGCGGGTCAGTGAACCCTTTATGGCTTCCCTAGGCGTCCCACAGAGCGGGCGGCAACATGGTACACCAGGGAGACCGGGAGGGGAGGAGAGGGAGGGGAGAGGAGGGGAGGTTGGAGAAGGAGAGGTACAGACAGACGGGCAAAAAGGAAGAGAGAGAGAGAGAGAGAGAGAGAGAGAGAGAGAGAGAGAGAGAGAGAGAGAGAGAGAGGGGGGGGGGGAGGAGGGGGTCTCCTCGTGCAGATGTACTCGATGTAGGATGGTATCTAGCGCGATCAAAACTTGGTGGATTCGTGTTGGGATGCGTTCAAAGCTCAAACCTCTTTCCGACCGAATAAGTTGAAGAATAAACACGACAAGCACTCTATATTTCCAATGAAAGCATCCAAAATACGGCCAAGTCGTCTACTGCAGAAACAGGGACGTCGCAAGAGTCCAGGAGGATCCCTGTCACTGATCAAGGCCCATCCCGGGGGGAGGGGGTACCGAGCGAGGGTGACCCCCCCACTCTCCTACTCCCCTGGATCTGAGAGAGAGAGAGAGAGAGAAAGAGAGAGAGAGAGAGAGAGAGATGGAGGGGGGATATGGGCGTTGCCCCCTCCCTTTTTCCTCGACCCGACGCGCAGTACGCGCCCGTCTCTCTCTCCCTCCCCCTCTCTCTCTTTCTCCCTCTCAGCATGTTCAGCCGGGCACTACGTTCTCTTTTCGCAGTGTTGTTGTTGTTGTTTTCCCCGCTGGTTATTATTACGTTTTTGTTGTTTCCTTGGCCCCGCGCCCGTCGTGAGACCGGGGTAACTTTTCCATACGCCCCCCCCCCCCCCCCCCCTCTCCTCCCCGCACATTTACTTCCTTGCGCCGTCTCCCGGCGGCAGGGACCGTGCTGAAATGTGAAGGGCTCTCCGTGCCATCGACTTGCAAGGGCTAAAGATCATTGTCGTTCATTAAAAGAGGAGAGAAAAAAACGAAAAAAAAAGTGTTTTTTTTTTTTTTTAAAGAAAATAATGAGGTGCACGTGGTGGAGGAGCGCCTTGCAGCTAGGCAAGTCCGTTGCGCAGGGGTGCTCGGCGGGACTGCCTGTCCCCAGGCGCCCGGCCGGCGTGTGGCGGCGGCAAGAAAGCTCTGTGCTGCCGGAAACTGAAGGGGTGGGAGGTGCACTGTTAAATTCCTACAAAGAATTTTGAAGCTTTTCAGTTTGTTAAGCATTTCCTTTGCAATTACAAAGCATCACTTCGCAATTGCAAAGCATTGCTTCGCAACTACAAAGAAATGCTTTGCAAGTTGCAAAGCTTCAAAATACTTTGAAATTTGCGAAATATTGCAATGCATTTCTTTGTAGGAATTTGACAGTGGGGCGTGCTTTTGGTGGGGGGTGGGGGAATCACTCATACATAATGTATACCTTTTTTTTTAGACTTGTGACTTGTGAATATTTTTGATGATTTTTAAAAATAGCTTCTATGTTTTGTTTTGATTTTTTTTCCTATAGAATAATGAAAATGTCTGTTCTTTTTCGATATTTTTTTCCGTTTTGTGTTCATTTCTCTCACGATGTTTCGGATTTTTTTTTCTGACTTTTCTCTTGATTTGATTTTGATTTTTTTAAATGGTTTTTTTTCCCTTTTTGGCCGTGCAATATTTTTTTTCGAATTGCCTCCCTTGAACTCGATTGCCGGCAGAGGTCCGGTCCGGGCGAGGCAGGCAGAAGTCCTCCTGCTGGATACGCCCCTGCCGCTGGACCGGCCAGGAGGCCCACAGGCCTTCACCGCGCGGGGCGGGGCGGGGTGGGGCGGGGCGGGGCGGGGCGGGGCGGGGCGGGGCGGGGGCGGGGCGGGGCGGGGCGGGGCGGGGCGGGGCGGGGCGGGGCGGGGTGGGTCGATACCAGAGGCCTGTACCCGGGCCCGGCAGGCCGGCAGGCCTGTAAGCTGCACTGCCTGCCGGTGCAGCGGTAGGCTGGGCGGGGTGGGGCGGGGTGGGGCGGGGTGGGGCGGGGTGCGTGAGGCCGCAGTCACGGTTGCAGCGGGCGCAAACTCGACTCAACGGCGCCACCCAGCAGGCCCGCCCCCGCACCCTCCTGGCCCTGCCCTGACCCGCCCCCGGCCCGCCCCCGGCCCGCCCCCGGCCCGCCCCCGGCCCGCCCCCGGCCCGCCCCCGGCCCGCCCCCGGCCCGCCCCCGGCCCGCCCCCGGCCCGCCCCCGGCCCGCCTCCTGCCCGCCCCCGGCCCGCCGTCGTCCCGCCCCCAGCCCCGCCCCCGCCCCCCGCCCGGGCCGGCCAGGGCAACGCTCTTGCACCGAGGAGGCCCCTGGCGGGCTGCCAGGATGGGCGGCGGCGCGGGGGCGAAGTTCGGGGGCGGAGGGAAGGGGCGGGGGGCAATCGGACAATTGCCGCTCTTGCGCCCCAGTGGCGTGCCTCCCGCTCCCGGGGGCGGGGTGGGGGCGGGGCGGGGCCTCCTGGCCCCAACAGGACGACCACGGACCAGCGAGAAACTGTTGGCCTAGCAGTTCCAAAACGAGGACGCAGTAGGTGACCAAGGGACAACAATTCACGCCGTTAAAAAGAATGTTGTTCTTGAAAGGAAAAAAGTCTTTACTTTTCACAACGTTGCATTACAACTAATTCAGCTGCATGATGGTAATTGAAGAGTAGAATTTTGCGTTAGATGCGTCATGTTTTTAAATGGAACTCTGATAAAAGTATTCGTAAACTTACTATTGTTTTCATGCTTGACGATGACGACATGGAGTCGTAAATCTCCGGCCGCAGTCGTAATATGAGGACAAAATCTTGACCGTTGAGGAAAACCAATGTGGCTTATGTTGTTAAAAAAATACATGCATCTTTACAACTCGATCGAGTAACTTAGCGACATTTGTCATGGGAATTTTTTCCGTAACCCTATATCAGTACTATCCCAAGTGCGTCAATGTTGCACACTCTTAGGTACCCGAATTGCCCTTTGGCATGACGAGTGCTTCACGCAGAAAAGAAAATTATCGCGCTGCTGAAATTTGACGTGAAAAATTAGCTCCAAGCAGGTTAATCACTTTTAACCGCGGAAAAATACACAGCATTTTAGCCAGAAAATAAGCACCAGCTTAAAAACTTAGCTGCGCCCCTACCGGTGCCTATACACCTGCAATTATTATTATTATAATTTTTCTTTTTTGCTCAGGTGCGAATTTTTTTCCGTGTTCTTTCGTGTGTGTACGATGACACTTTGGCTTTGTCAAGAGTGCACTCACTCTATATACGTACAAGTGTGTCACATTCACACACCTATGTCGGCTATATTTCTACAGTGCAGTCCTAAGGTACCCGTTTCTTTGTTTGCGGGAGGTACCTCTCCCAGGTGCGTAGATTTGGCAACGCTGGCGTGGCACTGACCAGCGCAATGCACCGCGTCGGGCGGGGCGCGGCGGGGCGGGGCGTGGCGGGGCGTGGGGGGGCGGGCTGCCGACAAGGCCGAGCGTGGTGCAGGCCCGGCAGCCGGGCGGGGCGGGGCGGGGCCGGTTACGCCTGGGCGCCCCCCCCCCCTTTTTCCTCTTTACCCGACGATCCAACCAGACGCGGATAACCGCGTGACCCTGGATCGAAAAAATCCGCAACATTATGAGAGGTGAGTTACCTTGCCGTCATAGCATCACGACGAAGCTTGGCTACTCACGAGTTACTGTTTTCCAGCCATCATTGTTTCGCAGAAAATTGTTCGCTCGCTCTGATTTGTTCGCTCTCTGACTCGCTCGCTCTCTGATTTGCTCGCTCTCGGACTCGCTCGCTGTCTGATTTGCTCGCTCTCCCGCCTGCTCTCTGGTAACTTGTTGGTCGCAACCTCGCCGCCCAAGCGAAAATGTGCCTGTCTCTTGCCTGTTAGTCGAACATGATACACGTGGTTTTATCTGTGTAGGTAGCCTGTTCGTCGTGCCACAGCAGGCTGTTCGTTTCTTGTAATTTCGGACGCCTTGTGCGTTAGCACTACGCACAACTGACGGGGGCACTCCGCGTTCCGTCCATGTTATCGTTACCGCCAACAGGCTGTTGCAAACGCGTACGTTGCCTGTTTCCCAAACCTACAACAGACTGCGCTCCGTGTTCGCAGCGTGTGCGCTGCCTGTTCCTTGCCGCGGTATACGTCGCTCGTACTGCGTTCGTTGCGTGTATGGATACAGGCTACAGCGTGTTCGCTACCTGTTCGTTGCGTGTACGCCTACAGGCTACAGCGTGTTCGCTACCTGTTCGTTGCGTGTATGGAAACAGGCTACAGCGCATGCGCTCCCTGTTCGTTGCGTGTACGCCTACAGGCTACAGCGTGTTCGCTACCTGTTCGTTGCGTGTATGGATACAGGCTACAGAAGTATGACAAAATTTTGACTCCGTTTGCTGTTAGGTATGAGAAATTTACGAGTGCATTTTTGTTGTGACGTCACAAAATGCGACGAAGGGTAGAGTCTCTCTCTCCCTCTCTTTCTCCCACTCACCTCTCCCTTCCCAACTCCTCTCCTCCTCCCCCTGCACCCGTTTCTTACGCCTTGCATTTAGCCGGTTCAGCCCTACTAGCCGCGAGATACGCATGTTGTTGCCGCTACCGGGGGTTGAACCCGCGCCAGGACAACTCAGCGCTCACGCTTCGTTCGGAACCTACTGAGCTAATCAGCCGTATGCGGGCGGCCTGGTCTGTGCAGCTCAACATAACAGCGCCGGGGGTGTCGCTGCGCAGCCGACCGCTCGTGTCTGCCCCCGCCACTCCTCCCCGCCCCCTCTCCCCGCCCCGTCCTCGCCCCCTCCCCCTCCTCCTCGCCCCGTCCTCGCCCCCTCCCCCTCCGACCCGCCTCTGCCGGGTAGTCGGAATGCGTTATACCTGCTACTGGGGTGTGGGAGGAGGCCGGTTGCGGCCGGGAGGGGCCCATCGCTCTTGCTCTCTCTCTCTCTCGCACTCACCAGCGCTGCGTCAGTGGGACAAGGACAACGGACCCGACTTACTCACAAGCGTGCCTCCCGGAGGCGGGCGCGCTGGCTACAGGGTGATTTCGAAGAGAGCTCGTCTCGCTGTCTTTCTCGCACTCATGGGGTACGCCGTGTGGGTGCGAGAAAGACGGAGCAGGAGGAGCGTCCTTCGGAATCAGTCTGATGCCGCGCTGCAATCCATGCCGCTGCCTTCTTGTTGACAAATATAATTAGTCTGGTTTCGGAAACCTTGTTGTGACCGAAGGGAATAGAGTTAAGGAAGACATTTTAGATTTAAAACAAATACTGCACACAAAGCTTTTTTTTTTTACCCCAGATTTCGCGATGTCGGTATGAGCACCCGCACAGCAAGGCTTCCACCTAACATCACAGAGGAAAGCTGAAACATGGTTTCCCTCAGGATTTCATGATGTCGATGAGAAGCCTTCGATTAGGCTTCTGCCTGATATTGCAGAGGAAACACAAATGCACCACCAGCGGGCAGCAGACCGCCAAGCTTTGGCGCTTTCTTAAGGAGCACATTTTGATTAAATGCGTGGAAAATACCACATTACGTTCAAAATGACTCTTACACAAGACGTACGAAATTAGCCCCTCTTTCCTATCAACAATACGCTTTCCCTAAATTTCTTTAATTTTCCATCAAATTTCAAACTTTTTACATTTTTGAAAAAAATTTGAAATTTTTTACCGTTTCTGGTGAGGGTTCATTCAATTTGTTTTGTTTGCCAAATTTGAGCCCCAAAGCCTCAATACTTGCTTAGAAAACGCGAGAAAACAACCTCCCTCGGTACACTTTTTGGCGGATTTGAACGCAATTTTCACCCAAACCACCAATCTGACAAGAAATCCCATAAAACAAAACATCATTCAAATCAAATTTCCTTTATAATAAGCCCCATTACACGTATGTGCGTCGAATGATTGTCAAAATCAGTTTTCACTTCGACCGGCCTGACGCCCCTATGCCCAGAGCATATACTTCCCTCGATCTGAAAGTCCGAACGTGACATTTCGATGATTCTATGCCATTTCTAAAAAGATTGCTTTGAAACTGTCATCATTGCTGTCATGAAACGTTCAAGCAACACATTTCCGTTCTTTTTCATCCTATAATATTTTTTGTGGGTTGAGTGAATTCACCACAAACCTAGTTTGAAAATATTACAATGGTGTGTTGTGGGTTGCCTACCCATCTCCTCCCTAAGGCGCCATGCAATTATGTTATGGGCTGGATAATCAGAATCAACGAACTCCCAGGGCTAAATAGAGAATGTCGTAGAATGGTGAAATCTCCAGGTATTTTGCCATTTTAATTTAGTTTCGTAGTGGTCTGATGTAAAAGAAAAATGACTTTTTTATGGGACTTTGAGTAAAATTCCCTAGCCATCACAGTCACGCTGTTGTGCGTACCTTGCACGTATCGGCAACATGCTAGGAACCCACTGCAGGCTGTACCGTGCCTGTTAGCGCGCGGACGCTGTTGTGCGTACCTTGCACGTATCGGCAACACGCTAGGAACCTACTGCAGGCTGTACCGTGCCTGTTAGCGCGCGGACGCTGTTGTGCGTACCTTGCATGTATCGGCAAACACGCTAGCCCACTGCAGGCTGTACCGTGCCTGTTAGCGCGCGCACGCTGTTGTGCGTACCTTGCACGTATCGGCAACATGCTAGGGACCCACTGCAGGCTGTACCGTGCCTGTTAGCGCGCGCACGCTGTTGTGCGTACCTTGCACGTATCGGCAACATGCTAGGGACCCACTGCAGGCTGTACCGTGCCTGTTAGCGCGCGCACGCTGTTGTGCGTAGCTTGCGTGTAACTGCTACACACTTAAAACACAATTTTCTGGTGCTTGCGGGTTCCCAAGCTGTAAGTAACGTGTAGCGTGTTTGTTGTAGGTTGCAGCAACAGGCTACAAACACACACCTCTGGTTTCCATTTTCGCTTGGGCGTGCTTGTTCGCAGCGACACGCGCACCTATCGTCCTTCTATTTGCATTTATCTCCTCTCTCTCTCTCCTTCTCCTTCTTCTTTTTCTTTATCTCCTCTCCCGACCTCTCCCAACGGCGTACCTGCCCGCCTCGCCCCGCCTCGCCCCGCCTCGCCCCACCGCACTAAACTCGAACGTGACTGGTGTCTTGTTCGTTTTCATCGTGTTCCTCTTTCGCATCCTCTTTTTGTTCTCCATCCTTTTGACTGCGCCCACTTCGCGGGACTGCCCTGCCTCAACACGAACCTTGCTCGAGAGAGAGAGAGAGAGAGAGAGAGAGAGAGAGAGAGAGAGAGAGAGAGAGAGAGAGAGAGAGAGGGGGGGGGGGGGAGGAGTGAAGAGGCAGCAGCGAGCAGTGCCGCGGAGCAGATGTCGATCGAGGCGGGAGAGAAATTCAGGCGCGGATTAAGGTTCGACTGGAGGGGGGGAGCGTACCCTAGGTTGCCTACATGCAGTGTGCAGGGCACGGTGGACCCGTGATGCAGGGGTTTTGTCGCGCTATTTGCCTACTTTCCAGGTGGCTATCTAGTGGCGGAGGGGGATGGGGGTCAACGCCCCACCCCTCCTAGTCCGCCCCCCCCCCTTAATCCGCGTCTGGAGAAATTAAAGTTGTTTAAATTATTGCAGCCGACACACACAACAAAAATTTTCTAGCCCCAACAAAATTAAGTATGCTTGAAATATGGACAGTTTGTTCTGCTTCATTCAGCGCCCAGCAAAGCATAAAAAATAAAAGAAATAAAAATGTAAAAAATTAATTCTTGAACCAGTAAAAGTATACTCACAAGAAGAAAAACATCTTCTTGGTTAATGCTTCATAACCTTAAGCGTACTTTTCTTATTCGGACCAGAATTATTATTACTTTTTTTATATATTTTATGTGGACATCACAACAAAACGGCTTGAGGCGCTACTAACGTGCCAGTCGTGATGTTGAACGTGTACAACATTTTAATAGAAGATAAATAGTGAGAGGCGGGAGAGAATCCAATTGTGTTTATTGAGGTCCATGTTAAAGGACTAAAAAGTCCCGCGCTAACACAGACCCGCTCTCATATAAAACAAAACAAATTGAAATTGGTTGACTTGTTCAGAAATTTGGCTTAATATAGGGTTGACTAGTACATAAAATTAGCTTAAAATACAGAGAACATAAGTTTTCAAATGTGAGAGAGAGAGAGAGAGAGAGAGAGAGAGAGAGAGAGAGAGAGAGAGAGAGAGAGAGAGAGAGAGAGAGAGAGAGAGAGAAGTAGAGACAGAGAAATGCAAGAGGCGGAAGGTTTGCTGGGGGTGGTGGAGGATAAAGCTACATTTGCGGGATAAGGTTTCGCCGCCGCACTATACCTCGAACATTCCGTAGCGCAAACCTCTTTTCCCTCCCGCGGACGCCCCCACCGCGGCTGGCCCCGCCCGGCCCGGCCTCGCCCCACCCCGCCCCACACTACCCCACACCGCACCTTTACCCCGCGCGGGGAGCGCGGTTTGTTTCGGAATGGGTCGACGTCCCCGCGGCTCCCCGCGCGTCGCGTATTTTCAGACGGTCGTCGCCCCGTGGCCCAATTACTCGCCGGGGGCGGGGGTGCGGTGGGGGGAACGCCCCGCCCCGCCCCGGCCGGGCCCCGGCCGTACACCAGTACTGTACAGAGATACCCGCCGGGGCCGCGGTAAGGCGCTGGGGGGCACCGGGGCCGGGAGCGGGAGGCGTCCAACTCTCGGGGGGGGGGGGGGGGGGCATTTATATCTCCCCCGTGCCCTGCCCGCTCCCCTCCCACCCCGCGCGGCCCTCACCCCCGAGGGGAAAAGAACTCTGAATTTTTAGTGTACAAATTTTGTGAACTCTTGTTAAATTTTTGTGAAATTTTGTAAATTTAGGCGCGAATTTTTGTAAATTTTCTTTCAATTTTTGTGAATTTTCTTTCAATTTTTGTGAATTTTCCTGAATTTTGCCGAAGTTTTCTGATTTTTTCTGATTTCTTCTGAATGACCATATGTACAAAAATTTCAGAGTTATTTCCCTCTCGCTCACCTCTTTTATTAACATTCTTACGAGGCCTTACGAGGCAAGAAGCAATTGCAATTCTCATTCAATCGTGCTTCATTCGTCAATAACAAACACATCTCCAGCTTTTTAAAAAAAAATGAATCTAATAAAAAAAAGTTTGATTCGAGACAAAACAAGAAGCAAAGGTGTGAGGAAAAGGCATAAACCATCACTAATATCAAACTTGTTTGATATTAAGACTAAAACTCGTTCTTTACACTTAAGTTTATCACCAAATATACAATACACCATAAAAGTTCATCGCCAAATATGTTATACATTTATATTGGCAATAATTTACTTGGGAGACACTATTTGAGTATTCTAACCTATACAATGTTACCCAGTTATGAGTTCGTTAAGAAAGTGTAAAGGACTTTCAGGAAACGATTAATCCACTGATTTGGTGAAAAATATTATTATTCCTTTTCATGAATAAGTTTTAGGACGCAGTCATGGTTTTACAATCAAAATAAATGAGTTCAGATTACAGTTGAGATGGGCAGTGAGTTTGTGCTCTGCCATTTTCAATTTTGATTTTCTTACAACTTTTATCATAAAGAGATTCAGTTCTATTGATAAAATTGTTTATAATTGTTCAAATAATTAATATTTAAACGGATATAAGAAGTTTTAGCTTTAAAGTACCAATTTTGTAACCTATAACCCATAACCTAAAAGTACTATTTTCTCAAGATTTTAAACATAAAGTTAAAAAAAACCTCATAGTAATTCAACTAAGAAATTTATGATCTTTCAAAAGATAACTTTGGTTTTTTTGTGTGTATTGTATATTCGGAGATGAACCCGGTCACACCGTTACAGCGGTGAGCACAATACTCGTTCTGAACACAGTATCTGCAAAGAGTTACTGTGTGTGTAAAGAACGAGTAAAAAAATTGTAGTGCTTACGCCTGTTAGTTAAATTATTGCTGAAAAATATGAAAAAATTGAATACGTGTTGTTTCAAACCAACGATTCTCTGGGTGCTGTATTACCCTCCTTGGGGGCGGCTGCGGACTGCGGCAGCGGGGAGGGTTGCTACCCCCTCGCGACCGCCGCGCCACCCCCTCCACCACAGCCGGGCGGTGTCGGCCGTCGCACCCCGCCTCACCCCGCCTCACCCCGCCTCACCCCGCCTCACCCCGCCTCACCCCACCCCGCCCCGCCCCGCCCCACCACACCCCGCAACGCCCCGATCCGCCCCGCCGCGCCACGCACGGAAACACTCCACTTTTACGACAGAAATTTCGCGAGGAGATCTTTGTTTGGGGAGGGCGGCAAGGCGACTGGGACGTAGGAGGAGGACCGGGGAAGAAAACATAGGGAGAGAGAGAGGGAGAGGCATTGAGGTTCGTCCTCTCTCTTCTGATTCTTATCATCCGCGCGTCATTTGCAGCGCACTTGGCGGCGGCGCTCATCATGGAAGCCTTACGTCGTCCGCCCCACGACCCCACCCGACCCTGCCCCATACCCCAACCCGCTCGACCCTGCCCGACCCCACCCAGCACGACCCCGCCCGACCCTGCCCCACCCTACCCCGCCCTCCGGGTGAAAGGATCTGTAGTTTAACTGTAGCAAAAACTATAGTGGGTGAACTATACTGTAAGACTGCAATCTCAAATAATGTAGAAGTGTGAGTTGTCACGAGTTGAACTGCACGGCTGTTTGGGTTTCGAACTGTGTCACAAACTGTACGTGAAACTGTAGTTGCAATGCATTTTCTTTAGTGTCTCCAGCGTGCTTTGCCAGTGCATATCGAACTGTAGTTCAAAATTTTAGTATAAATTGAGTTTTGTTATTGTCACGAAGTGTTGTGTCGACTGCGGTTGTTCACTTCAGTTGGTTTTGTACTTTTCTTAGAAAATAAATTTCTTCTTGATTTTAATTTTTATTAACAGGTCGGACTCAGTTACAACTGAAGTCTTTAAAATGAATTTCTAAACATATGAAGTGCATTTCTTTTTGTATTTGTAACTTTTGTTGCCAGTCGACCGCTTTCCTTCTGAAGTTATTGTGAACAGCTAAAAGAATAATAAACATGGCAGTATTCAAGAGTTGTTTAATACATAACATCAGCACTGTCTCATTTTGCAAGCGCGGTGTATTAGGTGTATGGCTAAGGTTTCTGATAGACATACTCGAAGATTAATAAAGAATTCGGTGTAGCATACTGATAAGCCTTTGCTAGGTAAACTGTAATCTCAATAAAGTTACCATGGTAGAAGTTACAGTTTAAACTATAGTTTGGACCATATGGAGCCGACTGGTTGGGTGTACCATATGGTAGGGTCACGAGCCGGAGCCAATCATGGTGACGCGGTGGCTCAGGTGTAACGTGCGAGTCTCCGTGTCCAAACGTCCGAGGTTCAACTCCCAGCGACCGCAGTTACAAGGTAATAGAAATTAACTGAAATTTCGAGGTAGAAAGGAAGTAAAAGGTAGGAATGAAGGGGTTGAGAAGAAAGGGTAAAGGGAAGAATGGTAGAAGGATAAAATAGCAGGAATCAAAAATTTTGATTTTTGCACATGTTCAAATTTCGAATGTAGTTTAACTGCGGTAAAACTGTATCTAACTGTGCTCAACTGTGTGGGAAACTATAGTTAAACTGTGCGGTATGCGAAATCCGGGTAGTTAAACTACAGCTTTTTTACAGTTTGCTATACTTCAACCGCAGATCAAGTGCAGAAAACTGCACTTGAACTGTAGGCAGTGAACTGTACCTAAACTTCTTTTATGTGGTAGTGCGAACTGCTGTTCTTAATAAAGTTAGGCCTGTAACTTAGTAACGGTGAAGCAGCAGTCGCGGCGATACTATTGAACTCTAAATTCGAAGCAGCAGTCGCGGCGATACTATTGAACTCTAAATTCAAACGAAGATAAACTCGTGATACCGAGAATAGTCCCAACTACAGATCCTTCCACCCGGGCCAACCCGCCCAACCCCGCCCCCCCTTACCCCGCCGCAGTCTGCCCCAGCCCGCGCCTTAAACCGCCCCAGCCCGCCCGACCCTGCCCCACCCTACCCCGCCCAACCCCGCCCCAGCCTGCCCCACCCCCCGCCTTACCCCGGCTTAGACTGCCCCACCCCGCCCCACCGAATCTCACACTGTCGCGAAGAGCAGGAAGCAAGCCATGAGGCTGGAAAGCCGAAAGCCCTGTTGAGCCCTCGCGAACCCGAAATAATCCGCACAGACAATGGATGCTAATGCGGTACATCGTAGTATGAGCGCCGCTTCGCACCAATTGTACCGGACACGTCGGGAAACAATAAGCAATTTTAGTGCTCAATTGTAATTCATTTCTGATTTATTCTCCTTTTAGAATTAAATACTCCCGAAATTTCCCCCTGTTATTTTAATGATCCAGGATGTTTGTATACTTGTTTGCAATTGTTTTTAGATGTAACTCTAATGCCACTCTAAAAAAATTACAAAATTCTGTATCATTTTTATGCAGTAATTAGCATATCACTTGTGACACAGGAAAATGATACAGATTTTTGTATTTTGTGTTAAAATTATGTACGAATCATCCAAATTCCGTAAAATTGATACAGTACATGGGACACCAATCATTTCTGATTTTGCTGGGTGTATTACTGAATCCTTCGGGTGCAGTTTAAAAATGTCAAATATTCATGTCACAATGCAGGTCAAAATAGTCGTACTACTACCTCCTTTTTATTATTTGTAAGGTTTGTGGGGTCGGCGATTTCAAATCTGCACTGACTGTTTTTACCCTGTACTTAAATTTAGACTCAGATTGCAAAAATTGCGAGCTTCAGTCAGAGGCCCCGATTCGTCCCGCCACGCTCCGCCACGCACCCTGCTGTCCGCCGCCTGGAAGGTAGGCAGTGCATAGCACGCGCCTGCAGGGCGGGTTGCCTGTGCTACGGCGCTGAGTGTCGGCTGCACGTCACCGGCGAAGGCCAGAGCTCACCGAAAGGGCCGGGGGTAGCAGAAAGAACCACCAGGTGACGCCGTCATCAGTCGCATCTCAAAATGGTGCGAAGCAGACGACGCGCAGACGACGCGGAGTAACGCAACGCCGTAGTGCAAGCAACCCACTCTGCCCAGTGTAACGCGCTTTCTACCTTCCAGGCGGCGGACCGAATTACAAATACGTTTCCGCCCACTAGTTAGGGGTTCAAAAATGATCGTCTATGCATGCTCTACCCACCCTATACTTTTGGCCAAAACGAAAGCACCCTGTGCACACACACGCGCATATATATATATATATATATATATATATATATATATATATATATATATATATAGAGAGAGAGAGAGAGAGAGAGAGAGAGTTCTTGTTTTTTAAATTCTTATTTTTATGTATTTTTCAGCAGGTGGCGCATTCTTTGTGAAAAATCTAGAACGGGCCATGAAGACAACCTTTTGTGCGCGAAGAAAACCTTCCAGGAAATCGCGAAAAGATGACTGCTATAAATGCGCAGTGTGTAGCAACACACACTCCCAAGAGCTTCATCTCAGGCAGCATGAGCAAACGCACACGAGAGAGAGGTCGTTTTAGTGCACCGTGTGCCAGAAGAAGTTTAGTTTCAAAGAGAGTCTTAAGAGGCACGTGAGAGGACACAGAGAAGCTGCTTGGGTGCGCCTTGTGCCAGAAGAAGTTTACCACGCCTTCTTCACTTACGCAGAACTTTAGAGCGCATACGGGGGAGAGGCCGTTTGAGTGCACCGTGTGCCAAAGGAAGTTTAGTATCAATGGTAATCTTAAGATGCACATGAAAATGCACACGGGAGAGACGCCATTTAAGTGCACCGTGTGCCAAAGGAAGTTTAGTGCGGGTAGTAGTCTCAAGAGGCACATGAGAGGGCACACGGGAGAGACGCCATTTGAATGCACTGTTTGTCAAAGAAAGTTTACTGATGGAGGCGGTCTTCGGAATCACTTGCGAACTCACACGGGAGCGAAGCCATTTGAGTGTGCCCTGTGCCACAAGAAGTTTATAGGTGGTGGCGATCTAATTAGGCACTTGAAAAGCCACACGGGAGAGAAGCCATTTGAGTGCACCGTGTGCCAGAAGAAGTTTTCTTACGGAAGTGGCCTCAAGACGCACATGAGATCGCACACGGGTGAGAAGCCATTTGAGTGCACCGTGTGCCAGAAGAAGTTTTCTTGCGGAAGTCACCTCAAGACGCACATGAGATCGCACACGGGAGAGAAGCCACATGAGTGTGCCCTGTGCCACAAGAAGTTTATACGTGGTTGCGATCTAAGTAGGCACTTGAAATGCCACACGGGAGAGAAGCCATTTGAGTGCACCGTGTGCCAGAAGAAGTTTTCTTACGGAAGTGGCCTCAAGACGCACATGAGATCGCACACGGGTGAGAAGCCATTTGAGTGCACCGTGTGCCAGAAGAAGTTTTCTTGCGGAAGTCACCTCAAGACGCACATGAGATCGCACACGGGAGAGAAGCCACATGAGTGTGCCCTGTGCCACAAGAAGTTTATACGTGGTTGCGATCTAAGTAGGCACTTGAAATGCCACACGGGAGAGAAGCCATTTGAGTGCACCGTGTGCCAGAAGAAGTTTTCTTGCGGAAGTGACCTCAAGACGCACATGAGATCGCACACGGGAGAGAAGCCATTTGAGTGTACCGTGTGCCAGAAGAAGTTTTCTTGCGGAAGGTACCTCAAGACGCACATGAGATCGCACACGGGAGAGAAGCCATTTGAGTGCACCGTGTGCCAGAAGAAGTTTTCTTGCGGAAGTGACCTCAAGACGCACATGAGATCGCACACGGGTGAGAAGCCATTTGAGTGCACCGTGTGCCAGAAGAAGTTTTCTCGCGGAAGTGGCCTCAAGACGCACATGAGATCGCACACAGGAGAGAAGCCATTTGAGTGTGCCCTGTGCCACAAGAAGTTTATAGGTGGTGGTAATCTAAGTAAGCACTTGAAATGCCACACGGGAGAGAAGCCATTTGAGTGCACCGTGTGCCAGAAGAAGTTTTCTTGCGGAAGTTACCTCAAGAGGCACATGCAAACGCACACGGGAGAGAAGACCTTTGAGTGCACCGTGTGCCACAGTAAGTTTACTCGCGGTAGTAGCCTTAATATTCACATGAGAACGCACACGGGAGAAAAGCCATTTGAGTGCACTGTGAATCAAAGGAAGTTTATTGTGGGTAGCGTTCTTAGGAAGCACTACTTGCAAACGCACACGAGAGAGATGCCATTTGAGTGCACCGTGTGCCAGAAGAAGTTTTCTTCCGGAAGTGACCTCAAGAGGCACATGAGATTGCACACGGGAGAGAAGCCCTTTGAGTGCACCGTGTGCCAGAATAAGTTTTCTCGCGGAAGTAACCTCAAGACGCACATGAGATCGCACACGGGAGAGAAGCCATTTGAGTGCACCGTGTGCCAGAATAAGTTTTCTTTCGGAAGTCACCTCAAGACGCACATGAGATTGCACACTCGGGAGAAGCCCTTTGAGTGCACCGTGTGCCACAGTAAGTTTACATGGGGTAGTAGCCTTAATATTCACATGAGAACGCACACGGGAGAAAAGCCATTTGAGTGCACTGTTTGCCACAAGAAGTTTATAGGTGGTGGCGATCTAATTAGGCACTTGAAAAGCCACACGGGAGAGAAGCCATTTGAGTGCACCGTGTGCCAAAGGAAGTTTAGTGCGGGTAGTAGTCTCAAGAGGCACATGAGAGGGCACACGGGAGAGACGCCATTTGAGTGCACCGTGTTCAAGAGAAAGTTTACTGAGTGTAGTACTTTTAAGTCGCACATGAGCATGCACAACGGGGAGAATCCCTTTAAGTGCACCGTTTGCCAACAGAAGTTTTCTCAGAGTGGTAAATTAATGTCGCACCTAGCAATGCATCTGAGAGAAAATCCGTTTGGGTGAATGCTGTCTGAAAATAAATTTGCGATCAGGATTCGTTTATGGAGGCACCTACGGACTAATTCTGGAGAGAGGCAACAAGGGTGCGGCTTGTGCGGGAAGAGGTTTACTGACAATAGTGGTTTTAAGAAACATCTACGCAGTAGTATTTCAGAATCGAGTAATTTTGTAATTTTACATGCCTAATTTTTGATAAGTTATTTTCACAAAACGTACGTTTAATATTACAACCATGCCCTTTACGCCAAACGTGGGTACTTCGAGTGCACCCTTGATCGTCAATGTCTCAAACAGTTAAGCTTACGTACTTAAGACATATTATGGAGTGCTGTAAGAATTTTTGCATGAAGTTCGCCTAAAATGTCATTAACTTGGCTCGTTCCAAAGTTAACCTTTTTTTTTTCGCGTTGTTCTAGAAAGTGTTAGAAAAGTGCTCATTGCGACCCCAGTGCCGTTTTGTGTCGTTTACATTTATAGTAGTTTAAAACAACACGAACAGTCTAACGTTGCGACCGAACGATTTCGTAATAAAAAAAATATAACACGTTGTTCGCAATCGCAATTATTTTTTTCCTTAAACTTCCGGAATTTGTCAGTTGGCGTATTTAGTTAAGACGCGCTTAGCCCAGAGCGCGAGAGCGAAGCGCAAGGGCGAGGCGCGAGAGCGCGGCTACGGTGTGGTGGGGCACTGTGAAAAATACTCGTAAAGTTTACGGGAAAATTTTCCATGATAAAAGTCGTAAAATTACAATTAGAAATTGTAAATTTACAAGCACTCCCTATCGACTAGGAATTGACCGACGAGCAAGAATGGGCAGTCGTAAATTTACGACACATTTTGTAAATCAAAATTACAAAAAATGTAAATTTACGAGGATATTTTTCACAGTGGGATGGGGCAAGCGTCAAAGTCCGCCTCGGCTCGGCTTCGGCTCGGCTTCGGCTCGGCTTCGGCAGCCGGAGCCGACTGCCGAAGCCGTGAGCCGAAGCCGAGCTTGACGCTTGCCCCATCCCCACCACACCGTAGCCACGCTCTCGCGCTCTGGGCTAAGCGCGTCTTAACTAAATACGCCAAGTGCGTTCCTCATCGACGCGACCGTTGCCCGCATTTTGAGTCTTGGATTTCAAGGAATTTTTATGAAATTCAAGGGTAAGAGGTTAATGTGGTCCCTGTATGGATGCCACTACAAATGTTCAAGGCGTTCCCTTAAGAACACATTACGATCAAGGAAAAGCCTAGCAACAACTAGCTTAGTCCTAAATTTCACAAAAAGACCTTAAAATCCGAGACTGTCTTTTGTCACAGAAGGGCGCACACACTTTGCAGATGTAAAAATTTCCATTCGTACACCTCAACAAGTGAAGGGTGTTTCTGTCCAAGGATTTTCACACACTCGCGGGATACAGCGAACGAGTGGGCGCGTGCTAGTTTAAATTCACTCGGCTGCAAGTGTGCGACATTCATATACACTTGGGGCGCGACCTAGGGATCCTTCACTCAAAAAATTCAGTCTGCACCCTAAATCAATTAAGTGAAAAATAAGAAAAACTCAAGAAAAAATCAGGGGAAAAAACAAGTAAAACGCAAAAAAAAATCAAGAAAAAATAAGGAATAATCAGCAACAATCAAGAAAAATCACGAAAAACTAGACGAATTAGAAAAATACGATTTCACGAAATCCTGGTAGACAACGGAGTTTCTACAACTAAAATAAAATATTGTGAGTGTTGAATAAGACTGTAAGAAGACCGACTGGTTTTGTTTAGTTTACGATAGTCAAGATAGTGGCTAAATAATTGTAAGTTTATTGAATTGATAAGGCGGGTTTCAAGTAATGAATTCTCTCCAACAGTTCGGCCGACATTTAATCGACAGGAGCAGGAGAATAGAAAGCTCTCCTTCTGACGGCAAAAATTGGGCGGCGAGGTCACGGCCGGAGGAGAACGTCAACAATAACCTTCCCTCCACCGGGCGCACGGAAGGGGCGAACCGGGGCCCTACCTAATACCGCTGGTACGCGAAGGACCAGCGGGCAAGCGCGCCGCGGCCGCGACGGGGGTGCGCTCTATTGGGAAAACGCGGAGCTAAGACGTTGTTTACACAAAATGGTACACGTAAATGTACATCATTTCAAGAATTCTGCTCACCAGATCGAAGTCAAACTTACCAAACCGTTTTCCGCAGGTATAAAACTACTATTTACGCATTCAGTTCGCCTTGTGAACGTTTCGATAACTTTAAAAAATGATTTAAAGTCGCGAGGTGGGCACATCAGCCACCGGCAATGGCGGACATGCTTCGCCTGCTTTCGCGTTGTTGACACAACATGCCAACCAAATAAAATGAAAAAAATCACTGCTCTCATAACGTTACGATTGGAACTCATTCTTTGAGGCACACATTTAGTTGGCAGAACCGGGGCAAGTTTCAGTAAAACTGAAGTAGTTTTAAAGAAGGCTGTACGGTGGTCACGTGCGAATTTCAGTGGTGTTATCTCATTCTTGCGCTCGAAACTAAAGGCTGGCTTTGTTTGAACGCAGACTTTAGAGGTTTCTCTTTCGCTCCGTGTTGGCTCGTCTCGGCCTACCTCCTCCACGAAAAAAATATCCCCTTCCCCTGTTCATTTTGCCTGACGAGTCGAGCATTACCATAGAAACTCGAATTTCAATTCAAGTTTACAAAATTTCTGCAATACAGATTTCAACTAGACTTCAGAATCGAATGTACTAGATTACATTCTAAATGTATGCTTAATATCATCGAATTCCCTTCAGCAGATTTTTTTCTGTCGTAAGGGGCCATATGAAACAAAACACGCACGTTTTCCAGCGATTTTAGAAGGCAACTCCGTTGCCTAAAAAGTACGATTTCCGGAAATCCTGGTAGGCACGAAGTTCGTTAATGTTTTTCTTTCACAAAGTACTTCGGTTGGATGATGGTTTATGTAGAAATTTAATTTAAAATTTCTAGCCTACTGGGTCAGTTTTTCGAATTTGCTTTATCTCAGAGTCACAAGTACAGCGGGTCACATGCCATAAATTTTAGATTTCTTCCTTAAACGATTTACAAGTTAGTCTCTCACTAAAAATTGTCCGATCAGGTTGATTTTTGATCTGTTGGCTCGTTGTGCAATGGGCATTTTAGCACTGCTTTTACATACTTATTCGAACGTGTCATTCGATTTTATTTTTTTTGAGCTCGCGCTTACGCGCTCGCTGGGGGGGCTCCGCCCCCCAAGACCCCTTCGGCCCGCCTGGGGGCCCCTGCGGCGCCCCAACTCTCCCGATTACGGCCGAAAAGGGGTTTTTCCGAATTTTCCGGGTGAAGGAGTGGGAAATGTGTACTTTTCCGATTTTTTCACTCCCCAATTGTCGACGAGACGAAGCGAACGAGGGGTCTTCTAACTCTAAAATCGGTCGGGCCGTTCCCGAGAACAATGCGATGAGTGAGTGAGTCATCTTGCATGCGGCTATAGGGTATATAGACTACTGTGCATAAGTTGAATCAACAAGTCCCCGGCCACGGTCCTCCTCCCCTGCGCGCCGCGCCGAGGGGTCGAGCGACCGCAACAATGGCGACTCGGCTCGGCTCCCCTTTCCACGCTGTTTTCCCGAGACAAGTCCATAGAAACAGAGAGTTTAGATAATTTGCTGCTAACTTTGGGCTGGCATTTCAGCAGTGAACCAAGGAGATCGAGTTCTACCTCTCTGCCAAGTCTTATCAAAATCGTGTGGAAAAATAAGGATTTAGAGACAAAACCATAAGGCTCGTCCGTGCCTTGAAAACAAAAAAACAAAAAAAAAAAAAAAAAAAAAAAAACGACTTCAGGAAATTCTGGTAGGGACGAAGTTCGTTAATGTTTTTTTTTTTTTTTTTTTTTTTTTACAAAGTACTTCGGTGGATGATGGTTTATGTAGAAATTTACTTTCAAAATTCTAGCCTTATGGGTCATGTTATTGAATTTGTTTCATCCCAGGGTCATAAGTTCAGCGGGTCACATGCCAAATTTTAACTTTCTAGCTCAAACGATCTAAAAGTTAGTCGCTCAGTAAAAATTGTCCGATCAGCTTAATTTTTGGACTGCAGGCTCGTTGTGCAATGGGCATTCGAACACTGCTTTTACATTTTTATTCTAAGGCGTCGTTCCAAATTTTATTTTTTGCACTACTGTGCATTAGTTTAATTAACTAGTGCCCGGCCACGGTCTTCCTCCCCTACGCGCCGCGCCGATGGGTCGAGCAGCCGCAACAATGGCGACTCGGCTCGGCTCCCTTCTCCCAAGCTGCTCCCGAGACAAGTCGAGTAACAGCCATAGAAACAGATTTTAGATCGACATTTCTCAAAATTGACCGCTAACTTTGGGCTGGCACTTCAGCTGTGAACCGAGGAGATTAAGTTCTACCTCTGTGTCAAGTCTTATGAAAATCGTATAGAAAATCAGGATTTAGGTAAGGGGCCGTGCTGATAAAAATCGCATCCGCCGACAAAGCCATAAGCTCGGCCATAAGGCTACTTCTTGCCTAAAAATCGGGGTACGCTTGGATTTAAGGTGGTGATGAGCGCAGTAGAGAAACGTAAATCCGCTAGGCTGCGCCACTGTCGGCAGCCGAGGCTCCTGCTGCCAGCTCGCCAGCCCGCAGCTGGCTGCCAGCCGCTGCGGCCAGTTGTTAAAGTTCATTTCATAAGCAATGCACTGAGAACAGCGGAGGGAGAGCAGTTCGCTGAAGAGCTTTACTTTTCTGTCTGCTCGCCCGCCTGAGCTGTTTCGGTGCGAAGATGGGGACAAAGGCTCCACTTGTCTATCGGTGACCCTCTCCGGCCGGCCGGCTGGCTACCTGCCTCGCCCGCTCCCGCCCCCGCGCCCGCCCCCGCGCCCGCCCCCGCCCCCGCCCCCGCTCGCCTCGCGACTCATCCCATCCCCATACAGCGCGGCCAGGCCCAGCCTGAGCCTGGCCGCCCAGCAGAGACAAGCTCGGCTCGGCTCGTCCGGGGTCTGCGGCTGCGGTGCGGGCTCCAGGCCTGGGTCGCGCCCACGACGACTCTCTATGGGCTGTCTTTACGCATTTTTGGACTGAGAACCAGCGCGTAATCGCACGGCGGAGAAGTAAATAAAATATGTCATATTACGGCTACATCCTTCGAGAACACAACTAGGAAGTCTCAATCGGCTAGGTTGAACGGTGTGGTAGTAGTCTATGCCCAAGCGGAGGTGTACCGCGTTGCAAATGACCTATTCTGCAAGCCTCCCAATTTTTATTTTGGGCAACAGTCATCGCGTAACGGTATGTCCTAAACGGAAACGAAATCCGTCATTTGACACCTTCATCTTTTGAGAGCACGAATGCAAAGTTTCAAATTAATTCGTTGGGCGGCGTTGGACTAGTCTATGCCCCAGCGGGCGCGCGCCCCCTGCTCGCTGCTGAGGTCGCACAGCATTGGCATCGTGTCGCGGCTCGGTTGCGCCGGGGGCTGCGCCCGGGCATAGCGTCGCGACACTCGGGCATTGCGTAGCGACGCACCCGCAGCCCATCCGCGGCGAGCACACACGGCGCACCCGCGGCGCACCCGCGGGACACCCGCAGCTCACTCGCGGCCCGTGGCAGCAGCTCAGCCGCGGCGAGCACCCGCGGTGCACCCGTGGGACACCCGCAGCTCACCCTCGGCTCGCACCCGCGGTGCACCCGTGGGACACCCGCAGCTCACTCGCGGCCCGTGGCAGCAGCTCACCCTCGGCTCGCACCCGCGGTGCACCCGTGGGACACCCGCAGCTCAGCCGCGGCTCGCACCCGCGGTGCACCCGTGGGACACCCGCAGCTCACCCTCGGCTCGCACCCGCGGTGCACCCGTGGGACACCCGCAGCTCACCCTCGGCTCGCACCCGCGGTGCACCCGTGGGACACCCGCAGCTCACCCTCGGCTCGCACCCGCGGTGCACCCGTGGGACACCCGCAGCTCACCCTCGGCTCGCACCCGCGGTGCACCCGTGGGACACCCGCAGCTCAGCCGCGGCTCGCACCCGCGGTGCACCCGTGGGACACCCGCAGCTCACCCTCGGCTCGCACCCGCGGTGCACCCGTGGGACACCCGCAGCTCACCCTCGGCTCGCACCCGCGGTGCACCCGTGGGACACCCGCAGCTCACCCTCGGCTCGCACCCGCGGTGCACCCGTGGGACACCCGCAGCTCACCCTCGGCTCGCACCCGCGGTGCACCCGTGGGACACCCGCAGCTCACCCTCGGCTCGCACCCGCGGTGCACCCGTGGGACACCCGCAGCTCACCCTCGGCTCGCGCCCGCGGTGCACCCGTGGGACACCCGCAGCTCACTCGCGGCCCGTGGCAGCAGCTCACCCTCGGCTCGCACCCGCGGTGCACCCGTGGGACACCCGCAGCTCAGCCGCGGCTCGCACCCGCGGTGCACCCGTGGGACACCCGCAGCTCACCCTCGGCTCGCACCCGCGGTGCACCCGTGGGACACCCGCAGCTCACCCTCGGCTCGCACCCGCGGTGCACCCGTGGGACACCCGCAGCTCACCCTCGGCGCGCACCCGCGGTGCACCCGTGGGACACCCGCAGCTCACCCTCGGCTCGCACCCGCGGTGCACCCGTGGGACACCCGCAGCTCACCCTCGGCTCGCACCCGCGGTGCACCCGTGGGACACCCGCAGCTCACCCTCGGCGCGCACCCGCGGTGCACCCGTGGGACACCCGCAGCTCACCCTCGGCGCGCACCCGCAGCTCATGCGCGGCGAGCACCCGCCGCGCACCTGTAAGGCGCTCGGGCATTGCGTCGCCAGGCTCTCGACCTGCTGGGCAATGCATCTGCTTTGCTCCGGCGTTCCGGTTTCGGCTCCACTGTTAAAAATGTTTTGAAATTTCGGACTTTGGTGTACACCACTAATTCAACAAATTCAGTCCCATTCAAACAAATTCAAGCCAATTCGACCCTTATGATTCGAAAGAGTTCCGCAATTGCATCCAGGGCTGCCCGTAAGAGCCCCTTCTGCCCACGGACTGTCCTTTTTCACGACCGGACAGTTCCACTTGGAGTCCATCTCCGGGTTCGGGTAGTCCGCGATTGCATCCTTGGGTCACGGGCAAGTCCGGCACTAACCCGTTAGTCCGATTGGAGTCCTGTACAGAGGACTCGCTTCGGGTTTGCCCACGGAGGGCTCATTTCGGATTTCTCGCCTGTCCAACATTTTTTTCTATGATCTACTATCAGTAACTGCTCAACTGCAACCAAGTGCAGGACGCTGTCAAATATGTAGTTTTTGGAATATCGATCTGAAATTTGGTATGTAGCATCTATGGTGAAATTAAGTAGGGCCATTTTAATTTTATTGAAATCGGAGCATTTTTTCTTGGTATCTTGAAAACGGCTTGAGCTAGCTCCAAACGGACAACAGATTTGGCATCGCCTCGATTCCGACACCCTAAAACATGTTCCGTTCATTCAGTTAAGTCTTGATTATCAAGGCTTTGTCGATTTAAACATTTGAATACCCATAGCTAGTGCACCCATGGCTGCCTATAGAAGGGGCGGGAAGGGGGAAGGGGTACAGAAGGCACGTTTCCGGAATAGACCGAGCGTTATTTCGGGCCGATCCGGGCGTCGCTTCGGACCATAGTCCAACCCGACTCCAGCATCGGACTCTCTCCAAAATTTCTGGGTTTTGGGGACATTTCGGTTCCTAAAACGGACCAGTCCAAAGGGCTGCTGTCGGACTAGTCCGAGTACAGGGACAAGATCCGGGTGTCCTCGGAATCATAAGGGGACCTAATTCAAATCTAATTTATATTTAATTCCAACCAATTCAAGCCAATCCAAACCAAATTCAAACAAATTCAAGCCAATTCAAACCCAATTCAAGCCAATTTACACACCAATTCAGTCCAATTCATAGGCAATTCAAGGCAATTCACAGCCATTTCAAGGCAATTCACATCCAATTCACGAAATTTGTACACCAAATTCTGCGGTTATTTCCCCCTCGACTATGATGAAATTTCATGACGATAAACTGAAATTTTATTACAGTCATGAAGTTTTATACCATTTTTATGAAATTTCATACCAAGAACGTGAAATTTCATTACCGTAATGAAAAGTCAGATACGTGTCATGAAAATTAAGAACATTGTAATGAAATTTCAACTGGAAACTGAACTATCATGCTACTGTTGTTAAAATTCATAACAAGTTCAGTCGTTCAAAAATTTACAATTTTTCTTATTACCATATTCACATATAGTGCCTAGTACTATTCGGACCAGTTCCAATTGCCGGAAACAATATCCCCCGATTTTCGAGCTCCGCGGTAAATATATGACCATTCTCTCCCCTTTGCGGAGCGCCGCATCACTTCGGGTGTGAGCATTACCTGTCTAGGTATGTCCTCGTGGCCGTGTGGTCTCCGGCGTCGGATTCCCGTCCGTAAGGACCACGGTTCGGATCCACCCAAAGGTAAATAAAAATGTGAGTAACGACGTTGAGATGAGTGCGTGTACTGTATTCCATGTACTAAATATCGAGCTATATCGGTACAATGTCCAGTAAGGCCGGTTAAAATCAGTACGAACTTTTGATATTTCATGACAGAAAGTTGAAATTTCAAAACTACATTTTTGTGTAATGAAATTTCAAAACCAAAAAGTGATAATAATTACATTAGCAAAAACTGAAATTACTTAGAAGCCTGGCGCGCGACTGGGTAAGAGGATTAGGCCAGGTTGGCTTTGCTGCGCGCCGAACGTCGCCGAACTGTCGGGCGTCAAGCTTCACAACCAGTCCCCGTTGAATTTCCTCATCGAGGAGAAAGTCATAGAGTGGATAAGTGATAGGGATCAAAATAAACTGTCATTGAGAAAGGAAAAAAGGATGCGCCGCGGGTGTCCCACGGGTGCACCACGGGTGCTCGCAGCGGGTGAGCTGCGGGTGAGCTGCGGGTGTCCCGCGGGTGCTCGCCGCGGCTGAGCTGCTGCCATGGGCCGCGAGTGAACGCCGCGGGTGAGCTGCGGGCGAGGGGGAGGGGGGGGGGCACTTCGAAAAATCACTGTACAGCACCCAAAAAATCATTTTAAAAAATAAAAAAAATCAAAATAAAATCAAGTAGAAAGTTGCTTAAAAATCCGAAAAATCGAGAACAAATGAACCCAAAACTGAGAAAAATGGGAACAAAACAAGAAAAACCACAATTTTTTTTTTAAAGTAACAAATTATTTCTTTTTTATCTCGTGAAAAATCAAAATCAAAAATCAAAAAAATCATTGTACAAGTTTTATATGATTGATCCCCCCCTCGGCTGTGGGTGCAAGCCGCGGTCGAGTGGCGGGTGCTCGCTGCGGGTGCGCCGCGGGTGCTCGTTTTAAACTGCGCTCGCAAGCGCGCCACCGAGCGCCCGCTTGATGCCTCCGAGACGAGCACCTCGCATCTCTGTCGCTCCCGCTCCGCGCGGGGAGCCCGCGGAGCCCTGCTGCGGACGCCTCCTCGGCCAACAGCAGGCAGACAGACGTCCCTTAGCCGTGCCCTGCCGAGCCGAGCCCGGCGCGGGCAAGCCCCCGCACCTCCCCCCATACCCCTCGTGCTGTGCGGGCCGGTATCAAAGATATCCCAGAAATCCAGGGGCTACATTCGCTGGGGCATAGACCACTCCCACGCCGTTCATCGTAGAGACTCCAAATTTTGCAGTCGTACTTGGGAAGGCTCTGGCTACAACGTGACATATCTATTTTATCCCTGAAACAATTACGCGCGCAATGACAAGCGTGCAAAAAAATGTGATGTTTCAAACGCTCTAGAAACTGTTAGAAATGTTCAATCGAAAATCGCAATATGTCATATTGTAGATCATCCAATTCTGTGCTGACATGCGAACTTTGATGTCGATTTGAGTCAATTTGTGGGAGTGGTCTATGCCCGCGTTTGGTCATTTTTCGAACTTTGGTGTTCAATATCTCAAAATCTATGGGGAATTTTAAAATTCTGAAAACGGAGCATTACTATGAAAGTGAATCACTATACGATGGTGTGCTCAGCTAAAAATTTTTTGACCGCTTATCACCACCTTAAGTGAAGGACCCCTCGGGCGCGACGCGACGGTCTCTCGCGGGGCCGGCAGCCGGCAGGGCTGCGGCCGCGGTGTTGCCGCTTCTGCAGCCCTCCTTCTCTCTCTCTCTCTCTCTCTCTCTCTCTCTCTCTCTCTCTCTCTCTCTCTCTCCCTTTCTCTCTCTCTCTCTCTCTCTCTCTCTCTCTCTCTCTCTCTCTCTCTCTCTCTCTCTCTGCCCGGTGCTACTCAGGAGCCACGTACTCCGTCGCCCCCTCGACGACGGGCCTTGCCCCCCACCGCGGCCCCCACTTGCATTCTTTGAACTTGCAACAGCAGCGGGCCGGGCTGCGCGACGGCCGTGCACTCTCCCCCCCTCTCCCCCTGCCTCCCTCCCTCTCCCCCCTCTCCCCCACTCCCCCCGTCATTCCCTCTCACCCGCTCCGATGCAGGGGCGAGTGACCGCTCTCAAGGCTGATGGCTGCGCCGTCGAGGCCCGCCCGCCTTTCCCGCCTCTCCCCCCGCTCCGCACTCCTCACGGGGGGGTCCTGCCGCCCCCCTCCCTCCCCGTCTCTCGCGTCTCGGACGGGTATTAGGCAGACCCGCCGAACTCTTGTGTGTTGCGGGTCGGTTTACAGCGAAGGAGGGCGACCCCCGTTAGAGTCCTATATGGGGAGAGAAACGCGAACTCCTCAAATGCGTCGAGAAATCCCTCATACCTTCCCCGCGCGCCCCCGCCTCTCCCCCGCGGACTCCCCCCCACTCCATCCAGAGGGCCCGGGGCCTCATACCCATTGGCTCTCATTGGCCAATGGCTATGAGGCCCCGGGGCCGCGCGGGGCCCCAGCGAGGCCACTCCCGAAACAATAGTTCGTCAGTTCTTTGTTGCTCTCTCTTTTCTCCGTAAGATGCGAGAGAGAACGTGCACCGCGCCCTCTTTCGGAAAACCCCGAGGCCCCGAGCACGTGGCCCGGAGACTCGGCTGCTGCGCAGAGAGGTTAGGTTGCGGGAGCACGTTCGCAGGAATACGGCTCGTTCTTATTAAGTACAAGTGGCGTCGGAGTTTGACAATGCCCGATACAAATCCTAAACTCTCCCAAAAAATTGGGCGGACTCCTGTATAGGGCCTTAATATAGTTGAGTATTTAAAAAACACAATCTAAATTGTACCGGAGGTACGGGCATCAAAATATATAATTTGAAAAGCATCCCTCTGCAAACCTTAACATTGTCATTCCGAAAACCATGTATCATGTTAATCCTTGAACAGGATCCCTCCCGAAAAAGTATTGTACCAATATGTTATCACATGATTGTCTCTAAATAAAATAGAAATGAGTGTCCCCGTCGCTCCGCTCTGCACACAGTCAAATTCCGCGCTCCTCGTGGGGCGCCCCCCACTCCCTACTGAGTAGCCAATGGGCGTGAGGCCCCCCCCACTCCAGGCCTGGGGCCCCTGTATGAGGAATTCTGCTGGCAGATCAGTAGGACAGCCATCGCGTTTCTCTCCCCTCTAGGACTCTAACCCCCGTCGGCCCGCGGCTGGTAACCATGGTAACCGTCCCGACATCATCCGGGTCATGGTCGACGTGCGTAGTCCTCAGGTCATCGCGCCGTCCTGGACACCAGCGCGTATAGTCCACATGTCATCGCGCCGCGTCCTTGACACCGCCGCCACTGTGGAAAATTGTCGTACACTGGAAACCCAAGTGTGCGAATGTCGCACACTTGTAGGTGTGCGAGAATTCATTCGTACACTTGGCCACTTAAACGTGTGAATTTTCCTAGGATATTCACACGTTTGAGTGGCCAAGTGTACGAATGAATCGTCGCACACCTACAAGTGTGCGACATTCGTACACTTGGATTTCCAGAGTAGGTTTACGGGAAAATTTTCCACGAAGTGCACACTAAATGGGAAAGGACAATTTTGTCCCCCCCAAAATGTTGAGATTTTGTGCTCATCACCAGCTTGGGACAAATTTGTCAAATTTTCTGAGACAATTAGTCCAAGTTTTGATACTAATTGAACCCTTAAATGTGAACAACTTGTCCCAAGCAGGTGATGTGCACAAAATCTCAACACATTTTGGGACAGAATTGTTCTTTTCCATTTAGTGTGTGGAGTTGTAAATTTACGATCACTTATCGTAAAATTACAAGCAGTGCCTATCGACTTGAAATTCAATTAAAGCAAGAATGGGCTATCGTAAATTTACAACAACATTTTTCGTAAGTCGTAATTTACAAAATAAATCGTAAATCTATGAATATATTTTTCACAGTGCGCGTAGTCCACAGGTCGTCGCGCCGTCCTAGTCGTCACACCACCGCGTAGTTCACAGGTCATCGCCTAGTCTTCACCCGTGTCGACTCCCCTAGCCAGCGCCACCCTAAGGCCATAGGCGGCTGGCGCAGGGGCTGCAGGGTGACGTCGGGCTTCGGGCGGGGCGCAGGGCAGGGCGGGGCGGGGTGGGGCGGGGCGGGGCGGGGCGGGGCGGGGCGGGGCGGGGTGAAGCAGCTCTGTTCGAGGGTGTTTCCTTGAGGAAGGCGCACCCTGAAGGAGCCCCGGTCTCGTCTCGGCGGGGGCGGCGGGGTGGGTCTCGGGTCGGGCACCCTGAGCGCCGTTAAGGGGCGCGGCCAAGGAGCAGGGTGGCATGGAGGCCCCCCGAAGGGGTGGCCACGCCCGCCCGCTGCTCTGGCTGTCTTAAGACTCACAGCGGCAAAGGGCAACGCCCTAAGGTTGGGGGGTGTCTGGGGGCGGGGCGGGGCGGGGCGGGGCGGGGCGGGGCGGGGCGGGGCGGTGGGAGGGTGCCTCGAGAAGAGGAAGCCGTCGCGAGAGAGGAAGGCGCAGACGGAGCAGAGAGACGAATTTTAACGGGCGGCGGTGCGGAAGAGGCGCCCGCCGAGGAGATGTGAGCGCCGCACTGGAGACGGGACCTCCCCGCCCCGCCCCGCCCCGCCCCGCCCGTCGCGTCACCGGGGACACTATTTCAAACCTCTCTCCCCAGAGCAGAGGGAGCAGCGAGCCGATGGGGGAGTCACTTCGAAAATCATTCCACCAAATCATTAAAAACAAAATATATATATTAAAAATCAACAAAAATCTTAATAAAATCAAGAGGAAAGATACAGAAAAAAATCCGAAAAATCAAGAACAAATAAAATTAAAAAATGACAGAAGTCAGAAGTAGCGTAAAATATCAAAATTTATCAGAAAGTGAGAAATTGTCCTCGAAAAATCAACTAAAAACTCAATGCAAAATTTGAAAAAAAAAATCTACAGTCAAATAAATCAAAAGTGAAAAGAAAAAACAATACATACGGTACACATTTTGTTTGAGAGATACTCTCCTCGGAGCGAGCCACCGTGGCGGAGTCGGGGTGCTTGTACCTGCCCGGGCTGCAGGGTCTACCGGGGTCTACTCTCTTATGGTCGTCCACACCACAGCCGACTTATTCCGTCCGAAGAGCGCCCTCTTCGCGCTGTCTCTCTCGCACTCACGGAGTATGCCACGCAGGTGCGAGAGAGACAGCGCGAGGAGAGCGCTCTTCTCCTGCTGCAGCACCACGGCGCCCACTCGGACACCTCTCGCTGGAGTGGGGCGGGGTGGGGCGCAGCGCTCGGGGACCGCGCGTAAGCATGGTGCGTCCGCCGCTCGTCGCAATACTCTACATCCCCGTCCCCGATGAACACGCAGGGGCTCTCTTCAACGCGACGGCCTGCCAGATCGCCTCGTCCGAGGGGGAAATAACACTGAATTTTGGTGTACACATTTTGTAAATTTTTGTATACTTTCGTGATTTTCTGTTTTGAATTTTTACTTGAACTTTACTTAAATTTTTGTGAATTTTCTTGAATTTTTCTGTAATTTTCCTAAGTTTTTGTATTTAAAAAATTGAATTTTCCTAAATTATTTTTTTTTCTAATTACGAGGTGTACCAAAATTTTGGAGCTGTTTCCCCCTCGGCCTCGGCGAAAATTTTAATAATTCGCTCTCGCGGTCGTTTTTGTCGGCGGCCCCCGCTCTGACCCCGGGCCCGGGCCCCCGGCGCCGGGCGCGACCCCAGGGCCGTCCGGGCCGAGCCGGGCCGGCCCACATTCGGGAGGGGGGCGTGCATTAAACTTTGTGTTTGCCGGACGGACGAAGTTGCGCGCCGGACCCGGACGAGTTCGGCAACGGGCCGGGCAAGTTGGTCCTGTTGGACTACAGGACTGAGGGGCCCGAGGGGGGCAGTGGCGTAGCCAAGGACTGGCCGACGGGGAGGGCTCGGACACCCGGGAGATATGCCCGCCAGCAGCTCCGCAACCGTCCCGGGCACCACAGCTGACCTCTCCGCATCCGACGGGGAAACAACTCTCAAATTTTCGTACGTGCACTTCGTTATTCAGATAAAAACCAGAAACGTAGAAAATTTAGGAAAAAATCAGAAAAAAAAATCAGAAAATTGTAGGAATTTTTTTTAAAAAAAAATGTAGGAAAATTTAAAGCTAAAATTGCAAAGAAATTCAACAAAAATTCTCAAAAACTCCCAGAAATATGTACTCCATAATTCATAGTTGTCTCCCCCTCGGTCGCACCCCGCCTCACCCTCAGACCTGCGTGCGCGCGGTGCTCGTCGGGACCGGGTTCACCAAACTCAACCTCGGCCTCGAAATTCCGCCCCCAATTTTCGACCATCGATTTTCCTAGTCTGGCCGGCTCCCTCCCCCCCTACCCTCCCCCCGCCCCCCTCGCCCGGCGCGTTACGCCCCTTCCTCTCCCCGTCCCCCCCTTTCCCCTCTTGATCCCCTTCCGCCTGCCTTCCCCTCCTTTTTTCCTGGTGCGCGGATGCGGTCGCCGAGGTGACGGTAGATTCGCGCTCTGGGTGTGAGTGGGCGGGGCGGGGCGGGGCGGGGCGGGGCGGGGCGGGGCGGGGCGGGGCGGGGCGGGGCGGGGCGGTGAGAGGGTGGAACAGTCGGGAGGGTGGGGTAGGTGAAGGGCGAGCCGGCGGGGCGGAGCGGGGCGCGTAGCGCTGCAGACGACTCGCGATCAATACCACCCTTGTTGTGTCTGCCACCCCGCCTCGCCCCGCCACGCCACGCCCCGCCACGCCCCGCCACGCCACGCCCCGCCACGCCCTGCCACGCCACGCCACGCCGCTGCCAGTGACTCCTGATTTTTGTTTGTCCTCTCTCCAAAAATTATAATATCACCGAACGGAATCACATGCAGCCACAAAGCCCCCTCGCGGTCGCCCATCACGTAACGTGTTTGCCTTGTGTTTTATTTATTTATTTGTTTATTTATTTATCACTTTTTTAAAAGTCACTCTGGCGGTGCCGTCGCTGTACCCCTGCCCTCTCGCTTGCCTCCCGCGGGCGCCCAGAAGGTAGGCAGCCCATTCGACTGGAGTGCTGGGCGGGCGAGTAGGCGACCGCCCCCCTGCCCCGTGCCCTGCGACGAGCGCGCCCCGCTCGGGGGTTTTCTCCACAATATTGCCCAGTTTCGTCTCGCAGATTTTCGCAATCACAAAGTTAACGTAAAAGCCCCCCCCCCGTTCTACTCCTTCTGCCACCCCATCATTACCGCGACTACTGTCAAGTAGTTCCTCTGAACCGTCCTCTCCAATTCGGAAAAGCGAACGCCCCCATCGTCGCAGACTTTTAACTCCGGCACGCCCGCACTGGGAATATAAGCGTACGAATGCCGTACACTTGGAAGTGAGCGAATATCGTTCTCACGCTTGGAAGTGTGTGAATGGATATTCGCCATATTCGCTCACTTGGAAGTTTACGAATGGGTGTTCGCTCATTTGGAAGTTTACGAATGGGTGTTCGCTCATTTGGAAGTGTGCGAATTTAGGATATTCGTACATTTCCAAGTGTGCGAAACGGGTATCACCTTGCTTATCGCAGGTGTACGCACTCTAAATGACCATGGACTTTTATTGTTACCAGCTCCTGGACTTTTTTAAGCATGCCTAAGCCGGGTACATTATTGTGTATAGTTAGTTACATTTATGAAAATTTTGTTACTAGCTAATTACAAAATTTTCAAAAATTTAACTAACTACACACAATATTGTATCCAGTTTAGGCATGCTTAAAAAAGTCCAGGAGCTGGTAACAATAAAAGTCCGTGGTCATTTAGAGTGCGAATAGCCATTCGTACACTTCCAAGTGTGTGAATATCTATTCGTACACTTGCAAGTGAGCGAATACCCATTCGTAAACTTCCAAGCGTGCGAATATCCATTCACGCACTTCCAAGTGTGCGAACGATGTTAGCTCACTTCCAAGTGTACGACACTCGTATCTCTGCAAACTCAAGTATGAGACAGTATCACACTTTTTACTGCAGTACCACTGTGTCTCACACTTTCAAAAACTATTTTCTGTAGTTGAATAGCAATCACGTTTTGGAGAACATCACCAGCTTTGATTGAAAATCCCGGTTAAAACGAGCTACCATGTGATGGGGTTTGGAACAACAATACATTAAATAATCGTAAATTGTTGGTTTCGAAAATTTATTGGAACGTTGTTGTTTGCCATCAGAACCCCATCACATGGTAGCTCGTTTTAACCGGGATTTTCAACCAAAGCTGATGATGTTCTCCAAAACGTGATTGCTATTCAACGACAGAAAATAGTTTTTGAAAGTGTGAGACACAGTGGTACTGCAGTAAAAAGTGTGATACTGTCTCACACTTGAGTTTGCAGAGTACACTTGGATTTCCAGTGCGTGACTGGCTTCGCACTTGACACCTTACAACCCCAATATTTTTTCCATATCATTTTTTGACAAAAAAAAATATTTATATTTTTTAAATGCTCAACTTTATTAAAGTTTATGAGTGTGTGCGTTTTCCAGTTCGCCGTCTGGGTCGGCGCCAAGGCTCCGGGGGCGTTGGGGGTCTGGGGGGGTAGGGGGTGGGTGGCGCTGGGGGTAGTAGGGTAGGGTCCGTGCCGCCACCGCCGCGCCGTTCCGGGACCTCCGGGCCATGCCCCCATATTTTACCGGAGCCCCCGGGCTCGCCCCCCGCCGTCCCCCGCCGCCCCCCGCCGCCCCCCCGCCGCCCCCGACCCTCGCGTCGCTCTCTTCGCCCCGGCCTGGCCCGCGCTCGGGGACGGGGGCGAGCAGAACACCGTCGTCATATCTCTGGTCGGGGGGCGGGGGCGGGGGCGGAGCCCGGGGGCGGGGGGCGTCCGTAAGGAACGTGAGGAGCCTGCTCGGAGTAGCCTAGGTTGTGTCGCGGTCAGGCAGTGACCTCATGTAGTGTCCGTGTGGTGTGCGGGGCTGCGCGGGGTTGGGCGGGGCGCGGGGTTGGCCACGGCCACGCGCTGAATCTTCAACCCCGGGCACTTCTTCACCTGTCTAGTCAAGGGCTGTGCGAATCAAGGATTTTCATTTCAAATCGAATTGTCTAAAAATCATTTTGGATCGAATCGAGTCGAATTTTCTAAAAATCGTTTTGAACCGAATCGAATTTTCTAAAAATTATTTCAGGATGGCCACGCAACCTGGAAGTCAGGGAAGTCAGGGAAAAGTCAGGGAAATTGACGGGCGGTCAGGGAAATCCGCGCGAAGTCCCAGATCGTTTCAAATCTCACGCTTGTTTTCTCGGGACGGTAGCAGCGCGACAAACGTGGCACTTATTTTCTATTTGCTTGCATAATTTTCTCGAATTCAAAGTACGAAAATGTTCTTGATGTGCCTTAAATAAGGTAAAATTTACTGGCTAGCGCCTTACATGCGGTAAAAAAAAAGTCACAGAAATTTGCAAGAAAGTCAGAGAAAAGTCAGGGGAATAGAAAACTCTGATCGCGTGGCCACCCTGTTATTTTGAATCGTATCTAATCGAATTTTCTACAAATCATTTTGAATCTAATCGAATTTTCTAAAATCATTTAGAATCGAATCTGTAACTTTTTATTCGAATCGATTTTAACTATGCAGATTCGCCTTCGAATCGAACTCGAACCAGAACATTCAATTTAACCATGCGCTTTACAACAGTGTTACCGTTTTTTTTTTTTTTTTTTTTTTTTTTTTTTTTAAAGAAATTGTGGAACAAACACATAAAAGGGAACAATAAACTCGTATTAAGAAATAAATAAATAGAACAATAAGTGCGCGCGGCTTTTCAAATGTTGTGACTTGCCTATAGTCAAAGGTTCGAAGACTAACGACTGTAGATTCGAAAATTCGAATACTTCGGGGTCGAATCGAATTAAGGTGAATTCGCCACCGAATCGAACCAAATCATTTCGGAGATTCGATTCGATTTGTTTTCGAACTGTTCGCACAGCCCTGTAGGGTCCCATTTCCGAGGAGAAGCCTGCGGGTTTTCCTGAGATAACAACAACTTTTCTATCCGCTCGTCTTTACAGACTACATTCTCTTCTATCCTTTTCCTACTCCCTTCATCTCTCCTTCCCCCTTCCTCTCCCCCGCGTGCGCTATTCCTCCATCTCTCTTCCTCCTCCCAGCCCTCCTCGCTCCTACCGCCAGTTCAACGCCGGTTCATCCGGATGAAATCCGGTCCTGATCCGTTGCGCCTCCCTTTCACCCGCCGCACCCCACCGCGCCCCCTCCCACCCCCACCCGGGGCATACCGCAACCCCATCCCACACAACCCGGCCACCCTTCGCGCCCCTCGCTGTGGACTCACCCCACCCCGCCCCGCCCCGCCCCGCCCCGCCCGTGGCCCTCGCAGAACCTCTACCGCGTCTACTTCCAGACCTCGGCGCCTGCTCCCCGCCCCGCTGCCCCGCCGGGCCGGGCCCTGCTCGTCGCCCTACCCCTGCCGTCATCCTACGCTCTCTCCGTCCTTGCACCCGCCCCGCCCCGCCCCACCCCGCCCCACCCCGCCCCACCCCATACCGCCGTCCTAAACCGCTAGTCTTCCCCGATCGATACCCTAGGATGGAACTCTTCGGGTTGGCCTGCTCAGCCTTAGCCACCCCGTCCCGACAGGACCTTAAGGGGCCCCACCGCACCCCGCCGCGCCCCACCGCACCCCACCGCACCCCACCGCACCCCGCCCCACCCCACCGCACCCCGCCGCACCCCGCCGCACCCCGCCGCACCCCGCCGCACCCCGACCCACCCCACCGCACCCCGCCGCACCCCACCGCACCCCGCCACGCCCTGAGCATCCTCCCTGACGTATATCGTCCAGCAACGGAGCGACGGAAATAATAATCAGTCGGAACTGAACTCGACTCTAGTAAAAGTCTCATATAAGATTTCGAAAAATGACCTGTTGTGTGTACGTGGAGTGGGCGCATGCAGCGGGGAGAGCCGGACGCGCGGCCGCCACCCGCTGGTGGAGATGAGACCCTGCCCTGGGGAGGGGCGGGGCGGGGCAGGGCGGGGCGGGGCGCCTTCCCGCACGCCCTGGGAGGTCGGGGAGTGACAGTGTCGGCTCGCGGTCCCGCCCCGCCCCGCCCCGGCCTGCTGAGTGGCCCGAGGGTTGAACGACCCCCGCCGCGCGCCCCGAGCGGGTGTTCTTGCCTGCCCCGGCGCCCCCCCCGCCCCGCCCCAGCTCCCTTAATTCGCCGACTTCGCCGTCGTCGCCGAGGGGTGTTTTTATCCGGGGCGTGGCGTGTGCGCGCGACGCCGGCGCCGCGGCGCGCCGTGCAAGAAGTTACGAGCGGCGCGGGGCCCAAGTGACGGGAGCAGGCATTGGCGGCGGCGGCAGCAGGAGGGGCAGCAGGAGCAGCAGGAAGGGCAGAGGCAGCAGGAGCAGCAACAGGAGCAGCAGGAGCAGGGGCAGCAGGAGCAGGGGCAGCAGGAGCAGGGGCAGTAGCAGGAGCAGCAGAAGGGGCAGAGGCAGCAGGAGCAGCAACAGGAGCAGGGGCAGCAGGAGCAGCAGCAGGAGCAGCAGCAGGAGCAGCAAGAGCACCAGCAGCAGAAGCACCAGCAGCTGGAGCAGCAGCAGGAGCAGCAGCAGCAGGAGCAGGGGCAGTAGCAGGAGCAGCAGCGGCAGGAGGGGCAGGAGCACCAGCAGCAGAAGCACCAGCAGCAGCAGCAGCAGCAGGAGCAGCGAGCAGCAGGAGCACCAGCAGCAGGAGGGGCAGGAGCAGGAGCAGCAGGAGCAGCAGCGGCAGGAGGGGCAGGAGCACCAGCAGCAGAAGCACCAGCAGCTGGAGCAGCAGCAGGAGCAGCGAGCAGCAGGAGCACCAGCAGCAGGAGGGGCAGGAGCAGCAGGATCACCAGCAACAAGCAGAGCACCAGCAGCAGAAGCACCTGCAGCAGGAGCAGCAGCAGCAGGAGGAGTAGGGGCAGGAGCAGGAGCAGCAGCAGGAGGAGTGCCGACGGGGTGCAGCGATGGGACGGCCTGCTACCGCCTGAGCGCCTGAGGTCCATTCCATTCATCCGCGCTGACATTACGACAACTCGATGCGTCTCCCCTGGTCGCGGGGCGGGGCAGGGCGGGGCGGCTACCCTTTGCTGGCGCGACGGGGCCCCTCCCCGGCCCGTGGCCGTCGCGTGCTAGGAGTCCGTCCCCCGACCCCACGGAGGAGCCTCCCGGGGCCTCGGGGCGGAGCGGGGCGGGGCGGGGGCCGTAGCCGGGGCCCACTGGGGTTTGTTTGGGTGGTCGTCGTTGCCGTGTTCCCCCGGCTGCCCCGCCGGATAAGGGGGTAGCCGTGGACGGGGGTAGTTGAGCAGGGCGGGGCGGGTAGGGGCCAGACGTGGGGGTAGTTGTGCGCGGCTGGGAAAGGGGGGGGGTGGGGGTAGGGGAGAGGGCGACGGGTAGAGGGTAGGGCAGGGTGAGCACAAGGCATTGATCCCGAACGGAGACGGCGGCGGAGCAGCTCGCCCTCCTCCCCACACGCGCCCCGCGCCCCGCCCCGCGCCCCGCCCCGCGCCCCGCCCCGCGCCTCGCCCCGCGCCCGCGCCCTAACCTCCCCCGACAACCGTCTGGAGGCGGAGACGGTGCCGCCCGGGGCCGCGCCGGGCCTTGGCTCTTCCCTTCTCGCCGGCCCCGCCCCGCCCCACCCCGCCCCGCCCAGCCCCCGCCCCTGCGGCGGCCACCAACCCCGCCCCCTTGCTGACTGCATTAAGGGCGCTCGTGGCGTCGAGGAGAGAAGGGGAGCGCTTCCTCGGGGTGCTGATCGTCCAGGGTGAAGGTGACACCCGCCGCCCCCGCGCCGCCCCCGCGCCGCCCCCGCTGTGCGTGCACGCGTGTGCGGTGGGAACGTGAGCGAGGGTCTCTTGTAGTGGTAATGAGACAGGTACCCTGCGGCAAGGGGTGTGGCACCCAGTGGCACCCGCACCGGGACCGGCTGGGTAATCCAGCGTGTTTGAGAAACACTCTGCAACAGATCGCCCGGGCTGGCTCTTCACCCTCATTCTTGCACCGCGAGGGGGGATCACTCATACAAAATGTGTGCAAAGATTTTTTTTTTTAAACTTTTTGTTTTGATCTTTCTTGTGATTTTCAAGGAAATTTCTATCACCTTTACATAAATTTTGATCTTTTCCCCCTATTTCTGGCCTTTAAATTTTGTGTTTCAGTTTTTTTTTGTAATTTTCGGATTTTTTTGCGCATTTCTTCTTTATTTTAATTTGATTTTTTTAAAATTCTTTTCATATTTTAAATGATTTTTTTAGAGGCCGTTGCGAAGTGACTCCCCCCTTGTCCTGCACCTCCTCCTATTTCGACCTCTTCCTCTTCTTAATTTTTCCTAAAGCCCTTCTCCTTCTTAGCTGTACTTTTTCTTAGCTCTTCACACCCTCTTAGCCTAGCTGTTCTCCTTAATTCTACCTAGCTCTTCTCTTCCTCCCTAGCTCTTCTCCTCCTCCCTAGCTCTTCTCCTCCCTAGCTCTTCTCCTTCTCCTTAGCTCTTCTCTTCCTCCCTAGCTCTTCTCCTTCTCCCTAGCTCTTCTCCTCCCTAGCTCCTCTCCTTCTCCCTGGCTCTACTTCTCTCTAGGTCTTCTCCATCCCGGGTCTTTTCCTCCCGAGCTCTTCCCCTTCCCAACTCTTCTTCCTCTCGGCTCTTCGTGGCTCCCCTGCTTTCCGCCCCGAGTGTGCCTGTATCGACGCGTGGCCCCGCCCCGCCCCGCCCCGCCCCGCCCCGCCCCGCCCCGCCCCGCCCCGCCCGCTCCTTTCTCCCCGCGGAGGTCGAGCTCGAGGTGCCGGTCGCGGCTAAGCAGAGGTCTGGGCGAGGGGATTTGCCTGGAAGGAAAGGGGTTGGGGGTGGGGGTGGGGGTGCGGGGGGTTGGAGTGGGGGTACGGGTGTTTGTGGACCCCGGACGAGATGCTGTCCAGCACCATGTAGTGGCGCCGTATACGGGCGGGGGCCTGTCGGGTGATTCCGAAGAGCGATCTCGCACCTATCCGTCCTTTTCGCACCTATGGCGGTGCCCCATGAGTGCGACAAGGACGGAGGCGCGAGAGCGAGATTCGGAATCAGACGGCTGGTCGGGAGGGGTTGGGGTGGGGGGTGGGGGGGGGGGGCGCTAGGGGCCGCGGGAGCCGAGTCGCGACTCCGGATGCATCAACACGGGAGGTCAATCGAGTCCGATCGAGATCGAGTCGCCGCCCTTTTCAGTGGCGCCGTTTTACGGGTGGCGGGTTGGGGCGGGGCGAGGTACGGGGGGAACCCCTTGCAAAGTTGTATTTGGGGTCCCAGTCAGTCCCGCAGCGTCACCACACTCCTTCGCCATAGCACTCCGCGCCAACTTTACAAAATTTTAAAAATGTATGGAAAGTTTTGTTAATGTTTGTGATTTTTTTTTTTTAATTTGAGATTCTTTTTTGAGGGAATGTTTTTGAGATTTCGTTGACTTTTTTCCCCTTGCTGTTAATTAGTAGCAGGCTTTTGATTTAAGGGTATTTATCTGAATTTTTCGAAAGTTTGGCAGGGCACCACCGTAAACCCCGTTTGGACGCCACTGTGCAATTATTTCAAGACGTCTTCAATTCCGAGGCATGTCTTGGAAATCGTTTGTGTTTCCAGAACGACATCGGAAAGGTCTTGGTTTATTCATAACGTCTTGAAAATCATAAAAGTTGCCTTGAAAACCAATACACCGCAGTTTTAGCGTGGGTTAAAGCTTAGTGATGATCCGGGCCGGGAGCAGACAATATTCCTCTTCTTCTTCACTTTCGTTATTAACATTATTTAGTACATTAGGAGGGTGTGGTCAAAAATTTTCCGAGCCGCTTCCCCTGGCCCCTCCCCTGTCTGTTGGACAGGGATGGTCACTTTATGCATTTAAGCGTCGAAATTTTGGTCCATTATGTGATTATTATTCGGGCACACTATGGCAACTGTGCGGTCATTATGTAGAAAAAGGGCAACGAGATGCGAAAAATACGAAAATTTTAAATTGAGCGGTTTAATATAATAAAAACTATGAAAAAGGGATAATAATAAAACGAAATAGGTTCTTCAAACCATGGTACAGGGTAAAGGTTATCAATACTTTGAATAAATATCACTATCTCAGTCTCAGAACATAGAACATAGAATCTTAAAGTATAAAACGACGGATATTTCCGATATTTTCATCATATTTCCGTGGGAAACTGAAAAACACGCGCGCATAATGGGGATAAAAACATCAAGCACCGAAAAACGTGAAATTATGCGACTTGGAAATGCACTGTACCATCACGGTCCCTCGTCATCCAAAAGCTATTATGTTTTACATTGTGAACGATTTCGAAACATTATTCGAAAAATGCGATGGTCGCATTATGTGACCATGTCCACAGAAGAGTCGCGACGCGCGAAACGGCTTGAAACGTGCGCGGGCTCCCGCCGGGCTAGCGCCGGGCTCGGGCTCCGGCTCGGCTCGGCTCGGCTCGGCTCGGCTCTGCTCTGCTCGGCTGCACACGTGCGCGCCCTAGCGGCTAGACGGCGAAGCTCCTCTTCCTCCTCCTCCCCCTCCTCCTCCCCTCCCCTCTCATCATCGCCATGCCATCGCCATCTTGCAGGAACGCCGAGCACCGTTGGCGTCACCCAGCTCTTGTCCTAAGATGAGTGAATTCTAAGGAAGTCGAATTTTGAGGGTCTGTCGGCCGATGAATGGCTTGAAATCTCCGAGGCGACTCCCTGGACTCCCCGGACTTTGAGCGCAGTCAGTGAAAGGTAAGCCGACGCGCGGGCGGCGCCGTAGTCGCTCATAATTTCATATTTTTCAAGACGTGAAATTCCGCGGGCGGGTTGAGCGCTGGCTTCTGCCCTGGCCATTTAACAACACCTCGGGATAGCCTTGAGCGGTCGCTTACTGTCCGCATCCTGCTTCCGAAACGCATGCCGCGTCTGTTTGGACCCTGAAAATCGGTCTAGTCACACTGTGGGAATATTTATGTGTCGTAGGCTTTGTGTTTTTTGGGGGGGTTGTGTGTCTGTGTTTTTTTTCTTTCTTTTTTTTTTTGGACTGTCTCTCTCTCCCTCATCTCTCTTCCATCTTAACCACCACTACCGGCTCAAGTTTTTGGCATTTTTTTTCTGTCGCCCTCACCATTCCGACGGGCCCTGGCCGTCGAAACGTGAATATTCCCCAAATTTTGGTAATTTGTCGCATTGAGGATTGCGTGAGCGCGGCGGGACGCGGGTGCAGCGTCTTGTGCGCTGCGCGCCGCGGCGCCTCAGGCTAGGCTAGGCTAGGCTAGGCTAGGCTTCCATAGACGAAGCCATTTATATTCCTTCGCGTCGGTTTGTTTGATGGATGGGTGATGGACGCGTGAGGCGCACTGCTGCCGACGGTTTGGGGACGGAAACCGTCGCGAACGTTTGCAATTTTGCGGTTGCGGTCCTCGTCTGTGCCGTGAAGTTTGTTTAATTTATTTTGAAATACCAGTTGTTGCCATAGTGTTTCTATTTTTAATAATCGGGTGAAGTTCCTTAACAAAGGAATCCTACCTTGGCTTCTTCTTTCTGATTAGTTAGGATTTGATGTAATTCTGGGTCTATTTATGTAGAATATTGATTTCCTGGTTTCAGTGTTCTGTCTGACCTATGGTAGTTTTGAAGAAATTACATTTTTATGTTTTTTCTCTTTTTGTTCTAGATAAAGACAATGTTAGCATCGCAGCAATTCTGTGTAAGGTGGAATAGCTACCAAACCAACCTTCAAGATGTTTTCCCCAAATTGCTCAATAGTGAGCATTTTGTGGACGTCACCCTGGCGTGCGAAGCACAAATGATTAAGTGTCATAAGGTTAGTATAAAAGAGTTGTGTAGTGAGACTTTTATTTGATAGAGCTTTGTGGTAATTCATTTGGTTTTCTAGGTGGTACTCTCAGCCTGCAGTACATATTTTGAGGAGCTGCTTGTCAAAAACCCATGTCAACATCCAATTATTTTTATGAAGGATATGAAGCATTGGGAGGTTCAGGCATTAGTTGATTTTATGTACAAAGGTGAAGTTAATGTTACTCAAGAAGAAATATCTACTCTTCTTAAAGCAGCGGAAGCGCTGCAAATTAGGGGATTATGCGGTGCAGACCGTCAACAAGATAGCAATGCTGTCAGCTTACCACCAGAAACCACATTATCAGACAGTGGTAAGGCTGCAAACTGATCTATCTTTTCTTTCTCTTCTTCAAAGAAAGTGCCATAATGTCAATGGTCCTTTGTTTTTGTTCAGGAGGTAGAGAAACTCCTCCAGTTAAAAGAAGAAAATTACCTGAGCAACAGGCAGAACGGAATGAGCGAAGGGAAAAACAACAACCTCGAGCACCCACCCCTAAACCAACAAATTCCACACCAGGTGCATCACCATTAGTGACTTCCACTCCCACCTCCTCTAGTAACGATATAGCCTCTGGCTTAGGCTCTTCTGCTCCTGTAGCGGCATCAGTCACATCAACACCTTACAGAGATGCAGATCGAAATAATACGGGAAAAGAATCTAATTCTGAAGATGTCCAAGATAGAGTAAGCAGCTTTTGTAGGCATGCCTTGTACTGTATTAAAATATTTCAGCTTTGTATACTCACTCTCTATTTTTATTGCAGTCGAATATTAAAAGAGAACAGATGGATCAAGATGATTCCTATTTTGACAATGAGGGTGACTATGACTCTTTTGACATTCAGGTAATACTGCGCACCTCAAGATTCAAACGTCATTGTTTTTGAAATTATTTGGAACTCGTAATTTGTATGCTTTTAATTTCTCAGGATGACTCAAACAGCATGAATCCGGACATTTCTATGCCAACTTCTCCCCTTGATCAGGCAGGACCTTCTGGGGTGCCAGGAATGCAAGAAGTCAAACCCACAGCAGGTATGTACAATGTCTTCAAACTGAACATTAGGGGCTGAGCTGTCAGACATAAACACTTCCAAATTTTAACTTCTCTCATGTGATCAATCCAATGAAGATAATATTTTTATCCCTTCTTAGAAATATGTACGATTGCTAATAACTATCTGTTTTCATCAACGTATTAAACTCAATGTCAATCATCTGTAAGCATTGTCCATGTTTTGTTGGGTGTAGTTTCAGACTGACAGCTCATCCTCAGATAATTTGGGAGGCAGCACAGAGTCTAGATATCTTAAAAATTGAATTGTTTGTATTTTAAAGTTCACTCTGGTGCATGTTGTAAATTATTGCACAAGCCTTTAATGCATGGCATAGGTGATGGTCATATTATTGATTTGATCACGAAGATTTATGTTTTCTTTATAAACATTCGAAAAGTTACTTATCCAAGTATTCTAAAATTACAAAAAATTGCTTGGGAAACTCTGTTCTGCCTCTAACAGTTGTTGTGTATCAAAGTAAACATTATTTTGATTTTTGAGTTACCTTCTTTGATATTTCATCTTGTGCTGTGCCTGTATTGTGGTCTGTAAGGTTTTGGGTGACAGTGAGGTCCTTAAACTGTTTCATGATACTGTATTCCAGAGAACGTAAATAATCCCATGTCATATTTTTAAAATTATTATTCATAATTCACTTGTCTGGTGAGACAAGTCTGGAAACCAAAAAAACTACCTTTTGTGGGATGGTGCAGTATTTCAAACAAGAATGTGGTTCATGTTTTTCATTCAAAGTTGATTCTTGGGATTTGGGAAGTTTTCCTCCTAATTTGTTTGAACCATGTTCTTGCATTGATACCTCAATTTTTCCATGCAACACATGCTTGTAGGTCATTTGTAAGAGGGTTGGCTGATCCCTATTGCACTGCTTGTTGACCAAATGAAAACACTGTACTGTAGCAGAGGGGAGCTTGGGGCTCTTGATCTTCATTCGACTGTTTTACCCGTACTGTACTGTACCTCATGGGCATGTCTGTAATGTATTTTTAGAAGTAGTTTATGGCCTGGACTGGATATGTGCAGGAATCCTCCTTTGCCCTCCCATTTTTATTGTTCAACATCTTACAAAGAAATCACCCTTGACCAAATGGTTGAAATCTACACCTCTTGTAATCATGGGGTTGATCAACTCGTTCGCTTGCTGCTTTTATGGGCGCAACATACTGTCTTTTCATCTGATGAAATCGGTAATATTTTGCAAGATTCGTCACCTCGCAAAGAAGTATTATTTTTTACAATCTTCAGAAATTCTTATTACGAAGACACTTGAGGATCACCTGATTTTGATCTGGCTTCAACGTTAATCTATGGTAAGTTGCAATTAATTCTTCTCTTTTTATTGATTACTATTCAATGTTGATGTAGTTCCACTGAGTTATATTGCGTCAAATACTCCAAGTCAGTTTTGGGGTATGTTTGGGCTTGGTTTTGCTTCTTTCTGAAACCATAGCTTTTACATTTACTTTTAGCATCACCACAAAATTGCTATGAAAAAAATATTTGGCCTGGGCCTCAGTTTTTCTGCACATTTGCTTTGGTTTTCTTAGTGGAGGAATCAATTGTTTTTAACTTTGGTCATTTTTTTTTTTAAATATTTTATTTGCATGTTTTGAGAAGAGTGTGCTCTCCTTTTAAAAATAACCCCCTCTTTGTGAATTAAGATGGAATATTCTCAGCCTCAAAGTACTGTATTAGTCTGCATGGTTTTTAAAGGTTCTTTATTTTTTTAGCTCATGCATCCCATTGCTCTATCAAGTGATCCTGACAGGTCAAAGAGTAAAAGACATTACGTAATTGAGAGGAAATGTTCTCTAGTCCTGCATGTGAAATGTCCATAAATATTGGGGATTTTCTTTTCTGTTTCCTTTTTTTTTTCCGTTAAGTTGCTAATTGACTTAGTTCTGCTTGCATAGAGGTTGTGTTATTGTATTCAATGTACTTCTTTTTAAACACTCTATTTTGTATGGCTATTGCAGTCCTAAACCTCTTTTTTCTTGACAAATTCGTCTTACTTGTCCCATGTGGTAGCTTGAAATTGTACTTGTCGGTTGGGTGATTTGTGAAGTATTTATATCGTGAAGTGTTAGTCTAGACAGCCAACCTTCATGGTGATATTTCTTAAACTGGTTTGGATGAAAATTTACCTGGGCCTCAAAGGGCAGTACACCCGTTTTAGTGAAGGGTTTTTAATGGCTTACGTTCCGATCGCTGAGCTGTTCTGCTCAGTTAGTCTCATGCAATTGTCTTGGGTGCAGGTGTTGGCCAGAGGGTAGGTTTGGACTTTCCTCCCGGGCGTGTTTCGTGGCTGCCAAGGGCTTCAGCTGGATACCTCCAGGCCATGGATTCCCTCAAACTGATAAATCAGATTCATCCAGGCAATTCCCTGTCTGATGCTGGTCTTCCAAACATTTTTCAAGAGCATTTGAACAACTTTGGGGAGATCTCCGAGTGTGGTATTTCTTTCAGTGCTGAAGACAGTATTATCTTTGACGTACCTGGAGGTCCTGTTAACTTAGTCGACTGCCGTCGATCCCGTATTAGGAAGTCTCATTCTGATGCTGAAAAGCAAGAAAGAAAACTTGTCTTAGCAAGACTCCGGCAAAGGCGCTTTAGAGAGAGGATGAAGAAACTACGAGGAATGACTGGGGTCAATTTTCAACAAGTATCTGATGCTGGAAATGTTGAGTAGAACTATATTTATATTGTTATTTGATTCCTTTTTTCCTTCTCATGATGGAATTTGTTGGCTCAACTGAAGCTTTTGCTCAAATATGTTCAGGTCTTCCTTAATGTTATACCCTAAATAATATTGTAATTTTTATGTCTCTTGCAAGGAATTCTGCTACAGTGATCTGGATTGAAAGAAAAGAACTTTTTTAAAGTAACTTTTCCAAGGACCCATGTCATGTTTGTTTGTTACATTTAGAAATACGTTTAAAGGATACTTGGAATGTACGAAGACCTGGGTCCTAGGCAATTCTGATCATCCAGATCTCACTGAAGTGTGTTTAAAGTTCTTAATCAGTTTTGAAAGTTGCTTCCTCTCTAACAAGGCATTCATGTGCTTATTTATTTAACATCCTTTCTACTTTTGGAGTGTATCTTGGATTGGGAGTGCTATACAACCCAACAACTTTTATTGCAATGACTCTAATTAAAGTTTTCTGTGATATCTCACAATTGAATTGGTTGAAATCAAGTCTGATTAGATTTGTGAAGAGGTTTTATTTATTTATTTCTTGATTTGGTGACAGACAAAAAAGTCTTTCTTTTACTTAAATTAATTATTCATAAGCACTTTTAGTTCTTGCTTTAGTCATGTTCCTGTGTCCTTATTTTTCCTTGTGTAAATTCTTAGTACTTAAATTAAATTTGAGTTTGCCACCAACATTCTGGTTTTGTTATTTATTTCACCTCTGAATTTTGGCCTCTATATGCTTTATGTTGTAAGTTTTTTATTTTAATTTTTTTAATTGACGTTTAATTTAGTCATCTTCATTATTGCAGTAGTTCTAGGTGTGTTTTTATTTTTTGGTAACATCTAATCAATTCAATTCTACATACCTATCTTGCTTAACTAAGCGCTTATTGTGATCATGTGTTAATATATTTATCATTACCCTCCCCCCTCCCCCTTTGCCACTTTAAGTTGACTCTCTCATTGAGAGACATGTTTGTGGAAAATGAAGAGGTTCTTTGTACCAGAAATTTCCGTCTTAGGATATTGTTACCCCAACTATTAAGGTTCTTAAATTGTGTATGTTCAACTTGCTTAATTTCATATTGCATGTTATTTTCTCTCTCTCGCTCTCTTTTCTTTTTTAGTGTTATTTTTTTTATTTGACAGAACTACACATCTTGCCTTGATAGTAAATGTAGGAAATGTAAAATATTTATTCTAATGCAACTATGGACTTAGATTGCATGCATTGGGAGTAAGTTTGTAAAACACGAGCATGACATTTGCACTACACAGCATATTTGCACCTTACTCAAAATTAGGAAGGGTATTAGCTCTTGCAATTCTATAGGACTTGTCATTTTTATTTCTGCTCTGGTTTGAAAAGAAATTTTCTTTGAACTATGTGAAATGCTCACCTCTCATGCGCATGGTTGAAATTGGGGTTGCTGTGTAATTTCACTAAAGGTTCTTTATTGTCAGTGCTAATTCAATTATTTTAAATATTTTCCCCTCCTAAATACTGTGTTTTCATTTCTTTCTTTTTCTCCCTTTTTTTTTTCATAACCCATGGAACAACGATAACCATTTAAGGCGACATGAACTACGAAATGAAGTATGGCAACTTCAATCTTGGCAGCGATGTGAGCATGATTTCATCTGGGAGGATGATGTCCAATGCTGATATGCAGAATTACTTGCGTATGCTGAATGTCCGTCAAGTTCGGCAGTACTCTCAGGAAAATCTCGACCAAGCAGTTGAGGATATGATGGCGGGAAGATTCAAATCAGTTAGAGCTTGTGCGCGGCATTATGGTGTACCCTTGACTACCCTTCATTATCGGATCAAGAACCGCATCAAAGGAGCCGCCGTCAACTATCCAACACCTGCATCGCCTAATCGTGGAATTGATTTTTCTTACAAGCTGTGAAGCAATTCTTTTTTTGCGTATTTTTTTGTGAATTTATGTTCGATTTCCTGCATTATTCAAGTAATCCAGGATCATGGCTCGGACGTAAGATGAAAAGACTGGATAAAATCAGTTATCCTCATATGTGCACTTTGTTTCTCTACCTATTTATTTTCTGTTAATTTTAATGATATGTGCACATGTGCAGCTTTTCACAATTATGAATTCACACTTATGTTAGTCACTTTCCTCGCTTTTATTATTTTTAACTTCAGTCAGTGCTATGGTTAATTTTGGATAGTTGTTAGGGCTCTATCAGTATTCTGACGATTTTCTTATTAGTAGCTCCTGTGTAAGTCTTGAGTTTTCTTTCAGCCTCAATTTTTAGCAGTAAGTTACATAATTCTGCGTGATTTGGCTAGTTACTTACACAAAGCTAGTCAAAGTGATTTTTTTCTCTAAAGTAATACAACAGGGTACAAAGTGTGTTAGTGTTTGTATGATTTTGCGTATTTGTTAGATTTCAGCTGTACAAATATTGTATTGTATTTGTGTAATGTTGAGTTAAGGTAACCCTTGTGTTTCTACAGCACTTGCTTTTCTTGTCAGTTTTCATTTCTTGGTACAGAAGTAATTAGGATAAGGAATGACAGTAAATCAGGAACTTTAGTATCAGCTGTTCTTGTTCTCTGTGCTCCATATTTTTATAATCTTTTGACATAATTTGTACATTGTGATTTTGACTTAAGTTATTCAATAATGTTACTGTCCTGTTTTCCTCTCCTATAAAACCAAAGAAGAAATGCCTAACTCAAATCTCTCAGATGGATGATCCTCAACTTCATTGATAAGGGTTAGATATGCCTTTGGTATACATCTTAAGAAAGGACAGCTAATTGCAGATATATAAATCAGTAATATTACAAGACTGACCTTGTCGGGCTATGTTCTTTTCTACTTTTATCTGACATTACCTGTTTTCTTTTGCACCTCATTAAAATATTTCTATGCCTTTGAGTAATTTTGGAAAGACTAAACAATGCTTTTTTTTTCTTCTGAGATTTTTATTTTACCTTTACAGCCCTGCTTCAGTTGCCCCTAGTGATATTTTTCTACTTTTCACCTTGAAGACCAATGTTTATGTTTTATTTAAAAGACTTGACAATGTACTTGATATAGGAAACCAAAAATATTTTTGACTTCAGTTTGTACACAATTTTGTTGGCCATTCTTTTTTGGAAATATCCAGTTATTGTGTAAAGTTTCAGTTAAATCAATAAAGAGATTTGATATTTGCGATTGCAGTTTTCTTGTTTTGCCTCAAAGCTTATTTTTAATCTTATCTAATAATCATGGAATTTCTGAGGCTCAAAATATGAGTTAAAGATGATGGTTGTATTGATTATAACAGCAGGTATTTTGGTGATGAAGGAGAGACTTAAGCCATGCAAAGTGTGATGCACAATGGAGCTTGTGGTTGCTACTGGTCTTTTAAGTGATTCCAATCTTTGGTAAGATGGAGTTTTAGCATTGCTATACCTAGAGGAGGGAGGTGTTCTTTCTTCCTCACTTTACTGAACTATGTCATATCTCCAATGTCATGACCTCTGAATGTTTTAAATAGATAATGTTCTATTATCTTATGTACTGCATGAGCTCTGGACACAATAGTTACACATTATTTACTGCATGTGTATTGCATGTACCTAAGCCATTTGCTCTTAGCTGAACGGTTGATTTATTTTTATCATTGTTAAAAAGGACATGAAGCATGGGTGAAGCATGATCACTTTTCATTTTGAAGAAGTAGTGGTAGAAACTATGAAGTAACCCCCTGGAAACTGAAATGTATAAACTGTAAATTTTTCTCTTTCTGTTAAAACAATTCTTGCTCCTCAACCTACATTTTTTCAAAATTGCTGTTGTTGTTCAGTCCTTTTATTCAGTATTATATGATTTCACCGTAGCATTATTCAAAGAATGGTTATTCCTCAACAGAACTTTCGATGCTGATGCGACCCAGTTGGGTACCTCGCGCCCGCTTCTATCGTCAGTACTCAGAGGCATCATTATGGGCTGCTCTAACTGAAGTTAATAGCGGAGAGAGTGTGTACAAGGCTTCAAGAAAACACGGTGTACCAGAGAAAACTGTTCGTGATTGGATGAAAAGACTAAATATCCAGAGCCAGTTCAGTGCGCCGTACCTTCGCCGTGCCGCAGCGAGAGCTGCTCAGCAATCTCCTAACACTTCCTCAGAAATACTCACTCCAGTTTCTGTTGTGTCTGATGCCAAAGAAGACTGCTCCGACAATACATAACTTTGGATGACTGCGGGAGCTGAACCAAATCATCTGTTTTGTCTAAGTCCCTCAGTAATTCTTGGTTTAGATTGCAATATTCCACACCAGAAATAGAATCATCAACTTCTTTCAGGGATGTAGAGTGCGTAGTGTAATAAAAAACTATTTTTTCAACATCAATCAGGGTATAAAGTGATTTTGGCTAGAAATTTAATTGTTTTAATTGAACCAATTAGTTGATATCATCTAATGTATGTGATGTGTTGTTTTGGATGAAAGTGATGGGTGATCAAGAAACTTGAAACTGGTGTTCTTCAACCTATTTGATATCTAAGATTTTTCCATGGAAAGATGCATTTGGTTTGAGTGTTGAGGAAATTTTTTAAAAGTGTGTCAATATCTGTTTTGATAAAACTGGTATTTTAGTTTGCATTGATCTAACAGGTCCTTTTTATCAGTATTATTAATAGCTTTGGTTCAAGTGGTGAAAATAAGACTTAACTGTCATAATTTACAGTGGCACAGCTGCTAAGGAAACCAAATCATTAATGAACGCATTTTTTATGCGATCAAGAGCTCCTTATGAGACTTATTAGACTATAAGACTGTTACCAGCATGTTAAACATTGCTGTTGGCTTATGTGGTAGTTATCCTTCAGTCCCATACAACATAATAGAGTTGTTAGTTTAAGTAATTTAATTTAAGATAATTTTTTTCTTTTCTTTTTGTCATAAATAATATCTTAACATTCACATCCGAGTTTTGTAGTATGTTCCATTATCTTTGTGTGTGCTTGGCTTCTGATTGGACAAGTAAATTGACTGCCTTTGAAGTGCCTAAACCATTTTCTATTAGCAGTGCATGTCTTTTAATACTTAGCTATGACTTTTGATAGTTTTTTCTGCTATGTAAATCTAAGAGATTCTGCAAGTTTTTCATTCCAATTTATGTGTGTATGGCATGTTTTCCAAAGCCCTGTAAAGTTTATTTTTCCAAATGTTACTGTTTCAAAGCCTCTGCTATTAATTTAGTGAGTGAATTAATGAATGAGGTAATTATTTTGTGCTGTAAGAGTTATGGCTCAAGAAACTCTCCTCTTTTTTGTTTTGTTGGTAGGGAACTGAATAAATATTATATTTTTGATCTGAAGTAATGTAGATCTACTTTCTTAAATATTCTGTTCTCACTTTTACACATAAAAAGAAATCTTCATTGTATCCTAATTTGTTACTTCTGGAAATTGTTTGGGTGAGGTAAGGTGTAATGAACACGTTGACGGACATGGAAAGACTTGTTACATTATTCATGCAGTAAATAATGTAGTGGCTGTTTCTATTTGTTTTAAAATTTCTTATTAAGGGGTCAAGTGAACTATTCAGACCTAATTGCTCTCCAAACAACAAACACACAGCTATGGTCATTTCCAACGGAATTTCTGCAGATTCACCACGTGTCTCATCCCTCATCCTTAATACCAAGTTCATCCCCTATAAATTAATTTTGGGTTTAAGGACAGGAGGGAATGTTTACTTACTACTTTCCCATATCATTTGCTCTTGTGCACAGTCTTCATTGTTTCTTGAGCTGGTTTCTTGGTCTTCTTCCAATGTATTTCACTCTATCCCTTCTTTCTTGGATTTTGTTTATCTTCTCTCTCCTTTCCAGATCTGCTGAAAGCGTGTTAAACTTTATCTCTTTATTTTTAACTTTTCCTCTCGTCTCCCTCTTTTAAAGTTGTTCTTATGTGATATACCCTCTTCAATTTCTGTTTTTATTTCATGTAATAGCCCCAGTAAGTTGCTATTCCGGTGCACTTAAAGTACAGTGGTGGCGTGGCCATTTACTAATAAGAAACACTTTTCTTTCAAGCCTGGCAACACTTGGAATATCTTCTGGGTTCCACTGCTCGAAGAGGACGTCCAAAACGAGATGACCCAAGTTTGAAGGCGGCAGCTCATCTTGTGATGGATCGAAGTTACACTCTGAGACAAGCAGCTCTTCAGTTCCAAATCCCTCCGACGACGCTGAGGAATTACATGAAGAGGTCAGGGATGTTGCGTTTGCCTCTGAAAAGAGGGCGACCCGTTTCTTCAGGATCATCGTAAGTACCTTTTCCTTTTTTGTTTTTATATTTTTTGTTGTGCCATGCTATGAGAGTCATCAGGAAGTGTTCAGTTCGGGGAGGGAGGGGTGAATTTCTTTTCAATTTTAGTTAGCAAGTTTTTTTTTTTTTTTTAAATAACGCGTACGATTTTTTTTCTCTCTACAGGTACCACTTCTACTCTGAGCCATTTAGAATGCCTGGAAACTTCATGAACCCGTCATTTCCTCGCCCAAACCCACCGCAATATTCTCTACATCAACAACAGCAGTACCAGCAGCAGTATCAACATCAGCAGCACCAGCAACAGCAGCACCATCAGCAGCAACAACACCATCCGCAGCAGATGCAACAGCACCAACCACCTCAGCAACCGCCACAGCAACACCAGCAGCAGCAGCTTCATCATATGTCTCAAGCTCATATGCAGCAACAGCAGCAACAGTACCAGCATCAAAATCCCCAGTCCTCTCAGCATGTGTCACAACCATCTCATTCAGTTCCCCAGCAGCAGCAACAGTATGGATTCAATAGTGAATTTAGTGGTGGGTTTGGTGAGTTTGGAAGTGAATTTTGTGATATTCAGGAATTAAGGCCTCCGAAGATAGAAACGTCAAGAACACCACCTGTGGAAATTGATTTAGATTCCGAACCGGACCAAGAGGCTGGTGTTAGTAGAGAAATCAGTAAAAAGGGACAGGTGGGAACCTTACCTGGGAACGAAGTGGAGGAAGTAGATGACGATGAACAGGAAGAGGAGGTTGAAGAGGATGAAGAGGAAGAGGAGGAGGAGGAAGAGGCCGGTAGTGTAGGGGCTAGCAATGTGAAATCAACTAGTGAGGAAATCACTGAAACCCCTGGTGAAGATGAATCTGGTTCGGAAAGTGATTCCGAAGACTCTGATCAAGACAATCCTGGCCCAAGTATGCCCCCTGGTAGTAATTTTGATTTACCTTGATGAAATTTTTGTTAGATAGTCCATCTGACTGAATTTTATGCATATTAGGATTTCTTAAATGGAATGGTGCGTAGGTTACCTTCAGAGTGAGGTGAAATCATTTTTTTACTGAAAGGGATTTGTGTAGATCTTGTCATGACTTATTGACAAGTGAAAAGGTTATGAGGGCTAGCAGGAATGGTTTCCCATAGATCTATCCTGATAGTAGATTTATCTGTTAATTGACAGTTATGCATGCTCTTTGTCATACGTTTAAAAATTAACTGGGTACAGTTTTATGTACTGGTTCTCAAACATATCTTCACTGCACTTTGCTCAATTGCAGTTTTTTTTTTTTAAATTCTGAGCTTCATTTTGCCTCAAATATAATAATTTTTGTTGGTTTTCCTGTGGTATTTCTTTCGCTCAGTTCAAACAGGCCACTCTTTCTCCTCCAAATTTTGTAGTTCCTTTTGTAATATAGTCCCTGCCTTGAATAATTAAGAGACTCTATGTACTATGCATGTGCTTTGTCACTAGTATTTCTTTTTCATTCATGATGAGACAGCCATTCTTTTAGAGAAACGGAGACATTGATAGAACTCTTTGTGTACTTATTTGAAACTTCGTTGATGTGATCATGTGTTGTTATAGATTAGACTGGCTATTGTGATACTGTATTAATTATTAAATCAGGTGTTTCATTTTATTATCCACTCCTTTTTGTACCACCATTCACTTAGCCTCCTTTTGTCATTGCAAGATTTTCCTCAATTCTCTTCATGTTTTGACCAACGTCTTGAGTAGCAGTGCAAGACAGGAATGACATGCTGATTTTTCATATAGCAAATAGTGTTGCTTTTGTGGCATGGCATAAGCCAAAGATTTCTCTTTGAATTGTGGTGAGAGATGCTGCTTGGAGAGCGTCAAAGAACTTTTCCACTTAGTTAGTGTGTCACAAGATTAAAAGAGATCTGGTCAATTGTGAAATATATTTTACATTGTGCGAAGAATTGCTGTTAATGTTTAAAAGTGAACAGTTACCTGCTTGCTAACTTTTAATGTGTAGTCTGTATAGATGTACAGTTAGAACGGCTCACATTTCTTTGTGCCTTTTTTATAATTTAGCCCTGTGGAACAAAGATAGTGAAAGGTTGTTGATTTGTATAGTGTAATATTAATTTGTAATATATTTATACAATTTTTCTCACACTAGCTGTTAATACTCCTCTATTTTATATGAAAATTTGATTTTTGTGTTATGCAACATCTCTGCGATATGTGTTGGAATATTAAGCTGTTAATTTCTTACTGGACACTCTGTGATTTATAGCAATATTTTTAATAACTGCTTCTACATTATTATCATATCTTTTAAATAAATCTTGTGCTTTTACATTGCTCCAAAGTAAAACATTCTTATCTACTTAAGTTACATGATTTTGCTTTAAAAGTTTTTGTCACTTTCAGGTATGTCTTGTAGCTTTAGCTGTGTAATTTCTTTGGTTTCTGGTAAAAATCTGATTGTTCATGTCTGCCTTTTTCAAGGAAGTTGCTGGTTTTTGTTTTTTTCTGCCTTCGTCTTGGAGGGGAGATTTGTATACGGTAGTACTCCCATTTACTTTCTGTACCGTACTGTATCGAACAGGAATCAGCGACCTTATTCTGTTACTAGAGGAGTCGCTGTGAAGACTGATCTGGTTCTTTGACTGATTACAAAATCTCGAACTTCCGTTGTTTTTGAAAGTTAGCTGCTTTTTCTGATTTGTTTCTTAAATATAAAAATGTGCACTTGTAAAGAGTCAAAACTGGCTACGTGTTGGGACAGCAAACGTGAATTTAATGTAACCCTTCAGTTATGGATCAATTTGGGTGGTTCTCTTCCTCGCATGAAATATTCAGTAATAGTAATGGACAGAAATGCTTCTTTTTGCATCCAAACATGAGAACATTTGGATCGCAGACTGTGAGCAAATCTTGTACACCATTTTTGATGTGTCACTCTGTCTAAACTTACAAGCCCTGCAATTGGTTTTTTGGATGAATGATAGTTATTTTTTAAACTTCTTTATCAAAGGGTGCCATTTATAATTTCTTTAGTTTAGTGCTGCATATCTGAAGAGGAGTCCAGATGAGTGTCAAGAGAATGCCCTCCTCTCTGTTACCTACCTTGCAGTGAAAATAAATGTTTGTCATTATTCTGAAATTAACGTTTTTTTCCTAACCTCCTCTTAAGTTGTTTTTAAATTTTTATTTTATTTATCCAGTTTTTGTTTAAAAGTAACAATATTTTTTTTTTGGTGAGTATATCTCTTCATTTCCTAGAAGTATTTTAGTGCTGCTTATATATGACCGCCAAGAGTGCTTCTCTGTTAATTTTTAAATTGATTCTAACACAGTTTTATTCTTGCAGGTTCCATGATGTGGCCTGATGGAATGCAGTCACGGGGAAGAAGGCGTCCACATAATATTGCTCTCATTCAACTATGTCTGCGCGAAATTTCCAATGGAACATCTGTTAATGCTGTAGCCAAGACTTACGGCATTCCTCGAACCACTTTGCTCTATCACATGAAACGGCATGGTATATTATCCCCCATGGACCGACATGGTGTGAGGAGGCAAACCACACAGATGGCTCATTACTGAAGAATTTTGCATAATCTCATATTTTTGAGCTGCTGAACACTTTAGTGCCTTGTTCAATGACGAATTTCATATTATACTCATCATGTGCCATACACAAGTTAATGAATTAATTCTGTTAAAATTTTTAATGGCCATATTTACTTGTGTCTTAATTTATCTTCAGCTTGTTTATATTATTGCTATTTTTACATTTTATTGTGACTAAAACAGCATGTACATCGATAGTGTAACTCATCAGTATTTTTTTTTCTATTGAAATAAATATTCCTTGGTAAGAGACCGTTTCTTTTTTTTCTCTGACCTTATTGTTAGTTTCTTACAGCTGCCGAAAAGCAATACTTGTTTCATCCATTGCAAATGGTAACCAGAGTCCCGTCTAAAAATCACTTTTTTTTTTTTTTCAGGATCTGCTATTAGTTACTGAAGTAACAGTTGTGATGCTATGTGACTATCCACTACTTTACATGTGTCCGTTGTGTTACTATTGTTACCTTCAAAATACATTTTGGGATCAGCCAACTCAAGACAAACATTTTCCCTCTGACCACCCAATTTTTTTTTTTGTCGTTTCAACTCACAGGTCATTCAAAACTGAAAATTTTTCTTTATCTGTTTGTATAATATTTTCTCTTCTTTCGTTTGTGTGCTTTTTTTTTTTGCTTTTTTTTTTTGTGTGAGAGCCGGCCGTATGTGATAGCACTTCCCTCTGTGCAGGCAGGAGACCGGACATGCACCAGCAGATGCTGCCCCACGGGCTGGCGCACGGGGGTCACGGCGGCGGCCACGGCCTGGGCGGCATGCACGGGCACGCCGGCCTCGGCGGCGTCCCCGGGGTGCCCGTCGAGAGCGTCCTCTCGACGCCCACCTTCTCGGCCGGCGACTTCGACCACGACCACCAGGCGGCCGGCCGTATGAACATGGGAATTGGCATGGGGATGATGGGGATGGGCGGCGTGGCGGGCCCCGGGGCCGCGGGCGGACCCCTCGGCGGCAACCTGGGCAGCCCGGGCAAGGCGCGCATCCGCCGCTCCGAGGAGCAGCTGCGCCAGGCGGCCGACTGCGTCGTGGAGGGCTCCACCTTCCAGACGGTGTCGGACCGCTTCGGCATCCCTATCTCCACCATCCGGTTCTACATGGCCCGGCGGGGCATCCTACCGCAGCGCCGGCGGGGGAGGTCCTCCGCGGCGAGCGGCGCGGGGGCGGGTGCCCCCAACAACCAGAGCCTCAGCGCCGTCAACCCCTTTCACCAGATGCCATAAAACGCTCTCTCTCTTTCCTCCATTTTTTTAAAAAAGTTTCTTTTCTTTTCTTTTTCTTCTTCTTTCTTTGTTTAGAGGCTCTATTGTGGGCGGGAAAAATAAAGACATTTCTTAAGCCATCAAAGATGTTTAGTGAAGAGCTTTCTACTTCCTCTACAACGAAAGTGATAGTTTTTGGTACGGAGGGAAGCCTTGATTATGTTTGAAGTATTTGCTGGGATGGTTAAACAAGGCAAAGTATTTTGTGCAGTACTGATTGATATGTGTCGATACTCTGACCTTGCGGGGATTCAGGCAATTTTTAATGATTTGGAAAGGTGTTTCATATTTTCGTTTTGCGGGGAAGTCAGTATAAAAGAAAAATGATCCAGTCATAAAATTGCAAGTGCTGAGCTAAATAAGTTACCTTAGTATATATTGATGTTAAGAAGTTTAAGAATTGGTACTTACCTTTCTCTGTTTTTAAAGAGAGAGACCGATTAATATTTTTGTCATGGGTATTTATATGTATTTAGATTTTGAACTTATCTGTAGGCTTTGCATAAAGATTGTATTTGTCTTGTCAGTATGTGTGTATTAATAATCATAGTCATTCTGTACCAAATGTAGCTAATAGACATGATTCATTTATTTTATAATTTCAACATCTGACGACATATTTGATTTACTCCTATGAAGTTGGGTTTTGTTGCCTATGAATTATCAGTACTGTACTCCAGACCCATATGTCTCTTATGCTGGTTGCTAGAAATAAGTCCTGTACTTATACTAAAATAGGGCTTGATGCGTCAGTTTCTTTTACTTCAGAAGACGATTTGTGAAATCTGATTTTTTATGAGAAGATATTTTAAAACCAGTTTAGAGACTTAAATGTAATATTTGCCAAATCTGCTCCTCTAGCAAAATAATCAAAAATGAGTTACACCACTGCTTTGTGCCACGTACTGTACCTTGCTCATACCAAAGTAAGGTAAAGTTAAAGATTTTTTAAAAAATTGGTACTTTATTGCAATAAATAAGAAATAGAGAGATGGGTTTCTCATCCTAATGTCAAATTTTTACCGACAATTGGGGGAAGGGTAGGAAAGGTTTCCATTTGCCATCAATTAGTTTTAAAATTGCCTATTACTGTGAAATCGGAAAACAGTATACTATTTTTTCTACGTGAAATATTATGTTGGACCACTGCTAGATGAATTGCAAGTGGATTGTGGTTTTGTAGTGATTGGACAAACAGAAAGCTGGCAGGTCTGCCTGTTCAGCCTCTGACTATATTGGTATTCTAGACATATGTAAGTGTAAGACTGTGCCTTAGGCTAGTGTGTAATGTCAATGTCAGAAGATCATATACAAATTGTTTCATAGTATTATTTCATTTTAATTATTATTATTATTTCTGTATGTGCTCTGCTGTGCATCAAACTACATTAGAGACTATTGAGAGTAATAACAAAATCACATACTCTCCTTCAGTTTTGTTCCTTTAAAAAAATATCATGTTTGCATGCCTAGAATTCATCCCGTAAATTTTTGACGAGTAAAGTAATTGGTTAATTGTGGAAAATTCTTTGCAATATTTGTGCATTTTTTTACAGCTCTCAACATGAAATCTTCATGTTGATAACATGAGTTGTTCAATATCGAAATTGTCCTGTAGACAAACATCTGGAATTTTTTTCCTTTCTGCTGGCTCCTGCCTACAGTGTTGTAATTTTGTGAGATTGTTTCTAACAGATACATTGAAAAGAGTCACTCCCAACTCTTAATCCTTGTTTTTGTTAAAATTATGATGCTGTTAGGATTGTTGAAATGTGATGAATTTTAAAATAAAGAAAGAAGTTTGTTTGTCTCCCTTTTTCTTCCATTTTATTTACATGTTGGATGCTTGGAATAATTTGGTGTTTGTTTGTGGATGTGTGCGTTGTGAACCCGAGCTGGGTGTCACACACTTAAGGGTCTATAAATATCCATTTGTACACCACATATGTGAAATCGTATTGATAAAAACACACTGTTCCGTGTTAATGCGCACGAGTTGGGAAGTTGACCGCCTTCAAGCGTGCGACTGTATTCACACACTTGGGTGTGAGTTGACGGTGACTTTATTGATGCTCAGCTCCCTCTCTCGGTCAGTGGCAGTGGTCGGTGATGTCGACGGAGCTCGCCTTCTTCCAGCCGAAAAAGAAATAGCCGCAGGCGCCGCCGAGCACGACGGCCAGACACAGCCACGTGTTGTACGTCATGAAGATGAGCATGAGCAGGTAGGAGACGAAGTACTGCAGCGCGTGCAGGGCCGTCTGCATCACGTGGAAGGCGGAGAACACGGTGCTGCTCCAGCTGCAACCAGGTGACGCAATTTTTGTGACGGCTCTAATCTTTACATTTATTATTTAATTATTATTATTATTATTATTTATTTATTTATTTATTTATTTTTTTTGGGGGGGGAGGGGGGTCAATTTTATCAATGAATTACCACAAAACATGGACATTTTAGGCCCTCAGCGGTTGTTCGTAAACTGTGCACAGGGCGGTAAGGGATACAAATATTATGGGCCTCCATTGGTCGCGGGACCACCACCTACTCGCAAGCAAGCATGTTAAGACTATATCTTGTGGTCTTTGAGCTCCGATGAAGGTCCTGAAACTAATGAGGGGCCAGAATATTATTTGCATCCCTCGAGGGGGAAACAACTCTGAATTTAGGCGTGCAAATGTTTTAATTTCTGTGATTTTTTTATTCATTTTTTATTTGAAATTTAGCTAATTTTTGTTGAACTTTTTTCAATTCTTGCTTGAATTGTTCGTATTTTTTGTTTTTTGTTAGTGTTGAAAAATTTTCGTAATTATTCTCATTTTTTCTGAGTTTTTATGAAATTCCCTGAATTTTTCCTAAGTTTTCTCAATTTCTCTGAGTTTCTCAGTGTTAATTGTTTCATCCTGCTCGGAACCCCTTCCGCACTCTAGGGCACGTAAAGCCATGGTAAAGCTCAGTGTACGGTGAACGACCCCTCCTACCTCCTGTGGACGTCGGCGTTCTTGTCGAGGGCGAGCCTGCTGGTGTCGTTGGAGTGGCGCAGCGCCAGGCTGCGCGCATGCCTGCCGTACAGGTCGTCCCTGGAAAAGTAAGCAAGGGGGGAAGGCGGGAAATCAGAAGTCAGTCGATCGGAAAAGTACTTCGCTCGTCTTGCGCCATCTGTCGGTCACCTGCACGTCTCAAATGCAAACCAAAACCAAAGATGCAACTGTCCATTTTCTTTTTAAGTACTCGACTCGACGACGTGCTTGGCCGGAGGGAAGTACCCCGGCCCGGCGCCGGGCCGGCCGTGCACCGCACCCACCTGAAGTACTTGAGGCCCTCGTACAGGAAGGCGAGGACGAAGATGATGAACCACGAGTAGGCCATACTCCCGTCGTCTGTCACCTTCCAGAAATCGAAGACGACCATCTCCATGGTGCCGCCGTGGAAGTACATTTTCTGCGAACACGGACGCGAGGGAGGTGAGTCGTGGCCGCTGCAGGTGCTATGGGGTATGTTCGGTTAGCGATTTGCAACTTGCAGCAGATCTACGACTGCCCTTTTTTTAATTTTTTTATTTTTTTAGCCTGTGTGACTTTTTGGATCGGGGACTGACGCCAGATTTTTGATATACTGTCATCACAAATTTGTGTGATAACATATGGTTTGCGACTCCTTTGATTCATCGCATTTTGTAGAGCAGGATAATATTGTATCACATTAAAATGGGATAAAATATGCATGGGAAATTTATTGCACTATAAATAAGAAAACTTTATACGGCAAAATTTGGTGTACAACGCCATTTGTTGGCGCTGCTTTTGTGATAAAAATTGCTCATACTTTGTGATAAGTTTCCAATGTATTTCTTGTCACTTTGTCACGATATTTTTCTTATAAAAATTGTCATGCTCCAAAACCTGATGAATCGAAGGAATCACAAAGCATAAGTTATCACATGATTCGATTGAATTTCATCATCAGCTTGACTTCAGTCAGTAAAGGGTTTTCGGGCTTCCTAGAAGTGCAGAGTCGCAAGTCAGTCGCAAAGTCGCAAGTCAGTCGTAAAACTGCCAGTCACTGAGATCGCAAATCGCACACTGGACATCCGCGCGATCTCGCCGTCAAAGGGTCTCACCATCATCATCATGGGCTCGTCTCCGCCGCCGCCGCTCGGCATGTGCATGGGCGTGGTCGTCTCCATGTCCATGGCCACGTGGTGGTCCCCGTCGTGGTGCTCCATGTCGGCTGCCCCCTGGTGCTGGTGTGCGGAGACGCGCGCGTGGACTCGGTGAGGACCGGTGCGAGGGAGTCGTCAGTCACCGGGACGTGCACCTGCCCGACTATCAGCTGACCGCCGGCCGAGTGGTGTGCTGGGGAGGAATGTGCTGGGTCCCGGGACGGGACCCCTCGCGACCTGATTACAGCTCCCGCCCGCCGGCCCCGCCCGTCCCCGTGAAGACCCCCACCAACTCGACAGCGGCATCCTTATCGTCCGGCAACACCTGAGAAGGATTCCGTGAATCTACCTGACGGCGGCGACGCGCCGGCCGCGGTTTACGAACTCGTCAAGGACAAGGGGTGCATCGGGGCGGGGGGCGGGGCTGGGCGGGGCTGCCGACTGATTCAGAACATCGCTCTCGTATCTCCATCCTTGTCGCGCACCTGTGGCGTCGCCCCATGTTGGGGGCGGCAGAGCCCCATGAGTGCGACAAGGACGGATGCGCGAGAGCGATCTTCGGAATCTTCGGACGGCTGGGCCACGCGACAGCTCCCGGTGCTCACGTAATCACATCACACACGCCTATCGGACTCGGACGACGAGCAGGGCTTTGAGCAACAGGCTGATTCCGAAGATCGCTCTCGTACCTCCGTCCTTGTCGCACCTATGGCGGTGCCCCATCTATGTTGGGGATGGCGCCCCATGAGTGCGACAAGGACGGGGGCGCGAGAACGATCTCCGGAATCAGACGGCAGCTCGTCGGTGCGCTGCGCGTGGTGTGTTGGCCGGGGGAGCAGGACCTGAGTCACTCGCGGTCACAGTGCGCAGCGCCCGCAGCGCAGCGGGACAGCTTATCACGCGCGACGTGTTGTTCTGCCGCGACGGATTCAGAGGACCGCTCTCGTGCCGCCGTCCTTGTCGCACCCATGGCGGCGCCCTATGTCGGGGACCGGGAGCGGTAGGGCCTCTTGGTGGGTGCGACAAGGACGGAGGCGCGATGGTGACAACTTCGGGGGCGGAGGTCGTGTGGAAGAGGTCGGGACTTTCCTGTTTGCGGGGAGCCCCCTTCTCTCGGGACATCAGTGCAGCGCGGTGATACCGAACGGCGTGTATCTCTTTGCTCGTGGTACTTCACTCTCTTTCTCGCTCTTCAGTAAGGCCGTGCCCCACGAGTGGTTTGCAGGCCGAGGGCGGGATCACTTGTAAATCATTGTACAGCCTCAAAAAAATCATTTATAAACTTTAAAAAAATCGAGAAGAAAATTGCAGAAAAATCCGAAAAATCGTGAGAAAATAAACAAAACAATCGAAATAAAATTGAAAAAAAAATCAGAAATAAGGGTAAAAGTTAATCAAAATTTATCAAAAAGTGAGAAATTTTCTTTGTAAAATTTAAAGAAAAATCCAAACAAAAAAAAAAAAAAAAAAAAAAAAAAAATCAAAAAAGAAAAAAAGAAAAGCTGAAGTTAGAAAAATAATTGTATGTACACACTTTGCATAGATGATCATCCCCTCGGTGCAGGCAGGGTGATTCTGAACAGCCCAGTGCCAGTGTGCGGGATCACCCTGCAGTTCCGGCTCCCGCGGGGCCCCGGGGCCGCGGGGCCGCGGGCCGCGTCCTCAGTGATGTCGTGTCCGTCCAGGTAAGGGCGACGGCGACCTCCCCGCCGTCGTGGGGATGGTCTCGGTCTCGATGCAGCGGTGGCATCGGAAGGAGCGAGCGTTGCCCTTTTCCTTTCCCACCCCGCCCCGCCCCGCCGCGCCCCGCCCCGCCCCGCCGCGCCCCGCCCCGCCCCGCCCCGCCGCGCCCCGCCAGTCCTCCCCTCTCCCACCGGCATCTCTCGCTCCCCCCCCCCTTTCCTCTCCTCTCCGCGCTCCTCAGTCAGTGCCTGGGCTCCGACCCAGCCGGTCACACGCCGTTTCGCGCCGCTCTGTACCTCGCCACGTCCACGCCCGCCTCGCGGCCGCGAGTGGAAAAGATCCCGTACGACAGATTACCTCGCGTCCCGTCACCGCTGGGGACGCAGCCGTGACAACCCAGTGACATCCCTGGAGCTGTCCGCCCCGCCCCAGGGTTGTCCCGAGCGTACCGGCGAGTTGGCAGACCGGGTTGTTGCACCGGAGCAGACACCTCGCCGGCGATGTGACCGAGGCTGGAGCTTGCCTGGAGAGAGGGCAGCAGGTGAGAGAGAGAGAGAGAGAGCGAGAGAGAAATAGAGAGAGTTTTTCTTGTACACCACACCCCTGCTGCAGCGTGTATCCTTTAGGATGTGGGCAGTGTTCGGCTCGCTCGAGACTCCCCGCTCGCCTCCTCCCCCGCGCCACCGCGGGACCGGCGTGGCAACGCCGCGCAGCCGAACTACGCCAGACTGCAGAGCCGAGCGCCACCCCGCCCCTCCCCGCCCCACCCCACCCCACCCCGCCCCGCCCCGCCCCGCCCCGCCCCGCCCCGCCCCACCCCACGGCACCCCATCCCACCCGCTTCGCTCCGATTGGTTGCGACGCGCTGCTCTACGCCGAGGGAAGTCCCCGGCGACGACCGACCGCGTCAGCTGACTTGCCACGCACGCAGTGCTCTTTAGCAGTCGCTTCCAAAAGTGAAAGAAAAACTTGTTTCCTCACAGAAAACTCCAGATAGTTGTACTAACCAACGCATTATAATTTTAATATACGAGTAATTGCGTCGCGTGTAGGGGAGTGTAAGCGGCCTACATTACGTTGGTTCCTGATACGTATATTTTGTAACGAACTTTCTCGAAAATTGTCACATTATGACCACAGCATAGTTCGAATGTATGACAACACGAGAAAACGCGATTTAGCACTCGCACCAACTAAAGAAGTTTCAAGATAAAGTTAGGCCGCTGCGCTTTACGCTTACGCTCTCGTGCGCTCTCCTCAAGACGGAAACAACTCTGAATTTCGGTGTACGTATTTTTTTAAATTTTTTTTTGAATTTCCGTAGAATTTTTGTGAAAGTTTGTAAATTTTCACTTGAATTTTCCTCATTCGTGGGGAATTTTCTTGTTATTTTCTGAATTTCCCTGAATTACGAGGCGTACAACAATTTCAGAGTTGTTTTCCCCTCTTGACTTGACTTGAGAGAACCAGTCCACAAATGACCCAAGGTTGTTCACCGACCGGAGCCGGCTACTCGCGGGGCCTTTCCACCAGGCACGTGCCCAAGACAGCAGCGCGCTTATCTGGCTTCCAGTTGAATCCCACATCCTAACGCGTTCGGCTGTCCCATATCGATGCTAAAGTTAGGCGAGCGCCCCGTTTCCTGACCTTGGCCGTCGTGTTGCAGGCGGCCGCCGTTGCCGGTGTCGCCATGCCGCCGCCGTCGCTCCGGCGCGGGCCCCGCTGCAGGCGCGGCAGGCTGGGCTGCAGCGTCGCGGCGCCCGCCCCGCGGCTCACGGCCACCGCAGCCGCACCCCGGCGGCGCGCTAGCGGCGGCGGCGCCCGCAGGTTCTTCGGGAGGGTCAAGAGGCTCGTCACCAGCCAGGTGCCGCCGCCGCCGCCGCCGCAGCAGCAGCAGCAGCAGGGGTCGTCCGAGGTGCCAGAGGTGAAGACGACATGCAGCCCGCCGGCCCCCGCCGCCCCCGCCCCCGCCCCCGCCACCCCTGGCTGGTGCTCGGACTGCCTGCGCCACGGCGTGCCTCTCCAGCCCGCGCCTCACCGCTGCCCGCGCCAGGGCTGCCCGGGGTGCTGGACGTGCGCCCCGGGCTCCCCGTACAGCCGCCTCCTGCGCGACCACGGCGTCCACCAGCTGTGCGCTGTCCGCCTCCAGCCGCTCGCGCCGCCCGCCCGGCCCGCCCGGCCCGCCCGGGCGCGCAAGAGGTTCCGGATGAGGCTGCCGCGGCGGAGCCCGGTCCAGGATGACGTCAAACCGGGAGAGCCGCCGCCGCCGCCGCCGTCGTCGCTGCGCCCGGCGGAGGACAAGCCCGACCCGACGCTGGAGCCGCTCAAGCTGGACTCGGAGCTGGAGGCGGTGTCGCAGGCCGCGGCGCTGGCCGCGCTGGTCGCGCTCGAGCCCCCCAAGCTGGAGCCCAAGCTGGAGCCCAAGCCGGAGCCGCGGGTCCTGGGACCTGTCAGGATGCGGGGCCGCAGCGGCGACCTGTCGTGGATGTGCGCGTCGATGGGGCTGCGGGGGCCGCGGCCCTGGGCGGCGCCCAAGAGCACCAGCGTCACGCCCTACGGGGTGTACATCGTCTTCAAGTCCAAGCGGGCCGCGGGCGCGGCGCCGCCCCGCCGCTCGCGCACGTTCTCGTCGCCGAGGTGGCGGCCGACGCCCAAGTCCATCCGCTCCCCGAGCGGCGGCAGCCCGATCAAGGCCGAGCCCACGTCGCCGCCGAGGAGGGTCAAGACGGAGCCGGGCGTGGCGTCCGCCGGGGCGCAGGGCCGGCGCGCGCAGCTGCGCCGCCTCGGGGTCTTTAGCTTCTCCGACGACGACCTGGAGGACGCGGTGCTGCCGCCGCGGCCGCCGCCCCGGTGCGTGCGCTGCCACGTGCACGGCGGCGGGCTGCTCGTGAGCAGACACCGCCCGGAGCGCTGCCCCAACCGCCGCTGCTGCTGCGCCAACTGTTCCGAGTTCAAGTTCGAGCGGCCCTCGCGCAGCAGGGCGCGCCGGACCCGGGCGCGCAGGGCCGCCGCGGCCGCCACCGGGGTCCGCGCCAAGGTCAAGGCTGAGCACGACGACAAGGCGGAGGTCAAGGTCGCTGTCGCGGAGGTCAAGGCCGCTGCGGGTAAGTGTCTTCGCGGATGTGCGATCACCGGACGCTCCAGAACCTCGTACTTCAAGGCCTGTCGTTGTGGTTCCAGAGGTCGCCGCCGGCCAGCCGCAGAGCAACGAAGCGCCGCCGACCGCCTCGACGCCGCCGCCGCCGGAGACTGCCGCGGAGTTCGCGGTCGAGGACGACCTGCCCTCCGAGACCGTCGACGGGGTCCTCGCCCTGGGCGCGGACGCGTGCACGCTGCTCGTCTCGGACGACGACGAGCTGTCGGAGGACTGCATGGTGTCCTACATGTGCACGGACGAGGACGCGCTCGAGGTGGAGGCGTTCGGCTGCGCGTGGTGCGGCCGCGAGTTCCCTTTGGAGGAGGAGGCGGAGGCTCACGCCCTGCGCCACGCCGAGGACGACCTCGACATCGACGAGATGGAGATCAAGGAGGAGGCCGAGGAGAAGTGCGGGGCCGGCGGCGTGTGGGACGGGTGCGCGGGGCAGGCGCCGGCAGAGGTGTCGCCCCCGGGGTCGCCGTCGTTAGCCTTCAAGTCCTCCCCGCCGACGACGCCGCCCTTGCTTCGGACACCCGAGTCGGCAGGGCCATCGCCGTCCACGCCGGGGAGGTCTTCATCGCCCACCTCGCCTGCTGCTGGGAGGACGCCCTCGCCTCAGCTCCCGGCTGCCACGAGAAGTCCATCGTCTTCCCCACTCAAGAGAACTGCTGCCAGCAAGACTGCGTCCCCCGGTTCACCAGCGGCCAAGATAAGTCCACCGTCTTCCCCTCTCACAAGGTCTGTTAGTAGGGCTGCAGCTCCCGGCAGGTGCCTCACAAGATCTTCTAGTACGACTGCAACTCCCGGCTCACCAGCGGCCAGTAGAAGTCCATTGTCTTCCCCTATCAAAAGATCTGTTAGCAGGACTGCTACTCCCGTGCGAAGTCCTCCGTCTTCCCCTCCCACGAGATCTGCTTGTAAGACTGCAACTCCCGTTTCACCAGCGACCCGTAGAAGTCTGTCGTATTCTCCTACAAGTTCTGCTAATAAAACTGCAACTCCCGTATCACCAGCGACCCGTAAAAGTCCGTCGTCTTCACCTACGAGATCTGCGAGTAAGACTGCAACTCCCGTCTCACCAGCGACCCGTAGTAGTCCATCGTCTTCACCTACGAGTTCTGCTAATAAGACTGCAACTCCCGTCTCACCAGCGACGCGTAGAAGTCCGTCATCTTCACCTACGAGATCTGCGAGTAAGACTGCAACTCCCGCCTCACCAGCGGCCACAAGAAGTCCACCATCTTCCCCTCTGACAAGATCTGTCAGTAAGACTGCAACTCCCGTCAAAAGTCCACTGTCCTCCCCTCTTACAAGATCTGCTATGAAGACTGCAACTCCCGGCTCACCTGCAGCCATTAGAAATCCACCGTCTTCCTCTCCCACGAGATCTGCTCCTAAGAGTGCAACTCCCAGCTCACCGGCTGCAAGCAAGACTGAAACCCCCGCACCGCCAGCCTCAGCCAGAACTGCAACGCCCGGCTCACCGGCTGCAACAAGGACTGCGCCCCGCGCTCTTGCGTCCTCCCCCGTCACGCGAGCTGCAGCAGCCCAGACTCCGCCACCCTCCTCCGCACCTGCTGCGACGGAAACTCCCTCTTCGCCACCTGCGACGGAAACCCCATCTTCTCCATCTGCAACCCAGACTCCTCCTCCAGCTCCGTCTCCGGAGATCGACCTGCTGCAGGTGGCTGTGCGCTCGCCGGAACCGCCTGCGCCATCTGCTCCATCTGTGCAACCAGCACCATCTGTGCAACCTACGCCATCTGTGGAACCTGCGCCATCCGCACCAACTGTTCCATCTGTACAACCACCACCACCTGTGCAACCTGCGCCATCCGCACCATCTGCTCTATCTGTGCAACCTGCACTATCTGCGCCATCTGCGCCCTTTGAACTACCTGTGCAACCTGCACCATCTGCGCCGCCCGTCCGCCCCGCGCCACCGGCCCCATCTTCGGCCCTCGCCTTCCGGTGCCTGGACTGCAGCGGCGAGTTTGCGCAGCGGCACGAGCTGGCCCGGCACCGGCTGGCGCGCCATCTGCACGAGCACTGGTACCGCTGCGCCACCTGCGACCAGAGCTTCCACACGGAGCGCATGCGCACGCTGCACGTGGCCCTGCACCACCCGGTGCAGGTGCACGCCTGCGAGGTGTGCCACGCGCGCCTGCTGTCGCGCCTGGCCGTGCTGCTGCACGCGCTCGAGGCCCACGGCGTCGCGCCCGACGACGGGCTGCTCTGCCCCTGCTGCCCGCACCGCCTGCACTCCGCGCAGCACCTGTACGAGCACGTGCGGGACCTGCACCGAGGCCGCGCCTTCCCCTGCACCTGCCCCACCTGCGGTGAGCACGCCACAAATTCCTCTCAACTTAATGAACTTTTAATTTACTATACATATGCCACTACAGATTTCTCTAATCATGCTCTATGTACGCCAAATTTTGTGCCCATCTATGAACAAAATAAGCCCACCTGAAACAATTTGCACCATGAACAAAATTTTGTTCACTGATCTGGATGAAATTATTCAGAAATACAGCATGGTTACAGAAATCTGTCACTGCGTTTAAAAACAGGCCATAAGAGTTGAGTGTGCACGTTTTTGATTCATTAGTTAAACTAGATTCGATTGTTGTAGTAATAGACGAATATTTAGTCAAGTTGATTACTAATTGATTGAAAATTAAGAATCAGTCATCAATCTTTTTACGAATTTCGATTTTATAATTTTTTTTAAAAAAATTCAGTTTTAGTTACAGTGGGTGAAAATCAGGTGAAAATCAAATCCTATTATTGACTTGTCTTGATCCAACTCAGTTTCGCTCTCTGGTTTGTTGCTGTTCCCAATTTTCTCAATTTTTGACCTCTTTGATTTATTTTTTTAAAATTGCAAACTTTATCAAGTCCTTTTTAGAATTTTTTAAAAATCGTCTCTTGCTACTATTTATCATAATCACACAGGCTTAACCAGGCTCTTTTTACCCAATTTTACCCCCTTCAATTAAAATTGAAGTTGTCCCATGCTGGGGGTCATTCACAAAATTTGTGCCCTGGAGAGTAGTGGGAAGGGAGGAGGGGGTAAAATACTACGGGTCCGCAAGACCACCTCCCAATTGTAAAGAGATCCCATTCTATTTTTACTCAGCGGTAGAAATCTTGTGGGAGCCTTATTCTATGAGCTCGGATGAAATTCCTGAAATTAACGGGCCCATACTACCAGGTGGCTGATTCACCTCGGGCACTTTTTGTACTATGCAACCCGCCCGCACCGCTCCATCCGGGACTGCATACTTATCAGGCGCCGGGGACCGGCGGGTCCCGCCGCGGGAGAGTCTTGCGTACTGCAGATCCTCCGCGGGTCCTTCGCAGACTGCGAGCTACCCGCAAGATGGATCCGCGGACCGCGACCTTCCCCGAACCGCGAACCGCGCGAGGTCCCTTTCGGGGCGTTGGCTGCAACTACAGTGGCGGAGCGGAGCGTCTGCGCTTGGAGCCGGTCCTCGGCGCCTGATGGGTATGCAGTCCCGGATGGAGCGGTGCGGGCGGGTTGCATAGTACAAAAAGTGCCCGGGGTCCATCAGCCACCTGGTATTTGGCATTTGTATCCCCACTCCTCCCTAGGGCACCTAGTATATGAACGGTTCATTCAGCTATTCTTAGTCCTGGTGTTTCATTTTTTTTTTTTTATCTTATTCTTATTTTTTTTTTCATCTCTTAATAAACTAGAATCATATACTTAATTTTATACTCAGCATAACTAGAAATAATCAGGACTTCATATTTCATAAAAGACTATTTTTTTTATTACCTCAGCAAAATTTTGAGAATAATCATATAGTGCTGCGTACTTTGTGCAGAAACAAGTACGTTTAAAAGATGAAGAGATGTTCAATATTACTGTAGTTTGTGGTACTTTAGAGAGGTAAAGACCGAGTTACATTTTTCAGACCAAAGTATTTTGGTTTTTATTTTGCCTCTTGCTTATATCTGTTGAAATAATTTATAAAGGCCGTTTTGTTCGCTTAAAAATTATCCATAAGAGTTTTCGGAAAAATTTCCAGGATAAATGTCGTATAAGTTACATCTTCCAGTTGTATTGTTACAAGAATCTTTTGACACCATGTGTCAACTGGGTTTACTTTGACGTGTAAGAATTTGTTGTTGTGAAATTACGACTGCGTTTGTAACTTTGACAACTCTGTGACGTAATCAGCAATTACGAACAAAGTCATAATTTATTTTATTTATTTATTTATTTAATGCAGTAGCAGATCGGTCCCATGAGCCGATGAACATAGTATAGCAATGTACAATTTTACGACTTCATTTTACGAATGTATTTTTTCCTCAGCAGTGATTTGAGTTTGTCTTGCGCAGGCCTGTCGGCGGCGGACGTGCGCGCCATGCTGGAGCACGTGTCGGTGCACGTGGACGAGCTGCGGCGCCTGTACTGCCGCTGGTGCTCGTCGTGGTTCCCGACGCTCGAGCTGCTCGACGCGCACGTGCAGCTGGCGCACCCGGCCCGGCGCCACCACTGCGCGCCGTGCCGCACCTCCTTCACCTCGGCCGCGCTGGCGGACAGGCACGCGCGCGCCCAGCACGCCGGCGCCCGCCTCTACGTCTGCGGCTCCTGCGGCCTCGAGCTGGACGCGCCCTCCGACCTGTTCCGCCACGCCACCGAGGCCCTGCACATGATGGACATCAAGGTGCTCCACTCAGGGGGGGATCACTCGGGATCACTCATTCAAAATGTGTATAGTGATTTTTTTTTTTTTTATTATTATTATTATTTTTTTTTTTAAAGGAAAATGTCTCTCTTTCTGATAAATTTTGATCTCTTACCCCCATTTCTGAATGTTTTGCAATTTTATTTCGTTTGTTTGTTAATTTTTTTCTCGAATTTTCGGATTTGTCCTCTTAATTTTATTCGTATTTATTTATTTTATCTGAGTACAATGATGTTTCGAAATGACTCCCCCCTCGACCTCTCTGCTCTTCATGAACAAGTTTTGCTAGAGTTGTTAATTTACATCATAATTGTTGTTACATTCCAAGTCGATGTTGACGTACAACAACACCCTTCAGTTCAAAACTTAGCAACATTTTCGCTGTAAATCGACAATTTACTGAACTTCTCTAAAACAAAAATAATATTTTTTTCGTTTTTTTCTTTGCAGGATGTGAACAAGTTCAGTGAGGAGCTGGTGCCTCGGCGAGCCAACGGCAACGGGCTACGGCTGCTGCCCATGGATCGGGTGGCGCAGCTGCTGACCCTCACCAAGGACGTGAGCTACCTGGCTACTCGGCTCCCCAGCCTGCTGGGCAGCACGCTCGCCGCGGCCGCGAGCCCCGGCCTCAGCCCGGATGGCCCCGGCCCCGGCCCCGGCCAGCGCCGGCAGCCCCCCAAGCCCGTGCAGGCGCAGGCCCCGCCGCCAACGGATGAGGCAGCCTCCGCAGCCTCCGCGTCCAAGCCTCCGGGACCCATCAAGCCCAGGATCCTGTCCAGGTCCAAGCCGGCGCAGCCCCGGGGGCCGCCCGCAGTCAAGCTCACGGTGCAGCGCACGCTGCAGCCCGCGCTGCTGCCCACGCTGGAGCCCGCGCTGCACTCCACGCTGCAGCCCACGGTGCAGCCCACGGTGCAGCTCACGGTGCAGTCCACGGCGCAGTCCACGGTGCAGCCCACGGTGCAGCCCACGCTGCAGCCCTCGATACAGCATCCAGCCCAGCAGCGGGCTTCTCAAATTCTGCCTCGGCCGCCTGTCCAGCCCTCAGTGCCGGTCTTAAGCAAGCCTTCGCCACAGCCCCCCGTGCAGCAGGTGCTCAGCCAAGCCTCAGTGACGCGGCCCCCCGTGCTGGTGCTCAGCCAGGCCTCGGCGCGCCCGCAACTTCATGTGCTCAGCCAATCCTCGGCGCGGCCCCCCGTGCAGCAGGTGCTCAGCCCGACTTCCGCGGGGGCGGGGGCCCCCTTTCACGTCATTGGGCACGCCTCAGTGCGGGTCCCCGTGCAGATGTTGCGGTTTCAGCCCCCGGGGCCGCCCCCAGCGCAGGCGCCCGCCCCCGCGCCCGCCCCCGCGCCCGCCCCCGCGCCCGCCCCCGCGCAGCCGCAGCACCCCAGGTCGTTGCTGACGGTGCAGCGGCGGGAGCGGGTGCCGCCCCTCACCTTGCAGCGCCTGCTGATGGTGCGGCAGGCGCCGCCCCCGCCCCGGCCGCCCAAGGCGCCACCCAATGCGCCGCCCGAGGCGCCGGCATCGGCCCCGGCGTCGGCCCCGGCGTCGCCCCCGGTGTCCTCGCCACCGCACATCATCTCGACGCCGTCGCCGTCACCGTCGCCGCCGTCTGAGTCGCCGTCCCCGCCGTGGCGACAGGGCCGGACCAGGACCAGGAAGAGGACCAGGAAGAGCACCAGGACCAGCACGAGGGCGAGGAGCGGTCGGCGCTCGCCCAGCCCGCCGCCCAGCCCGCCGCCGGACCCGGAGGAGACCGAGCGCCGCAGGATCCAGATGGCCATCGCCCTGGGCGTGGAGAACCCGTCGCCCCAGGCGGTGCGGCAGCTGCTGCGGCGCCAGCGGCTGCAGCCGCGCCAGCTGCACCTGCGCCGTGGCCTCGCCACGCTCAAGCCCGTGCGCAGCAGACCCGCGCCGCCCGCGCCCGCCCTCTAGTCTAGCTGCCCCGGCGCCAGCGGCTGCAGCCGCGCCAGCTGCACTTGCGCCAGCTGCACCTGCGCCAGCTGCACCTGCGCCGCGGCCTCGCCACGCTTAAGCCCGTGCGCAGCAGACCCGCGCCGCCCGCGCCCGCCCTCTAGTCTAGCTGTCTAGCTGCCCCGGCGCCAGCGGCTGCAGCCGCGCCAGCTGCACTTGCGCCAGCTGCACCTGCGCCAGCTGCACCTGCGCCGCGGCCTCGCCACGCTCAAGCCCGTGCGCAGCAGACCCGCGCCGCCTGCGCCCGCCCTCTAGCTACTCTGGGCGTACATGTCGCTCCCTGTATTTTTATCTTTTATTTGTTCATCAAATATTCTATCCATACAATTTTGTTCTTATGAAGAAGAAAGAAAGAAAAAAAGAGAAAAAGGGCTAGAGAATGTACTGGCCTTGCATGTGGTGACGTTCTTTTTAAGCAAACATGGCTATGTATATGGAACATTTCTTTCATAGACGCCACTCTGACAAGCATCGCCCTCACGTTGTACCAGGATTTAATTGCCGTTCAAGCCCTCTAGTCCTTAAAGATTGCGCATTAGTACCAAATAAATGTTTGTTTTTTTTAATTATTATTTTTTATTTATTTATTTATTTTTATGTTTTGCTTTCTGAAAAATATATTTTGCGTTCATGAAAATTTTGCAATGCAAACTGTCTTGTCTAAAAAGTTAATGGAAAATTTTATGGAAATTTATATTAGATTTGTAGATATTCAGTTACCATTGAGATCTGTACAGGATTATAGGATACATACAATATGTGCAAAGAAAATTGGAAAGTACCTAAAGATCCATTTAATATTTCTTCTTTGTTTTGTAACATACCGGTAGATCCCTATGCTCCAGCATTCTTTTCTCAGTAAAATTCATAACACTCATTCATTTTAAAATGTGAAACTTAAAGAAGGACAGACCTTAAACGTGATGCCTTTGAAAAGACTGAATAATTCTGTAAGTATTTATTGGTATCTCATATTGTGATAATTAATTAGTATTGCATATTTGTAAGTGAAAAAAACAAAGGGCAAAAATAAAAATTGAAAAAGGTGTCGAGTTTAAATTTAATCAGGCTTTTCTTCATTTATCGATTTTCCCAAAGGTGATCCTCCGCAGGTGGGCAAGGCTCAGGGATTGGTTCTGTACCCCACTGTCTTCATGGATACAAATCGCCTTGGCGGATTGTAAAGCTCAGTTCAAATCACCTTGGCACCCCACGCCCTCCTGTCACCATTGATAAAAATCGCCTTGAAACGAAGGTTCTCTGTAAATTTTACGGCTATCTGAAAAATGGCAAGGCTTGAGTTTTCGTACAATCAGGATGATTGTATGATTTTCGCCTTACAAATGGCGAGGCTTGTTGCAGCTTAGCTTCATAAGCTTTCGGCGGGGACGGGACAGAACCCTGAGCGTCAGCTGAGCGCATGCATGCACGTGCGCCCCTAGAGTGGAGAGCCTCCAAAACGACTCGGGAGGTGGGTGGGTTGCCTGCCTCCACGGCGCTGTCACTCCACCGCAAGGCCGGCGGGCGGCGCAACACTCGGCACTCGGGCCGCTCCGCTCGGACTGTTCGGCTCGGCTCGAGGGGTAAATAACTCCGAATTTTGATGTACACCACTAATTCAAAATTCACACTAATTCAAACTAATTCACGCGAATTCAAAACGAATTCAAAACAAATTCAAGCGAATTTCAGGAATGACCTCAGAAAATACACGCACACCTGATCCAAATTATTCTCTCAATTACATGATGAAATAGGATTTTTAGTAAAAAATAGGATTTTTAGTAAATTATTGTGAATGATTTCGATTTATTCCAAATTATTGGTAATTAACTTGCAACTGCGCAAAATAATCACAATTATTTCAATTATTTTTTAAAACTTTTCAGAAACAAATTTTGCTCTGCAACTGAAAGGGTGGCGTGAAAACATGGAAAATTTTTGCGGCAGTAAACCTCCCGAAGGAGGTTGCGGTTCCCGCCAGGCACAGGGCTTTTACCCCCTGTGGCAGCCAACTGCTTCGGTGTTCCATGGGAACCGGCGCTTTGCTGACTGCGATCCTATCGCGCAATTCGACAGATTTGATCCCCGTACCACCATTGGCCTACCGTCGAGGGGTCGAAAACTTGTGTTCTCCTGTGTTACTGTCTGACCATACTCCGAATGTACTCCGTGTTCTCCGAGCGTTCTCCGAGCGTTCTCCGGGTAAAATAAGGTGCGTTCTCCGATGAACTCCGGATGTACTCCGAAGTACTCCGGCTTTAAAACGCGTACTCCGACTGTTCTCCAACCGAACTAACTCTGCGAACTCCAGCTGTTCTCCGTGTACTCCGAACTCCTGTGTTCGGTTCGAAGCTGAGTAGTCGACCCCTCGCTCTCCGCTCCAGGGGCGCACGTGCGTGCATGCGCTCCCCCGTCCCTTTCCCCCCAACCCCGCAGGCGCGCGGCGCGGCGCTGCTGGCGCCGTTTACATCGTTTGCGTTCACACACAAATTGTCGCACAAAGCGTCATCCCATAGCAATTTATCTTGCGGTATCATCTGCTTTCAATACCAATCTTGATTGATATTTTTAATGTACAGCGAGCATATCAATAAATTATAATATTGACGCCTGTGTACTTTACGCCATGTCCTTATGTGAACCTTCCAACTCCTGGGATGTGAACGCTGCGTGAGTGAGTGAGACCGCATTAATAGGAGTCGGGCGCAGTGATGTTAGAAAAGTAGGCAAAAGATCGTACGCACGCACCTGTGTGCGGCAGACGGGTATCTCCGCCTGCCTATTAGGCAAACTCTTCACTCATGAGAATACATGTTGCCTGATAGGCAGGCGGAGATACCCGTCTGCCGCACACGGGTGCGTGCGTACGATCTTTTGCCTACTTTTCTAACATCACTGGTCGGGCGGTGGTAACTTGACAGGCCTTGTGCCTAGAGGAGCCGGTACGAGCCGGAAGGTGTACTGTCACTGTCAGTCTGTGCGGATAGTGTCGTGAGAAATGTGCGAAAAAGATAGGACCCGCGCCAAACCGTGTCCGTGCAGGTGTCCAGCAGTGCTAAGACTCTCGCTCTGCTTATCGTAATTGCCTGACCCCCTCGGCCCGCCCACCCAAGTGCCAAAAAAAAGGGGGGGGGGGGAGAGGAAAGAGAGAAACGCCCCAAGTCACACGCTCGCGAAAACCAAGGCGCTATCGCACAATACCCGAAAAAAGCGCCAATAAAAGGGAGCCCTCGTCCTGGAGAGGACACCAGTCGCCCACCAGCACTCCTCACGGCGGGAAGCAGGCCGAGGTGAGTTCCTGTTCCTCTCACGATGTAGTAGAGAACCTACATCTCCACATCGTGGTTCCTGTCGCGGACTCCGGGGAAGAGCCCGCACGCGTCGCTCCGATGCCAGTGTGAACGGACCTCAAGGAGAAGGAGGCCTGGTTTGCGGACGAGCCTCGAGCCTCCCTGCTTCTCGTACCTTCGTCCTTGTCGCACCTATGGCGGTGCCCAATTTGGGAAGGCAGGGTCCCCATGGGTGCGACAAGGACGGAGGGAGGCGCGAGAGCGATCTTCGGAATCAGACGGTTGCTCACGCCTCCCTTTACAACTGCCGTTGCCCCGCACAGGTTCTCTCTCTCTCTCTCGCTCTGTTCTCCTCCTCCTTCCGCAAGATGATGAAGTTGGTCGTGCTGGCGGTGTGCGCGCTTGCGGCCGCCCAGGGTCAAGACTGGACCGGCAACATCCCCAAGCCCGTCGTGGACTGCATCCAGAACCCCAGCGGCTGCCCCACCAGTGCCGGTGAGTGTCCCGGAGGCGGAGGCCGCGGAGGTCCCGGAGGTCCCGGAGGACGCCGGCGCGGCGGTGGGAGGACACCGTTTAGTAACCTGTCGTCTTTTTATTTCGTGCAGGTGGCCAGATCCCTCAGTTCCCCGGAAACGGCCAGATCCCCCAGTTCCCCGGAAGCGGCCAGATCCCCCAGTTCCCCGGAAACGGCCAGATCCCCCAGTTCCCCGGAAGCGGCCAGATCCCCCAGTTCCCGATCCCCGGCGCCTCTGGTTCCGGCGCTAGCTCCGGGTCTGGCTCCAGCTCCAGCTCGGGCTCCAGCTCAGGTTCCGGTTCCGGTATTCCCTCTTTGCCCGCGGGCTACCCTCAGATTCCCAGCATCCCCCAGATCCCCGGCACCAACAACTAGAACGTCTCCGTGGCCAGGGTAGCGCTGGCCACGCCGAGGTCATGACCGTGAAGGCGTGCTGCCCAGCGCGGCCCCAGCGTGGCCTCCTCCTCTTGTACCACTCTGACGAAAAAAGAAAATTTGGTCTGTTCAAATACTGGCATCTTTTACTTTCTGTGTTTTCATAGTCAGAAAACCTCCCGATATTGATTCTTACACTTCACAGGCAAAGTTAACAATGAAAAAGACCAAGAATTCCATGAAAAAAAAATTTATTGGGTAAATATATCTATTGCAAAGCAATATTTTAGTATCAGCTTATCTCATAAATATAATAAAACATACACATTTAAGGACAAAAGTAAACAGGTAGTGAAGGCAGCTGATGATACACATGCGGTAGCACAGTACAGACCAGTATGCATGTCTACCTTAAAAACAATAGCATTCCAAAAATTTGATCAGTAGACATTATAAAACATGAGACACATTCAAAAGAAAAAAGAATTGATTCATTACACCAGAGGCGTTAACTCCAGAAAGTATATAAGATAACTGTATGTTTGGAAAGGAAAAAATACTGACAGGAAAAACTAGGGTAAATTGTGAATGAACAACCTTCCACACAAATTATTTCAGCAGTGTATACCCAAATCAGATTTTCAGGAAAAAGAGAAGTGTTTTCTGGACATTAAAAAACAGTACAAATAACACCAAAAACAAGGCTAGAACCAAACTGGACCACACTGTCTTGGTTACACTTTCACAACAGATTCCAGAATATTTGAAGACTAAATGCCTTTAGAAAGAACTATGCAAAAGGAGAAAATTGGGAGCAAAACAGCTGAACTAGCCAACCAGAATTCACCCATTCAATACATTTTAAAAAAGTAATGAATTAATATATTTTTAAAAGATTACAATAATGTAAAGAGAACATTTATTTTTGTATTGAAGAAACACTTGAATGCATCACAAATGCAAACGATTAGAAAAAAATAGCCTGAAGTACCTTAACTGATCAAACATCAATGGGGTTCTCCTATGAACCGATTTGTAACAGCACCTTTCTTAAGTAGGGCAAAATAAAAAGACAACCATGATTGGGGCACAAAAACTAATCTATGCTGCCTTTAATTTTTTTTAATCACATATAAACTCGGTGCAGAGAGAAACTTGCCTTGGACAGTGTCTCTCCAGAACCAAAGGTGGCTTTGCTCCAAAAGACAGAGCACATTTCAATCTTGCCCGCACCATGAAATTTCATACACTGATAGAATAACATACTCATACAATATAATTCATCACAAACAGCAAAAACATTTATAAATGTTCAACATGGAAAATTTAATTCCTGACAATAAAGAATATCTCACTGATAAAATATCTATTATTGCTAATATCATGGGCTGAACAACCAGGTCAACCTCCAAGAAACAAAGCAGACATTGCTTTTAAGATGGCAAGAAATCCTTAAAAATTTGGTAGTACAAAAGGAAGACCTGCTGATGTGAAGTTCAGAACAACTCAAATGCAACAACTTGTTGAAATGGTAGCAATGCAATAAAATACTTAGACTAACAACAGTACGAGGTCAAATAAAATGTTTTCTGATCAAAACTTTAATAATAAAATTGACTAAAAGAGGGACGGTGGTTAAATGGCAACAAGCCAAAATATAACCGAATTTTGTCTTAGAGCTGCAAAAAGAAGCAAAGGCAAGGCACAAAACTGAGCGTGCATGCATGTAATTATTGTACATGCATGCAATTTAATAAACACTTATTATTTACATAAAACAGATAGAAACAGTGCTACCTCTTTCATAATCACATTTAAAAAAATATAAACTTAAAAAGAAAAGACAACAGCAAAAGTTACAATCTTAATACATACAAGAAGTCAAATTAGCAAAACATAGTAATAAACGTAACATGGTCATTCTGTTTCTTGAATCTAATTACAATTCATCTCATTATGAAAGTCACTCCACTCACAAGTTTGGAAGGTACTAAAGATAAAAATATCAAGAGTAAGAAAGTTATGTATTGCCAATTCATTGTGCAAAACCATAGAATTTTGTTGACAAGGGAAGAACTTGACAGTTGCAGAACTTCCAGATACCATGCCTACCCCAAAGTAGTTGGAAACTACCACTCAATGTCACAACAATCCATTGAGAATACTGAATCAATGAGGAACTATTAAATACGGAACCTTTTTAAGTATGGAAATATATCTCCATTTATCTGAGTAGTTACTATTAAAAAACAAAAAAATTGGCAGTTAAATCAAGTCATGAACAGGGAAGAGGGGCTTTCATAACAGTCTACTTCTTCAACAAAACTGATAACAATATTAGACAGTAAAAGAACATACTTATTTCTACTGACCACACTCTATATCTTACAGAGTTAAAATGGACGGCAGTTCATTAATCCAATACTAATGGACTTTGCTCATCAAGTATGTCTTCAAACTATGATTGCATCAGTAGAAAAATAATAATAAATAAATATCAGGCTCAAATGCATGCCACCTTAGTACAAAAGCAAGGGTAGGAAAGGCACTTTTAAAATCACAGGTTCACCAGAAATTATAGTATGGTATGGACTATGCAAATATTCTGCATGTAAGAAACTTTACAGCGCTAATCACAATAGAAATGTAGTCAGTGAAAATCAGTGCACTCATCCAACTGCAACCAAACTGATTTCGTCTTCCGCAGCCCTTTTCATCAAAAGTACACAAAAATAAATAGATAAAAGGAGAACTAATGGGAATTAATATAAGAATTATTAAGAGTGATATAAATGGAAATTGTGCGTAATTTACAACTTATTATCTTCTACTGATCTGAAAGGGTGCAGAGACAACAGGAGGAAGAGTGACTAAAGAAGAGAGGGTCATTAACTGCAAAAGCTCTGCTGCACATTGGTCAGCAGAGAATACAGTCCATTTATCCCATGAATACCAAGAGTAGAGAAGATCTCAAAACCACCTGAGAGAATGTTAAGTCCTTGGCTGGTCAAAACTTTGGGCCAGCCAAATAAATAGGCTGGAAGAAGGGACCTTTAATTGCCAAGGCAAAGTAAGATTTCACAGTAAAGAAATTTGCATTCAGCTGAAAGATTCTTACATGAGAGGCGCCAATTGATATAACAGAAACTACATCCATATTAAAAAGAGACACACAATGGATCGCTTACCCAAAATTCAATCATAGCTTAACTATTTGCACAGTGGGTTCCTATTCTAACCATTGGACTAAATACAATCATGAGTATTCTTTCTTTACAGAAACTCTATAAATATCAACAAATTAGAAAAATAAAATGTCCAATGATTTTTAACAATCTCAAAATGTAACGAATAATAACCTTTGTCAAAATGATACAGCATTGCGAAGATGGGTGACATGCAGATAGCCGTATTAATCACAAAACCAGCTTGTAAAGCAACTCAATCTATCATTGATATTTTACAACAGATGAATCAACATGCATCAATTTTTAAATGAGAGTGGGAAAATATTAACAAGAGTATAAGAATGCACCAAAAACAATGGAAATCATTTTTAAATTGATCCCTGTCCATGTACATGAGGATCAAAAATAAATAAGATTGAGTTCGATCCAAAATGGTAAATGGTTAACATGCACTTTTCTTTTCATGCTATAACAAAATGCAAGAAGGATCCTTAAAACGTCTATCTCAGTACTTAAGAAAAAAAAGGGTCTTCTAAAAATCTTTTGAACATTATTAAAATCAAGGTACAACTTAAAAAAAATTATCAACACAATATAAAAATTTTAGATTGTATTAAAATAAGTGCTCAATTTAAGACAGCAAATGCTGGTTAATTAAGTTCATTTTGTAAAAGAAGTACATGTGTCACTTCAAAGTTTGTCTTCATTCACACAGGTATAGAATACTAATAAACAGTAACAAGCAAAATACATTCACATTAACACGCTCAGTCACGCTCGGAGGCACCAGTCTCAGGAGTAGGACGGATCGCTGTGAAAACAGACCTCCCTACCTCTCTGTCTGCTCGCAAGCTTCTCTTTGACCTCTGCCGCGCAATGAAGTTTGGTTCATTTTATTGGTCCTGAATCATGTTGTTGAATGTAAACAACCACTAAAATATTATGCCCCATACTGAAATAGGTACATGTAATTCATACATACATTCAGCAGGACTTCTTTGTAATGCAAGATAAAATATTCAAGAGCTGCTGCTGCTGCTCCCTTGCACTTTACATATAATTACTGATTAAAAATAATGATAAAAGGACAAACAATGACAACAAATAACCTGAAGGTTACCTATAGTAATAGTGAAGCTACCCTCAATCATGTCCTAAAGCTGTTACAAATGTAACAAAAATTAAATGGGATTTTTTTTTTTTTTTTTTTTTTTTTTTTTTTGATTTTATAGTAAAAATTGTGGACCCAAAATTCCAATGGAATTTTTCTTGCATGAGTGGAACAGACATCTAAAGAAGACAAGCAAGACAGAGATAAGAGGTAAGTATGCTTCACAGAAAATAGCACTCTTGACAACTGGGCAACCATTGGAGCACACAAACAGCCAAGTAAAGTTACAAAGTTAAAATCCTACATAGAATAAAGAAATAAAACTATACTTACAGATTGTTTCTTTGTTTTACAAAAAGGCACAGTATTTTCTACACAAAATCTGGTCTTAGGGCAAATTATGTACATATTTAAGTGATCTTCAATAGCATATTTGGCACTATAGAGTTGAGCCGCTTGACATGGTTGTTTGGGCTTGTGGAATCTCTGCTTGTGTGGTTACAATCGGAAGTCCTTGTGCATTTGATGCTCTCTCTAAAAACTGCCTCTTCCAGTTCTTACAAAGCTTCTTGGAAATTAAAGAAACAAACTTTTGACTAAGTAAACTGCCTTAAAAGTAGCTCTTGTCTTATCATCTACGAGCCAGTTATACGATATTACCACTCTGTATCAAGAAGAATTTTTCTAGAAAAATGACCTTCACAACATTTGGTGTAATTAACATGACCAAGTCCGCACTATTATCATGATAATAGATACTTACTAAGAGGATTAAATGCACAGAGAACTTACAATACATTGTTAGTGACAAATTAGCCTTCAGAATATTTTAATTCATTCGGCAGCACACACACACACAGACATAGATTCAGTAAGCTCCAACATAAGCGAGAGGTTCAGCTTACAGCCATGTCAAAACATTATCGGTCTTGCTAGATGAATTGAGAGGATTGATGAGGGCTTGGACATCTTCTAAGAAGTCATCACTCAGCTGTAACAAAAAATAGGCAGGTGTAACAGAGCTGCATCAAACATTTAAAAAATCTAACTTAGATGTGAGACAGGCATTTATAAGTATAAATTTCAGGGAGGAGTAAAAGCCAACTCTACAGGGTAATGCTGGGTAGATTAGGAAATAAGCATTCACAATGGTTTTGGAATTGGATCAATTGTGCTCAGTAACCACCAAGAACCAAAATTTTAAAATTTTAAAAACTACCAAACTGAAAGCTATGAAATGTTGCATGAAAGGCATCTACAAGGAAGCTGAAATTTTAAGAACCCTGCACCATACTAAAAGTTAAAAAACAAAACGCATCTTTAATACTGTCAGCTAGGTACTAGCCCATGTATGAATTCAACTGAATTGTCTAAGAGGAAAAAAAGCAGGATAAAAGAAATATCAAAAGACAAGAACACTGATTTTCGTTTTCTACAGAAGGGGAGCTGGCTTAAGATGAAATCAAAAATGATGTAGAGGCAAACCAAAGAAAGTATAAATATGGATCATAATCGTGATAAACCTATCAAAGAAAATTATTTCACCTGCTCAGAATCCACTCCATGTGTCTTCATTAAGTAGATCTTCTTGAAACTGAAAAAACATAATGGCAAAATAACAAAAGGGAGTCTATTTAATACTGTGTAGCTTATGATAGTAAAGAATGCTGTTGAGCCAAGATTTATAATTTTCTAGCCTAGACAGGGTTGTTACAGAGTCGGGAATTTTTATTTCCCTGACTTTTCCATGACTTTTCCATGACTGAATTCGAGGTTTTCCATGACCTTCCCCCAGACATATATAGGACTAGGTTTTTAAAAAGAAAACGATGTAAAGCAATACTTGCACTTGCACAATTTATTTATCCATTTTAAAGCCCTCTGAGGCACCCATTCGACATAAAATAAAAGAGCAAAACCGAGGGGGTGCTGTCTCAAGTAGCAGTTGTTCAATGATTTACATTACAAAAAAATCAAACGGTTTTTTTATTATTTTGGATTGATTTTTTTGATTTCAAAATGACTTTTTAATTTTTCTGTTGATTTTTGATCTTTTTTCTGATCTTTCGATCTTTCGATATTTTTCTTGATTGTTCGGGATGACCTCAGAAAATACACGCACATCTGATCCAAATTATTCTCTCAATTACATGATTAAATAGGATTTTTAGTAAATTACGGTGAATTATTTCGATTGATTCCAAATTATTGGAAATTAACTTGCAATAATGCAAAATAATCACAATTATTTCAAATAATTTTTAAAACTTTTCAGAAACAAATTTTGCTCTGCAATTGAAAGGGTGACGTGAAAACATAGAAAATTTTTGCGGCAGTAAACCTCCCGAAGGAGGTTGCGGTTCCCGCCAGGCACAGGGCTTTTACCCCCTGTGGCAGCCAACTGCTTCGGTGTTCCATGGGAACCGGCGCTTTGCTGACTGCGATCCTATCGCGCAATTCGACAGATTTGATCCCCGTACCACCATTGGCCTACCCCTAGAGGTACGAGCGGTGTCAAGGGCGTTAGACTTCCTGAACCCAGTTTCAGAGGCCTTACCTCAGAGGGGTACGCGGGATTCGAACCCACAACCCCGAGTGCCGACACGTAGCCAGAACAGGAAGCGACCCAACGCCCAGAGCCACCGAGTCAACGGAGGTGAGACGTGTTTAATTTCTACTTGACCTGCCCTGGAGCAGCTGCCAAATGAAATGCCAAGCGCGAAAAACACTTTCCCGAGTGGGAGTCGAACTTGGGACCTCTCGGTTCAGTGTTGCGCGCTCTACCAACTGAGCCACGACGTTTCGATGACTGCCTAGCGCGACGGGTTCGCGTCGTATTTGCCCTATCCCCCAGCCTCCAGCCAGGAGGATTTCTGAGAAAACCTGTGATTTTTTTATTTTTTATCTTTTTACTCGTTCTTTACCACCACCTCTCTCCTGAGTGGTGAAAAGAACGAGTATTGTTCTCAGTCGGGTGTAACGCTTAACTGTCCACACTTTCATCTCAGATCTCACAATACCTACAGGCATAATAGTTATACCATTCTAAACTGGAAACGCTGGTCATTATTCCAACAATGAACTATTTTTCAAGTTTAATAGTATTATTTTGAGAACACTTAACAAATTTTGCGTGTTTTCATTCTAAGTCCCATAACCCAACTATATGAGTGGAGTTTTCAATCTCATCAAGCACAATACCCACAGACATGAAACTTGCGCTGATCTCAGCTTGAAGCCTTCTTCTGCATTGCAGCAATGAACCTTTTTTAACGTTTAATAGTATTATTTTGAGAACTCTTAACAAATTTTGTGCGAGTTTTCATTCTAAGTCCCCGAGTCTAGTCCTAGCCCGAGTCGGCTCGCGCCAGCTCGCGCTCCTTTATGCGCCCCAACAATCGGACCCGAGCGGGAGGGCCGAAGAAGGCCCGAGCACCCGAGACGAGCAAGGGCGAGTGTCCCGGGAAAAACTTCCCCTGCACACACGAACGGTGATGAAATCTGAGATGAAAATGTCTTCACTCGACTCACATCATGTTTTACACTCCTACCTCTGTAGCACATAATTATGTAAAGAACGAGTTCCATACTTATCACAAAATTCATTTTGTGTTCTATTTGGCCCTTGTTTGATTGTGATTTTGATTTTTTTTTATTTTTTTTCGTGATTTTTTTTGGCCTTGTTCAATGATTTTAGAAGACAGCACCCCCTCGAGCAAAACCTTTGTTACGGCGCGGCAGGCAGAGAACACGGGAGATACTGCAATTTAACAAACTTCCATGACTCGGCGCTTGATTTCCCTGACTTTTTCATGACTTCCATGACTCGAATTTTTTTCCATGACTTTTCCATGACTTCCAGGTTTTCCATGACCTGTAACAACCCTGCTAGAGGAATAGCTACACTTAAAGCTCTGAATTTTTTTAAATTAAATAAAACTGTTGCCGTATGTATTTACAATATCTTAGCACCAACGATTTAAAAAGTAATCTATTTAAGTTAAATTTTTTTAATGACATTTACTTGGTGTTACAGAGCAGCACATTGATACCAAGCTTACCAAGGAATTTATCCTTTTCAATGTCGCTACATTCATGATCAAGAGAGACTAACATTTTACTTATGTAATTATGTGATGAAATGTGTCAAAGATGAAGCCATGCAAAGAGCTAGCTACACGTGCTAGACCTCTTTTTTAGTGGTTGGAGGTGGGTATTAAGCTGGCGTAGCTCGCTCTTTGCGGGGCTCTAGTCCAAGATAGGTACACCGCTCAACAGTATAACAAAACAATAAGCAAATCATGACACCTGCGAACAACCACCTTACCTGGAGGGATGCTACCAAGTCATTGGGGTCATTTGGGTCGAGCGAGCTGAGATCTGGAGTATCTAATGAGCCACTAACTCCCTCTGTAATAAATAGAATAGAAGTGTTTCCTTCATTTAGGATGAAAATCTTACGAGCCAGAGCTATAAAATATCTTTAAAGCTTACTTACCCGTCACACCATCCATATTGTCCTCCATACTGTACGAAAAATCTGGAGTGTGTGGCAAGGGGCCCAAACCCAAACCACTGTCATTGGATTCTTGACGAGAATGGTCAGCAAGGCCAAGGAACGGGTCCATGCCCGATGTGGCAATGTCATTGGCATGCTGTCGCATTAATTCTTGCTGCGGAAAGAAAAAACAAATAAAATTACAATTACAATGCACAAATTTAAAGAGAGTATATAGTTCAGTTATGTAAAATACAAGAAGAGTTAGCTACACTCTCGGCTATTGTGTTTTGAGGCATATCTCACTCACAGCACCCATTACAATAAGACATAGAAGAAACACAGAGATAACAAAAGATTGTTGGCCCAAATGAAACTCAAACCAACATGAGCAAGAAATTAAGAGAGTTGGACTTTGGAACAAGAACAACCTTTGTCCGGTTGTGAACAAAACACGCAGATGGCAGGAAGTAACATCTATCTCCTTCAGAGGGAGTGAGAGTGTGATAGGAAGAGAGAGAGAGCGAGAAAGAGAGCGATGGGGAGACAGTGCCACAAGCTTGGCATGAGTACATCACATGTGATGGTGAAACGCTATGTATGTGCTATATACATGAGATTTCACTCTTCCTACCTGTCGCATGATTTCTTGCTGCCTTTGCTTCAGCTTCTCACACTCAAGATGAAGTGACTGTAGTCGTTGGTCAGTCTGCAGAGACTGTAATGACTGTGACTGGGTTATAGCCTGCCAGGTGGCAAGCACGCTCCCATTCCCAACACCTGGTGGTCGCTGGAGGTGGCTGGGTATCCGTGGGTCAAACCATGAAGTGCTGTGGGTCTTGTGATCAATGTAGTAGATCTCTCCCTCCGGAGTGGCGGCCTCCTCCCAGCCATCGGGAAGGGGGCCGAGATCATTTGGAGCTGGGGAGGCTGGCTTCGGTGTGCTCGCTGCAAAAACAAAGCCACACCAAAAGTGTTTCAAACTCAACCATGGAAACACCGACCTGTCAGCAGAATTTCGTCAAATTGACATCATTTCGTGGACACCTCTAACACCATTTTCGTAACAAATGATGTCATTTGATGTCAAAATGACATCAAAGGTCCACCAAAATGACTAAATTTTGACAAAGACATCAAATCGGGAGGGGAGTCACTTCGAAAAATCATTATACGGTCGGAAAAAAAAAAAGAAGAAAAAAAAGTTTAAAATTAAGTCAGGAAGACATACCGGGTGTCCCAGAGAACACACGGCAGTGTTGCGGGATTGCATACTCGCCAGAGCTGCAGGGGCTATGGCGCCTTACGGCCGGAGTGGGTAGGCAGACCCGCAACACTGCCGTGTGTTCTCTGAGACACCCGGTATTAAAAAAAAAAATCCGATAAATCGAGAAAAAAAATCGAAATAAAGTTAACAATATCCAGCAATTGGGGTAAAAGATCAGAAATTATCAAAAAGTGACACAAATTTTCAATGAAAAATCAAGAGAAAAAAAAAAGATTTTTTTTAAAAATCTAAATCAAAAGTCGACCAAATAATTGTAAACATTTAGTTAAAGTGATCCCCCCCCCCTCCTTCGTCGCATCAAATTCTGTAAATTTAACACAAAATTCTGTTGACTGGGCAGGCTGGCGGGGCACTCACGTGCTTTTGGTAGAGGTGAGACGGCAGGGTGAGGGTGTGTGAGCGAGAGGGCGGGCGGCGTGGTGAGCAGCTCGGCACTGCGCTGCTGCTGGCGCTGCGCCTGGGCCGCCAGGGACTTGCGCGGGTCCTCCCAGGTCGTCGTCTGTGTCGTGTGACTGGCAACAAGAGGAAACGAGACAACCGTTCAAACAACAGTTTTGGAAATCCGCGCCGCATCAGTTCGACAAGGACGGACCAGTTAGTGCAGTACAGTCTTGACATTAGGGTTGCAAATCTAGGAAAAATTTTTCCTTGACAAAAAAACCCTGCGTACTAGGCAACATTCGGACACCACTGTGTGGCAGGTTGCCTATAGTAGGCCTAGGAAAATTTTCCTAGATTTGCAGCTCTACTTGATATTGACGGAATACTTAAATTAGCTGGACATAAATTTACTTTCAGAGCAGTCTCTCTCCCCACCACCCCGACCTCCACTACAGCCCCCATGCCATGAGCCTTGAACAGCCCTAGCACGGGCAAGGCTGAGATCCGAACCGAGAAGAGCCAGGCGTCTCTCTCTCTCTCTCTCTCTCTCTCTCTCTCTCTCTCTCTCTCTCTCTCTCTCTCTCTCTCTCAGAGGACCATCAACAAGGGCCGAGGCCTGGTGCGGAGAGGCGGGGCGGGGCGGGGGGGGGCGGGGTGGGGTGGGGCGGGGCGCACAGCCTGCCGCAGCCACGCCGCCGCTGCTTGAAGGCCGTCCGCTGAACTTCGCCGTGGCGGCCTCGCCTCCACACCCGCTCCCCGGCGGCCCCGCCCCGCCCCGCCCCGCCCCGCCCCGCCCCGCCCCGCCCCGCCCCGCCACACTCGGCGAACCGGCCGGCCCAACGGTAAGACCAAGCACGGGCCCCGCCCCGCCCCGCCCCGCGCCTGACTCAGGACGCCGTGGTCCTGGTCCCTGCAGACTTATCCCGACTCTCTCTCTCTCTCGCTCGCACGTCTACGGCGATCGGCACGAGAGCGAGAGAGACAGCAAGAGGCGCTCCTGGCCGGCGAGCGTCCGCGCCCCGGCTGCTGCAGCGCGCCCGCGCGCCCCGTCCCAGCCAGCTTCACCTGTTGAAAGCCGTCGACTTGGACCACTTGGGGCGCTCCGATACGCAGCCCTTTCCTTTCCGCAGGGGCGGGGCGGGGCGGGGCGGGGCGGGGCGGGGCGGGACGGGGCGGGGCGGGGCGGGGCGGGGCGGGGCGGGGCCGCAGCGACCTCTCGGCTCGTTTTAGACAGGCGCCGCGCGGCGCCACCGCGTCCGAGGCGCCGGGGGCAGACCTGCAGGCGCGTTCAGAAGAGCGCCCCTTCTCGCTCTGTCTCTCTCGCACTCGTGGGTTCGCGCCGCATAGGTGCGAGAGAGACAGAGCGAGGCGAGCGCTCTTCTGGAATCAGTCTGAGGATTCGAGCGGGGGTCGGGCGCGACTCCTACTACACCCCAGAGATACACCCGGTGGTGGACGATGCGCGTAGAGACGAGAGAGGGAGGGGAGAGAGAGAGAGAGAGAGAGAGAGAGAGAGAGAGAGAGAGAGAGAGAGAGAGAGAGAGAGAGAGAGAGAGAGAGAGAGAGAGAACCCTCACCGCACCCCCTTCCCTCACTGCCCACCAGGACAGGAGGGGCAACGGACCATTGAGCACGGCACGGCACGGGACGGGCACTGAACGGTACAGCAGGGCGCACCCCGCCCCGCCCCGCCCCGCCCCGCCCCGCCCCGCCCCGCCCCGCCCCGCTGCGGACATCGAGCAGGTTGGGTCCTTTGAGCGCCTCTATGCTGTCACCGGGCTCCGGGCCGCGCCGGGCCGGCTCCTCGGAACACCCACCACGCCAGGCAGCTCGTCACGCCACGTGGGCGCCGAGTCGTTTAAAAGCCGATAACGTTCAGAAATATTTATATATTTTTTTTTCGAGAGTATTAAAACCCTACGTTGACAGGCAGGTACATGGATCCACAGCAAGGTAAAGGATAAGAGCAGGGGTTGAAGCGGCCGGCCGCTCCCGCGCGCCCGGGAGGTAGGCATCACCCGCACACGAGTGCAGAGCGGTTGCCTATCTAGCGGGCGATCACGCCACCTGCCGGCCGACGACTTACTCCGGAGAGCGCTTTCCTCGCCCTGTCTCTCTCGCACTCACGGGCTTCGCCGCATAGGTGCGAGAGAGACGGAGCGAGGAGGGCGCTCCTCGGAATCAGTCAGCGACCGCGGGTCGGGCGGGCGGCCCGACCTGGACTGGCTGCGCCACAGATTCGATCCTCCTCCACAACATCCTCACCGTGAAGCACATGCCCGCCGGTGAGTCATCAGGGCGAAGGATAAATAAAAGCCCATAAAAAAAGACAGAAACTGCAGGGGACTGACCGCACCGGGTGGATCTTACAGGTAGAATAGGGTCTCCCTCCCTCCTCCCCAAACAAACCGCCCCGCCCCGCCCCGCCCCGCCGACCGGAGGAGTCTACAGACTGACGACAAAGACGTTCCCGATGGTCCTCGCCGATTCATTCTACGTGCACTGGGGCATTCTCATACATTCGTTCACCGCACAGCCAGGCCTCCCCCTCGCCCCTTTTCTCTCTCACACACATACACATACGCACTGGGGGCGTGGGAGCGCGGCCGGCGCACTTCCCATTTACACACATGCGTGTACGAGCGATGCGATAGCGCCATTGACAAATGAACACGAACCAGCCGGGCCGGGCCGGCCGGCCATTCACTCACGCTCGTCTCTGGATTTACCTCTGGTTTTGAATTTTCTGGAAGCGTTCCCACGAGCAAGAGGCCACTCTAAAATTCAAAATGTAACTTTCATCAATCTTCTTATTTTTTTCTGATTTTTTTTAAAGAGAAAACGTAGGCTACTAAGCGAATTTATGATGCTTAGAGACCTTTTTACGGCCTTTTCGATAATCGACAACGATTTCAAACTTTGCCTGAATAGTCTAGACGAGAAAGAGGAAAGTTTATTTTTCTTTCTTCTTTTTCATTTCGCCCTTCCTTTCTTTCTCTCTGACGTTGAAACACGCGGCACTACACCTTTATCGCAGGAGGGAACGAAGGAGCCGCGATAAGCAGAGTGGTTTCGTAGAGGAGAGGGCGTCACCTGAAATGGGTCACGCCTGCTCCCGCACGGAGAAAAGAAATTATTTCCCGTACCTAAATTTTAGTTAATTTTAAGACAGCAAAATGTGGGGTTGCCCATGCTGACGCTTAGTCGTTTTGTCACCAAAACTATTTGGTCGCTGAAATTAACGTGTTGGCTACAAGGATGAAAACAGATCAAAAATGTTTTTGTTGCTGGTTGCACTCTTTGTAACTAACTCGCTAATGTCAGCGACCAAATAATAGTTCTGGTGACAAAAAATTTGTTCTGACGTTGTTTTTCTCCGTGCGGCTCTCCTCCAGATTGGATCCAAGCTGCAGCGGGCGACAATAGTGTTTCCCCGGGTACACACACACACACAGTGGAAACCTAAAGTGTGTGAACGTCACACCCGTGCAGGAGTGTGACTTCCTATTCGCCCACGAGCAGGCCACAGTGAAAAATAGTCGTAGATTTACGGGAAAATTTTCCACAAAGTGTATTCGTAAAATCACAATTACAAAACGTAAAATTACACGCACTATCGACTTTAAGTTCAATTACGAACAAGAATAGTCAACATTTTTCGTAAGTCGTTAACTACAAAATATATTCGTAAATCTAACACATTTTTCGCTCCGGCGTGAACGCGACTTCCCATTCGTGCCCGAGAAATTCAAAACGCTTTCCCGCGTGCTCAAAGACGCGCGTGGCGATATTTACTTGCCTACACGTGTATGACATTATTCACACACTCGCAGTTTCCCCAGGCCCCAGAAGCAAGAGAGTGCGTCCACACAAACGAAACGCGCAGCTCAAAGTTCATTTTCCAGCCGCGGGCGGTCGGGTCCAGCCAGCAGTCAGTCACCCCCGATGCGCGGAATTCAACTCTGAATTTTGGTGTGCAATTTTTTGTCAATCTTTTACGAATTTTTACTGGATTTTTGATTGAATTTTACCTACTATGGTGATTTTTTGACAATATTTCTGAATTTTCCTGAATTTTTCTGCATATCTCTGAATTGTCCTGAATTAATTTTTTTGAATTCCGAAGTGTACAAAAATTTCAGAGTTGTTTCCCCCTCTGTCACGCCACGCCAGTGTTTTTCATCCTCCTGGCTCGGCTCGGCTCGGCTCGGCTCGGCTCGGCTCGGGCGGGCTGCGCCACAAGAACAAGAACCTGTCCTCATCTCGAAGGGCTTTCCTCCTGAGCCCGCCTGAGTCAGCCCGTCCCCCGTCCCCCCCCCCCCCCCCACCACAACCTGAGACGGGTCCGACGCGACGACGGACGCCTCGTATACTTCCGTCCTTGTTGCACCTACGGCGCGGTGCCCCTCATGGCAGGGCCGCCGCATGAGTGCGACAAGGACGGAGCGATATCTTCGGAATCAGACGGCAGCAGCAGGGCTTTGCGACTGACCACGATGTACTGGTACATCGTGCGACTGACTTTTGACGTGACGCTGGACGTCCGTCCGCGAGAGAGAGAGAGAGAGAGAGAGAGAGAGAGAGAGAGAGAGAGAGAGAGAGAGAGAGAGAGAGAGAGAGAGAGAGAGAGAGAGAGAGAGAGAGAGAGAGATGAGAAAGGTATACACGGCACACGGCGGCGTCGTCGGCGTGCTAGCCGGTGCAATTTTTGACTCTCCATCCCTCTCTCTCTCTCTCTCTCTCTCTCTCTCTCTCTCTCTCTCTCTCTCTCTCTCTCTCTCTCTCTCTCTCTCTCTCTCCCCATCTCTGTTGGTGTTCAATGAGGCGTGCAAGGCAAGCGATAGCCGTGCTCTGGTCCTCCCCCACAGGTGGACGGGGTCCGCGCTCCTCTCCCATTGTAGCCGCTCTCCCCCCCCCCTCTCTCCTCTTCTCTCCCTACCCTCAACTCTCCTCTGCCCCCCCCCCCCCTCCTATCTTCTCTCTCCCTCCCCTCTGCCGACTGATTCAGAAGATCGCTCTCATCTCTCCGTCCTTGTTGCACCTGCAGCGGCGTCCTATGCTGGCCATGGTAGTGCCCCATGAGTGCGACGAGGACTGAGGTATGAAAGCGATCTTCGGAATCGCTCGGCTGTTCATCTCCGGTCCGTCGGTCCGGCCGGCCGGCCGGCCGGCGAATAACACACCGATTTACGATCGCTGCATCGGTGTAAGAAGCAGTAAGAAGTTTGTTACACCGGCCAACCGCACTAGCACCGACTAGCACTATAGCCCCGACCCTCCTGTGCTGGCGCGTCAGTGAGTGCGAGAGAGAGAGAGAGAGAGAGAGAGAGAGAGAGAGAGAGAGAGAGAGAGAGAGAGAGAGAGAGAGAGAGATACAGACAGAGAGAGCGCCCCCCGTGCTTCTCGGGGAGCCAACTGTTGAGCGCTGAACGATCGGCGACATCCCCCGGCCTGCCGCTATCCGACTGCCGCCTGATTCAGAAGACCGCTCTCGCGCCTCCGTCCTTGTCGCACCTGTGGCGGTGCCCGATGTTGGCATGCGTGCGACAGGGACGGCAGGCGCGAAAGAGCGATCATCGGCAGATCTGTCAGCTCCGTCAGCTGACGCGACTCGCGTCCGCGGTCCAGCTACTGACGGGCAGCTGCTGCCGAGCGGCTCAGCCGTCCGGTTCAGCATATCGCTCCGTCCCCCTCGCACCTGTGGCCTGTGGCGGTGCCCTATGCTGGGGACTGCAGGGCCGCATGGGTGCGACAAGGACGGCTGCGAGAGCGATCAGGCGTCGTCAGCCGCCCGGCAGGTTTCATCGCCGGCTGCTGCTGCTACGCCTTTGAAAATGTGCTTTCCTCCCTTTCGTCTGACGAGGGACGCTCCTGAAGAGATCCAGTGTTGCCAGAAAAGTGGGCAAAACCCGCCCAACACACAGCTGTGTGGAGCGGGCGGTATTCACGCCTGCCTACTAGGCCCGACTAGGCCATTCCCCTGCACACGTGCGTAGATGTTGCCTAGAGGGCAGGCGCGAATACCGCCCGCTCCACACAGCTGTGTGTTGGGCGGGTTTTGCCTACTTTTCTGGCAACACTGAGACATGCAACCATACCAACACACACGAGCCGGGTCCTAAAGCACTGAGAGAGACCCCTCTGGTCTCGAGGCGCGGCGGGGCGGGGCGGGGCGGGGCGGGGCGGGGCGGGGCGGGGCGCGGTGAGCCCCACTAGTCCAGTCAACGAAATGAAAAAGCCCACCGAGGTATGAACAAATTGTTACAAGAGGTTTTATTGCAGATTCTGGTAGAATGACACGTGCTGAACACGCTAAATTAAAGTTTACCGCGAAATTCGGTCCGGAACACCTTTTTTTTGAACACGAAGGGCGTAAGTGCAGCGCCGCGGTTTTTCGCTTATATCTCCGGTTGTTTTCATCGTAGATGGTTGCGAGAGGGCTTCAAATGACCGGAAGGGACTACGGAACAAGATGTCTACACTGGATAGTTCAAAAGCTTTTTAACCTCTACACTGTTAACGATTTTTTAAAATCTCAAAAAAATTACTCTCAGAAACCATATTTTTTCGATGTGATCCCGCCGGAAATTCAGAAAAAGTTTCTAGTAAATGTTGTAGCCTCATGTCTTAGCTCTCCAAAGCTCCCTCACGCTACTCTAAGCTCCCAATAGTCTCCGAGCTACGTGACTTGAAGTGCGCGCCGGGCGAATCGGCCGGCGCGGGCCCCATAAGAAATGCATGGGCCCGGCGGAGCGGCCGGGCGGCCGAAAAACGGGGGTGAAAGGTGAAAGTTGTCCGATCGCGGTAAAATTTATTCCTCAATATACTGATATAGATGCGCACCTTGTGAATTTATTTCACCGCCCTGCGATTTTTTTTGTAAGAGTTATTGCCAAAAAACTGTTTTTGCGACATACGACCGTTCAAAGTGGCCAAAGTTATGTTCAATATGAAAATATGAAAAATTCACCCCCCCTACGTCTTTTGCGAAGGTTCACTCTACGATACAGAACCACCCGTTTTCGATTTCCTCCCAAAACAAAGGCCCTGAATTTTTTTTCCCGAGATTTTTTGGGTGAAACACCTTTGTGCTTTTTTACATAAACGGTCCTGTACGGGGCACCTGCACGAACCCAAGGCAGAAAACTATATCAAAAACTTCCCCAAACCTTCCTGTATCCGTCGCTATGCCTCGTTTTACTCTCCGTTCAACGGCCGCCGAGCTGCAGCGTTAAACGTTCAGACGTGCAGCGCGCCGCGCCGCCGCCGGGCCGGTGTCGCGTGCGGAGGCGGCGCGCTGTCTCTCTCGCACTGCCTGGTGGCGCGTGGGTGGGAGAGGGACGGGCGATACGCTGTTTTCGGAGCTGTGCCTGTCGACTCAGGCGCGTCAAGGCAGGCGCAGCGCACGGACTGCATTCACTGTAAACCCATGTGTGTGAATGTCGCACACTTGTAGGTGTGCGAGGATTCATTCGTGCACTTGGCCACTTAAACGTGTGAATTTTCCTAGGATATTCACACGTTTGAGTTGCGAAGTGTACGAATGAATCTTCGCACACTTACAAGTGTGCGACATTCGTACACTTGGATTTCCAGCAGAAAATAAAGACAATAATTCAGACATTATATGCATGGATATGAGATGTCTTTTCACACGATACATATTTTAACACTTATTAAAATATTTTGGAAAAAAGTGGGATAATTTATTGTAATACATCAATAACTTAACCTTCCCCAATTTGTATTAATTTTGAATATAATGCCTGAATTATTGCCTTTTTAAGCATCACTTTCATTACGACACGCGAAATGTTGATAAAATTCACATTTTAAAACACCAGATCTAGAAGTATTTAACGATAAACTGTCACTTCGAAGCGCGGTTAGCCAGTGTAGTCCGTGCGCTGCGCCTGCCTTGACGCGCCTGAGTCGACAGGCACAGCTCCGAAAACAGCGTATCGCCCGTCCCTCTCCCACCCACGCGCCACCAGGCAGTGCGAGAGAGACAGCGCGCCGCCTCCGCACGCGACACCGGCCCGGCGGCGGCGCGGCGCGCTGCACGTCTGAACGTTTAACGCTGCAGCTCGGCGGCCGTTGAACGGAGAGTAAAACGAGGCATAGCGACGGATACAGGAAGGTTTGGGGAAGTTTTTGATATAGTTTTCTGCCTTGGGTTCGTGCAGGTGCCCCGTACAGGACCGTTTATGTAAAAAAGCACAAAGGTGTTTCACCCAAAAAATCTCGGGAAAAAAAATTCAGGGCCTTTGTTTTGGGAGGAAATCGAAAACGGGATGGTTCTGTATCGTAGAGTGAACCTTCGCAAAAGACGTAGGGGGGGTGAATTTTTCATATTTTCATATTGAACATAACTTTGGCCACTTTGAACGGTCGTATGTCGCAAAAACAGTTTTTTGGCAATAACTCTTACAAAAAAAATCGCAGGGCGGTGAAATAAATTCACAAGGTGCGCATCTATATCAGTATATTGAGGAATAAATTTTACCGCGATCGGACAACTTTCACCTTTCACCCCCGTTTTTCGGCCGCCCGGCCGCTCCGCCGGGCCCATGCATTTCTTATGGGGCCCGCGCCGGCCGATTCGCCCGGCGCGCACTTCAAGTCACGTAGCTCGGAGACTATTGGGAGCTTAGAGTAGCGTGAGGGAGCTTTGGAGAGCTAAGACATGAGGCTACAACATTTACTAGAAACTTTTTCTGAATTTCCGGCGGGATCACATCGAAAAAATATGGTTTCTGAGAGTAATTTTTTTGAGATTTTAAAAAATCGTTAACAGTGTAGAGGTTAAAAAGCTTTTGAACTATCCAGTGTAGACATCTTGTTCCGTAGTCCCTTCCGGTCATTTGAAGCCCTCTCGCAACCATCTACGATGAAAACAACCGGAGATATAAGCGAAAAACCGCGGCGCTGCACTTACGCCCTTCGTGTTCAAAAAAAAGGTGTTCCGGACCGAATTTCGCGGTAAACTTTAATTTAGCGTGTTCAGCACGTGTCATTCTACCAGAATCTGCAATAAAACCTCTTGTAACAATTTGTTCATACCGAAACATTTCGTTGACTGGACTACACTGCGGCTGGCTGCGAGCTGCGCGCCTCGCGGCCCCGGCAGGCAGGTGGCACAGCGGCAACGCTGTAAGGCCCAAGCCCGCGCCAGCCGGCCAGCCGGGGCTGGCAGGCAGCCGGCCGCGGAGCCGGACCGACCGGGCCGGGCGGTGCGCCAGCAGGCGAGGCGGCCAGCCCGAGCAGCCAGCCAGGCAGGCCGGGCGGGCGGGCGGTCAGTCAGCAAGTCAGACGCCCCGCTCAGCAGCTCGGCTCAGCCGCGCGGCGCTCGCAGCCTGTGCTGGCCGCCGAGCCGAGCATCTGGGAAGGCTGCCCAGCCCGCGGCCGCCAGCTCGGGCGTCCCGCCACGCCCCGCCCAGCCGCGACGTCATCCTCCAAGTCCAGGACCTCCTCCGCCACCTGTATGGAAGTCGACACCCCGCCCCAACCGGCCCGCCGCCGAGGGACCCCCCCCCATACGCGCAAGTGTGTGAATGTCGTCACACTTTTCCAGGCGCGTGAATTTTCGGTCGCACACGCGTACATGTGTCCCTCCCTTCATGCGCAGGAGCGTGGGAAACCCTAAAAATAATTACGTTAAGGCCTTCGATGGTTCAAGAGAACGGATAGAAATTCATCACACACCTACAAGTGTAAAGATCGTTCTCACACTTAGGGTTTCCCCTACCCGCCGGGCGACCAGGCCTTGCCCTGCGCCGCATTTTCATATAAATGATGAAGGGAGGGAGGAATAGGGGCGGGGCGGGGCGCGCAACAAGGCAGACGAAGACACCCGACAATTACGACAGCTTTAATTTGAAAATACCCCACAACATTTTATTATCATCATTATTATAGATTTTTTTCTTTTTCATTTTTACCGTCATCAAGGACCCCTTCGTCATCCTCGTTTCTGGACCGCTTCGGCAGCGCCAGGGAGGTGAGGTCAGGCTGGGGATACACACGCACTCGGCTCGGCTTCTGGAACCGGAAAGGCTCCAGAGAGCAGCTTCTGTCGTCCGTACACCGTACACCGCACGTGTGTAAGTGTCACGCACGTGCGGGTGTGTGGATTTACACACATACGATCAAAACACAAAAGAAGTAACGGTGCGAGAATTTTCGAAAGAACGTTAAAGAGTTTTCAAGGGGCGCAACAGGCTTGCAACATGCACACGTTTGGCTTTATTATGAACACGGAGAAAAAAAAAATAGTTCAACGGACCAAAATTTTAGTCAATTTTAAGACAAATATTTTTTGGTGCCTAATGCCGACGCTTTAGTTGTCAATACCAATTTTTTGACACCAAAACTACAATTTAGTCATAGAATTTAACAAGTTGGTTACAAGGATGAAAACAGGTAAAAAAAAATATTTTTGTTGTTGATTTCACACGCGTAACTAACTTACTCATTTAAGCGACCAAATAATAGTTCTGGTGACAAGAAATTTGTTCCGACCACTAAGGCATCGGCGTTGGGAACCAGAAATCGGAAAATCAAACTTAAATTTTGGTTCTGGTTCTATTTTTTTCTTCTCCGTGAAGAGGACGCTAGGCTGATCCAAATACTTTTTTTCAATTTTATTTTTTTGTTCAGTATACACTTTCTCAGGTGAGCGAGTGCAGCGCGGTGCTGCTGTACGCCCGAGGGGTTGAGCACGCCGAGGAGTTGCGGGTGTGCCTACCCTCCCCGGCCGTCAGGCGCCTCTAGGCAGACCCGTGTCACACACTGGCACACCCGTGTCACACACCGTCACACCCGTGTCACACATCAGCACACCCGTGTCACACACCGTCACACCCGTGTCACACACCGTCACACCCGTGTCACACATCAGCACACCCGTGTCACACACCGGCACACCCGCCGTGTCACACACCGGCACACCCGCCGTGTCACACACCGTCACACCCGTGTCACACATCAGCACACCCGTGTCACACACCGTCACACCCGTGTCACACACCGTCACACTCGTGTCACACACCGTCACTTTGCGGCCCGCGCGTTACCTTGTCACGCTAGCGTCACGCGTGCCGTGCTATCTCGGCGCGCGCGGATAACGCGCTTCGATATCAGGAAGGCCGAAGGAAAAAAGTAAGAAAAACGCGGGTAATTTAAACGCGCGCTTGCGGCGGCGAAAGTTTAAAAAACGCTTTCTTGGGGCTCCGTCGTCTACGTACAGTTGCAGCGCACCGCACCCCGCCCCGCCCCGGTCACATGTAACGGCTTGCGATAGGAAACTTTAATATAATAATGATTCTCGAGCGGGGATGGGTCAGCGACCGCCTCGCCTCGCCCGGCTCCGCCCCGCCCCGCCCCGCTCCGCGGGCCCCAAGGCGATAGGACGCTGACTCGCGGGTGGGGCGGGGCGGGGCGGACACTAATCCCCTGATTCACTGTCCTCGCGAATCACTTGAGAAACCCACCCCGCCCCGCCCCACCACGCCGTCGACCACCGCGTGTCTTTGATGCGGACAGCGTAGAGTGGGATTAAGCGTTGTGACTTGGGGCACGAATGCTAAAAGGTCATTTTGACAAGTCGAATGCTCGCAAAGCAGTCAATCGCCCCATGGAAAGGGAAAAATTAAAAAAAAAGGCAAAAAAAAATTCACTCCTGACGATACTTCTTTTTCTTTTCCTTCTTCTTCTCCCCTCCCCGGGACTGCTGCCGGCGTTGCCACAGCTGTAGTGACTGCCGCCGCCACAGTCTACGCCCGGCTCCTGATTGGACAGGGCAGTCCTCCCCCCTACAATACTCCTTTTGTTCTACTTTCTTAATTGGTGCTTATGATATCGATAAGTCGAGAGTCCCCCCCCCCTCCCCCCCCCAGCCACCTGCACTCCGCGCCCGCGCCCCCATTGGCTCTATACATACATGCACTGTGTGTATAAAATGTCGCACAATTGGAGGTTGGTGGAGAATTTCTAGTCATTCACCTTTTCCCCATCCACCGTGTTGTGAAACTCCGCGAAGAAAATTCTCACCTTTTTTTTTCAAGGTTCAAGGTTTTTTCAAAGGTACGCGAATGGAAATTTATAAATACACACCAACAAATGTGCGACATATTCACACACTTGAGTTTCCAGTGTATGGGGAGTGGCCGGCCGCGCGCAGGCCATTGTTTACGGGGCCGGGCCGGCTAAACTCGTGCTGCGGCCCGCGCCGCGGCGAGCAGGGGGCCCCCGAGGGCCCCACTGCACCAGGACGGGGCCCCGTATGGGGCCGGCAGCCCCCCGTAGAGGATCGTTCAGGGTGGAGTAGCAACAAAAGAGTAGAAATACCGAGGGGGAAACGCAACTCTAATTTTTTTGGAAACCTCGTAATTGAGAAAAAAAATATAAGAAAAATATCAGAAAAATTTAGAGATATTTAGGGAAATTATCAAAAATTCAGGAAAATTTAAATAAAAACTCACACATTGTCCCGAAAATTTACAAAAATTCACGAAAATTTGTGCACCAAAATTCAGAGTTGTTTCCCGTCGAGAGACACCCTCCGGAAATCCGAGTGTGCGAATGCAGCACACCTATACATGTGCTGCGACATTCTCACACTTTAGGTTCCCAGTGTGTTGGGTTTTATTGGGTTATTGAGGAGTACCATCTTAAAGTTCACGGAAGCCTCATGATATTTGCACCCCAGGGACGCAAACATATGGCCCTCCTGAACTTATCAGATGTCGTGGTATGTTTCCCTTTCTAGAAACCCCTAGGATGCATGGTTAGTGAACGACCCCCCCCCCTCCTTCCTTTTAACTACCACTGTAGGCTAAGGATGCCCGGCCTCCGGGCCCCTGGAGCCCGGAGGCGGGGCGGCAACCCTCACCCCTCTCCTCCCCCTCCCCCACTGTAAATCGAGGAGTCAGAAATCTCGCTCTCAGGGGAGCGAGATTGGTGACCCAAATTTTGTCACTCCTGGGGAGTCATATTATTAAATATCACTCCTTTTGAGTCGCTTCTATGACTCAAAACGAGCGATATCTAGTGATCTCGCTCGATTTGAGTGAGGCTTATCACTCCAAATGAGCGATATAGAATTTCCTCACTCCTTTAGGGCGACGTTATATGCCTCGCTCAATTTCAGTAAGAAACATGACTGTCAGATTTACAGTGCCCTTTCTACTTGCCATCCATTTACTCCTTAAAAAAAAAAAAAAAAATCCTGAAGGGAAGAAGGATCGGGAGGCAGGGCAAGGTCGGGGCGGGGAAGAAGGGGGAAGAGGGGGTCGCGGGAGAGGGAGGGGGGAGAGGGGGCGATGATGCCGGCCGGGATGCCTTGTGGTCGGAGCGGCGGATAGGCAACACAGCCTCCGGCCGGGAGGCAGATTTTGAGGTAGAACTTGACGGACTCCTAAACCTCAGAAAGAAAAAAAAACGACCAGAAAACCGACAATAATTTAGAAATATTCAAGAAAATCGCAGGGAAAAAAAGCAAAACGAAAAAAATAGAAAGAAAGAAAAAAAGGGGGAAAAATACATTACTGAGGAAAATTTCAAACTAAAGTTATTCACAAAATAAGTTGGTTTTCTAGTTAAGGAGCCAATTCAAAGGGCGTACACCCCCGGCTTCTGTACTTTCTTTAGGTAACATCGTAAATCGATGTGCATGCGTAGCTTACTTTTAAAAAAATCTTACATAGTTACGCATAATTAAGGATAAATTGCGCATGACTACGAGCGATTTTTAAATTTTGTTTTCCAAATTCAGGTGCGATATTTTAGGTTAGCTCCACATGCACATAGTCTTGCGTATTAGCTACTTACAGATAGAAGGAACATATACCGGGAGGGAGGGGGAAAGCAACTCTGAAATTTTTGTATACATCGTAATTCAGGAAAATTCAGAAAAAATCAGAAAGCATCACAACAAATCCAGGAAAAATTCTGGAAAATTCACAAAAATTTAACGAAAACTCTCAAAAATTCACCAAACGAGTTACACTAACATTCTGGAGTTGTTTCCCCTTCGACCCACCCCTACCCCGAAAACCACCCTCCAGCAAGGTAGGCCTAGGCCAGCAGACTACACCTGGACTACACCGTGGCCGCCTCCGGGGACACGAGCCCTCGCAGTGCAGCCCGGGCCATGGACAAACAGCTCCAGCGCAAGCCTCCGGGCCTCCGGGCGGAGCCTCCGCGCGAAGCCTCCGGGCGGAGAGCCTCCGGCGCGTGGCGAGGCCCTCGCAAACGTGTCAAACCAGAGAGATAATAAATGCCCCATTCGGGGTGGGGCGGGGCGAGGCGAGGCGGGGCGGGGCGGGGCGGGCGGGGCACAGCCGCACCTCGCAGTTTGGGTTTGTCTTTTGTCGGCCGGAAGCCTACGTCAGGCAGGCCAGGTCGGGCCGCACAGTGTTTCCACGAAGCCCCCGGGCCCGGACCCACATACAAAAACCTCTAGCAAAATGGTTTAGCTTGGCGCCCTTTCTTTGGGACAGGAGAATCGCCGCCGAACCACGTCGGAGGTCGTAGCAAAAATGTGAATAGCACAAACACATACTGGACGGAGTGTGGAAAAAAAATTGCTCCGAATTTTAGAGTAAACATCATCAATTATTCAAATTTGTGTTTTTTTCTTCAATTTAATGCTTTCGCTTTGTCAGCTTTTACTTTAGATGTCTTTAAATGTTTCTAACGTTTCAAAGTTCTTGCGGCATCTGAAATTTGCGATTTTTTTATGATTCTTTCTAAATATTTTATTAAATAACGATGTGCAGAAAACTTCTTGTGTTCCATCGCCCACCTAAGAGAGTTCCCATTCGTAGACCTGTTCCTTCCAAAATTTACACCTCTATACTAAGTTCAAGAGATGGAATGCAAATTCAGACATCTACAAGGTGTGGGACACACCCCCATACCCCCAACCCACGCACATTGCACTTGGTTGTGCAGCGCAGCAGTATAGAGCACAGCTCGCCCACACTACTTTCATGTGCCACATTCTCCAGAAAGAGTAGAAGTTTTCAAAAACAACGTTCACTGTGTGCGACCGTCCCGTCCCGCCCCGCCCCGCCGACGTGTAATCGGGATATAATAAGAATAATGTTAATATGAAAGATGCGCCAGGCTGATTTTCCTCCCTGATATTCTCTCTCTCTCTCTCTCTCTCTCTCTCTCTCTCTCTCTCTCTCTCTCTCTCTCTCTCTCTCGCTCTCCCTCTCACGCACACACGTGAGGGCGCGTGCAACAGCCGCATCGCCACTATTCTGAACAGAGACGCGAAAGTCTCTTCCGTGCCTCACTGCACCCGAGGCGGGGCGGGGTGGGGCGGGGTGGGGCGGGGCGGTGGGGCAGGGGTGTGGTGGGCGTGGTGGGGTGGGCCAGGTGGGGCGGCTACAGCTCGTTCGCCGTAACTGCGCGCCCGCCCACATCTATGTCATAATTAGGTAGCTGGGGAAAGCGACTATGTATGTACAGGGGAGGTGGTGCGGTTTCGTCAGAAGTTTGAGATTGTTGAGGTTGGCAGAGAGCTTCCGTTAGAGCTCGCGTTGATGGTCATTTCAGAGACGCGGATTTAGGGTGGGAGGGGGGGGGGGCTGTCAGAGATGATCGCAAGCCACCTACACGGAGGGAAATAAAATCGCTCAGCTAAAATAAGATGTAAAAAATCAGGACTAGCAAAAAATTTTAAACAGCGAAAAAATAAATAGCATGGAAGCTAGAAAATAAGCACGGTAGCTTTAAAAAAAATAGCTGCGACTATACAACTATAAAATTAATGCACCAGCATTTTTTTTTGGGGGGGGGGTAAGCTGACCAACAGGAAAACCACGCGGTAGCGAACCCCTTCCCCCGCCCCGCCCTTCCCCGCGAGCACACCGTGCGCTGCTTGCGGCGCACAACACCAAAGAGGTGGGGGTAGGGAACATGGGGGACAGCGTTGTGGGGTATACACTGCGGGGGTGTCTACGGGGATGGGGGAAGAGGAGGAGGAGGAAGTAGGTGGGGTACTCGGGGGGTAAGGAAGGGGGGAAGGGGAGTCGGTATTTCTGTGGCCCACTCCTCCGCCCCCGCGAAACCTGCGCGCTAAAATTACCCGCGGCACCGCTCGTGTGTTTGTGCGAGCGGGAAGGTCGGTAAGGCCGTTTCGCTCTCGACCAGGCCGCCCGGGACCAGGACCGGGACCGGGACCGGGAGTGTGGCCAAAAGTAGGACTAAGACCAGGAGTATGGCCTGGACCAGGAGTGGGACCAGGAGTAGGACCGGGAGTATGGCCTGGACCAGGAGTGGTACCAGGAGTAGGACCGGGACTGGCCTGGACAAGGAGTGGGATCAGGAGTAGGACCGGGAGTATGGCCTGGACCAGGAGTGGTACCAGGAGTAGGACCGGGAGTATGGCCTGGACCAGGAGTGGTACCAGGAGTAGGACCGGGACTGGCCTGGACAAGGAATGGGACCAGGAGTGGGGCCGAGAGTACGACCTGGCAAGGGAGTAGGACCGGGAGTATGGCCTGGACCAGGAGTGGGGGGACCAGAAGTAGTACCGGGAGTATGGCCTGGACCAAGAGTGGGACCATGAGTAAGACCGGGAGTATGGCCTGGACCAGGAGTGGGACCAGGAGTAGGGCAGGAAGTATGGCCTGGACCAGGAGTGGGACCAGGAGTAGTACCGGGAGTATGGCCTGGACCAGGAGTGGGACCAGGAGTAGTACCGGGAGTATGGCCTATACCAAGAGTGGGACCATGAGTAGGACCGGGAGTATTGCTTGGACCAGGAGTGGGACCAGGAGTAGGACCAGGAGTATGGCCTGGACCAGGAGATGGACCAGGAGTAGGACCGGGCCGGGAGTATGGCCTGGACCAGGAGCGGGACCGGGACGAGGCCCAGCACCAGCACGGCGATTCCGCACGGCCACTTCGTCTCTCTGTCCTTGTCGCACTCATGGGGCAAGCCCATAAGGAGCGAGAGAGAGGACATCAGAGAACGATACCCTGAATCCGCCTCCAGGAGCGAGCCGCCGCGGAGGAGCGCCAGGCAGGCAGGCAGCGCGCAAGGACTGTGCACTGCACATGTGACCCCGCCCCCGGCTAGCAACCCGAACACCATGTGACGGTCCATGAGTCACCTCGCAGTGCACCACCAGGGCCCTCGCAGCCTCCTTGCCCCGCCCCGCCCCGCCCCGCCCCGCCCCGCCCCGCCGGCGGCTCCGCGCGTCGCCAGTGAGCCGCCACGCAATCAGACGGCGGAGGAGCAAGGCCCGGGCGATACGTAGACAGATAACGGCCTGCTTATCAGGGGTGTCGGCGTCGGCGAGGCGTCGGCGGCTGGGCGGGGCGGGGCGGGGCGGGGCGGGGCGGGGCGGGGCGGGGCGGGGCGGGGCGGGGCGGGGCGTCAGTGCCATTCATAACCGCAGCGGCGGCGTGCGTCGTAGCGTAAAAGCTGCGCGGGGGCGTTACCAGAGGCCCCGCCCCGCCCCGCCCGGCCGCGACCAGGCGAACAGTAGTGTCAGCCGGACACTGGGCGGGGCAGGGCGGGGCGGGCCCGGCTCTGACCCGGGGCGGGCAGCGACCTTAGGCCCAGTTATAGCCGAGGCCTTTCACCACCTTCACCGTGTACGCCTAATTGCGTGGCGAAGCGCGGCGGGCGGGGCGGGGGGAGGAGAGGCAGGTGGATTACGCGAGATGCGGACTTTTGGGAAGAGCGAGGGAGAGAGTGAGAGTGTGTCAGCGAGAGAAAGAGAGAGAAAGAGAGAGAGAGAGAGAGAGAGAGAGAGAGAGAGAGAGAGAGAGAGAGAGAGAGAGAGAGAGAGAGAGAGAGAGAGAGAGAGAGAGAGAGAGAGAGAGAGAGAGAGAGAGAGAGAGAGAGAGAGAGAGAGAGAGAGAGAGGCGGCGTCCACACGAGCGGCAGGCCGTCGTTATCAGGTGCTCGGTGCGTGATGCCAGCACAGGGCCGGGGCGTGGCGTGGTGTGGCGCCACCGCTGGCCAATGAAAAGGACGCGACAAAAAAATCCGGTTCCCCCCGCAGGACAACAAACAAGATATCGGCTGCGAATTCACCCCGCCACGCCGCCGGCGAGCCTCCCTCCTCCTCCTCATTCCTTCCCCGGATGGTACGATCAATAGGTGCATCTACACCCGAAAACTGCAGTTTATCAGCTGATACACAACCCCACTACCCCGACTTCGTCGAAAGACTAATACACTAATGAAAAACAGCAGTAAAACTGTAGATTATCTACCGATCATCAGAGCTCGACGAGGAACTGTAGTTTGATCTGTGGGTGAGAACCGCAGATCCTTCCATCCAGAGGAGCACCAGGGCGAGGTGGGGATCACTAAATGTGTAGAGTGATTTTTTTGACTTTTGTTTTTGTTTAATTTTTATAACATTATTTTTTTTTCAGGAAAATTTCTGTAACCTTTTGATAAATTTTGATATTTTCACTCCATTTCTGAATTTTTTTTCCAATTTAATTTCGTTTATATTTTTGGTTCATTTTTCCTCGATTTTCTGGATTTCTCTTTTTTGGTTCATTTTTCCTCGATTTTCCGGATTTCTCTGTAATTTTCTTCTTCATTGATTTTATTTTGATTTTTCACATTTTTTTTTTAAGAAAATGAATTTTTTGGGCATAGTGCAATGATTATTTCGAAGTGATCGCTGCGCGCTTCCCCGAGCACCTCGTCAAGAGCACCTCGCACGTGCAAGACGGGACCCCGGCGGCTGCCACCGCAAGCACCCCGAACCAGCCACACCGCAGTGACGCGGGCGGGGCGGGGCGGGGCGGGGCGGGGCGGGGCCGAGTGCACTTCTCGTACTGCAGGCTTTACGACCGGCCGTGCCAACCTCAGGCTCGCAACAGCGACAAGGGGCGGTGCGCAGCGTGCAGGTAACACCACGCATGCCGACCCGACAGGCATCAGACTTGAGCCGAGGACTATTATTTAGAAAATAGAAATTAAAAAATGCAAACACGGCGAAAAATGTTTCGTAAGGGTTACGGGAAAATTTTCCATGATAAACGTCGTAAAGTTACAACTTCCAGTTGCATTGTGACGAAAATTTTTACACTTCATGAGTCGACTTAGGTTTCGTTGACGAGTAAGAATTTGCTGTCGTAAATTTACGACTGCGCTCGTAAATTTACAACTCTGTGTCGTAATCACAAATTACGAAAAAAGTCGTAAATTAACAATTTTTTTTTCACGGTGAATTCAAGCGAAAAAAAAATTACGTAAGATTTAATATTTAAACAGAGAAAAGAAAAGTGGATAGGCCTAGTCTAAAAGTGATCTGCACGCGCGCTGCAGGGCGGGGAGACTTGAATGCCGACAAATGACGGCCGCGTTCATTCAAGAGGAGAGATTTTCAGCGTCTGTACCAACACACGTAGACTAGTTCAGGATGAGAGGCATCAGCACAGCACGTAAGGGCGAGGCGGGGGCGCGGGCGGGGCGGGGCGGGGTGGGGTGGGGTGCGACGGGGCGCACCTTGAAACATTGAGCCGGGCGCCGCACCGTAAGGCTCGGCAGCCGCCGCGCCGCGCCGCGCCGCGCCCCGCCACGCCCCGCCCCGCCCCGCCCCGCCCCGCCCCGCTGCTGGTTCGAGTGGAGCCGATAGGGCGTGGTGGCTGTGAGCGGGCCGCGGGCCGCGAGCCGCGAGCCGCGAGAGCGGGTTACACTGTCCTGAACACCCCAACGCCGCCACGCCAAAAAAACACCACCACCGCACCCCCATCCCATCCCACCCCACCCAACCCCTCCCCACCTCGCCCCGCCCCGCCCCGCCCGCGGGCACGTGGGCAACTGCTGCGCCCAAAATAAATGCTCTGCGCCCAAGCCATGCTCGTGGGCACAACACACGGACAAAACTTAAAAGTCACCACAGCTCGCCCCGCCGGCAGGCAGGCAAGCAGGGTGCGACCAAAAGCACGTCTCGCCACGGCACCTACTCCACCAAACGTTGGCCGTAATAAACTAATGAAAAGCGTACACAGGGGGCGATCCGGGCGGCGCGGAGGCAGGCACAAATTCCTGCTCGGCGCAGAGAGGAAGGGAGGGGGAGGGAGGGAGGGAGAGGGAGAGGGAGAGGGAGAGAGAGAGAGAGAGAGAGAGAGAGAGAGAGAGAGAGAGAGAGAGAGAGAGAGAGAGAGAGAGACACGAGGAGTTTTCGTTGTTTTGCTTTTCCTCACCGTCCTGTTACAAAACAGATTGATTTCTTACAGGGTAGGAGGATGGGGATGGGAAATAAAAAGGGGGGAAGACGGGGCGACGGGGAGTGGGCACGGTGCCCGGCTGCGAGGAGCTACAGGTGCTACAGGAGATGGGGAGGATACAAGGTGTTACAGGAGCTACAGGTGCTACAGGAGCTGAAGGGGCTACAGGTGCTATATGATATGAGGGGGGCTACAGGAGCGACAGGTGCTGCAGGAGATGGGTACAGGCGTTACATATAAGGTACAGGTGCTACATGAGCTGCAGGTGCTATATGAGCTGAGGGGGCTACAGATGCTACAGGAGTTGTATGTTTTTTTTAAAAAAAGGAAACATTGGCCAATTTTTTAGGAAAAGGGGAAAAATTTTATGATCCCACTTCATTTGACAAAAACTCCTCGCACATTTTAAAGAAGTCTACTCAAAAGTTGAAGGAAGTTTCGTCGTAATTTTTTGAAATATCTTCTTTTATATTTTTTAAAAATATTTACTTTTTATATAGGAGATAAGTGTGTTCCTCACAGTTCCCCCCTAAAAAAAATCAGACGTGTGAAGGAGCTACACGTGTTGCAGGGCCTGAAGGAGCGACAGGTGCTACACACGCTTCGGATGCTGCTGCATCTGCTACAGGAGCTACAGATGATGCACAAGCCTCGTTGATGCGGCTACAGAAGCTACAGGTGCTACACACACACGCCTTGGATGCTGCTACAGGAGCTACAGGTGCGCCGAGGCCAGGCTCCGGTCGCTTCCACGAACTCCCCGCAATAATCCGGGCTGCTCGTCACTGAATGTAGCCAATTTGTGGAGGACGAAGGTCGACGGCGGCCCCTGGTGGACCCGGAGCGGACTCGGCCCGGCCCAGCCCGGCTCCGGGGAAAAACGGACCGCCTTTTCAAATCGGCACCCGAAAAAGGAATATAAAAGAAAAGGTTTGTTGACGGACGGGTCGTGACAAAAATTTTACGGTGACATTACCGCCGGGCCGGGCTGCTGGTCGCCTGTCTCTAACGGTTGCGCCGGGTTTCCGAGGAAAATGTGATCCGGAAATCCAAGTGAACGAAATTCACTCACTTGCAGATGAGAAAATTTATTCGCTAATTTGAAGATGAGTGATTTTGCTCGCTCATTTGAAGTTGAGTGAAAACGTTTTAGGATGACTTGTAGGTATACAAAGTCACTCACTCGTAGAGGAGCGATACCTAACTTGCAGACGAGCGAATTTAATTGAGCTTAAACTCATTGAGCGATTTAAAAAAATAATAATAATCGAGGACCTACAAGTGGGTGAATAAATTAACTCGTCTGCAAAGGAGCGACATTTGCACACCTATTATCCCAGTGTGAACGTTCCGTCGAGTAACGCGTATTAGGCTTCGTATTTTTCCGAAAAAATATAAAATTGTTGGAAAAATAGCGTATTTTTTCCCAATTTGTCCGGAAAAGTTTCCGAGCTGCCGAACCCTAACGCTTATAACGAATATCTTCCTTAAATGTGACATAATTGAGAACGAACAGGACAGGCTCGTAAAATTCATATCTGTGACTTCTCCGATAGTTGCAGCGTGACGGGACAGCTGTGGCGTGACGTGGCGTGACGGCGAGCGGCACGAGCCTCACTTATCAAAAGAAAATGTGACGGGATAGTCACGCGGCTGCCGGCTGGGAGCGACAACGGGACGCGAAGCGAGAGAGAGAGAGAGAAAGAGAGGTAAAAAAAAAAAAAAAAAGGATTGTCACGAGAAAAAAAAAATGCGTGCCGAACATGAGGAATCGAACCCACGCGGCCACGCCTCCCCAGCACCGAGCAAACGGGCTGCAGAAAGGCTCCAGTGAGGAGGGAACCGGGAGGGAACGACAGGACGGGGAGGTCCTTCACTGGAAATTCAAGCGTACACCTATTTTCTGATTTAATTAAAAATATTAAAAAGATTTAAAATAAAAATAAAAATAACCTGAAGGACTCCATCGAACGACCCGCCGACGGCCGTTCGAAGTTTGCTCATCGATCATTCCCATGATCCCCCGTTTTATTACATTTTCGTGTTTTAAAGGTCACGTTTCATTTGTCGGTCACAGTCTCGCCTCGCACCTGCAAACACGCCGCGCCGCGCCGCGTCACCCGCGCCGGCCGACTGATAAGGCACGTCACGTTATGTCACATCACGTCACGGGCCAGAAGGGTGTCACCGCGGTATTTCAGCGTTTATTATCAGTCGAGCCAAGTCCAGTACAGACATTTGGAAGGTCTCGCGGGAAAAGCTAGACACTGCCACTGGCCACAAAAAGAAAACAACTTTCCCGTGCAGCTAAGAAATTAGCTATATATGGATAGCTGAAATTTTGAGCTTTACAACTAACAAATTAGCTGTACAACTGAACATTTAGGTGAAGATCATAGCGTTCGGCAATATTGCTGAATCTTAGCTGCATAGATCCAAATGTTAGTTATCCATATACAACAATTTTTTTTTCTCAGTGCACACTCAGATGAAGCGAGCCCCAGCAAGAAGGCTCCTGTTCAGCAAAATAAGAATTTGGGGCCCACAGAGTTGTGGCTTTAAAGATGACATGAGGTATTTGTTAATGACAATTGGCAATACAACAATCCACCTGCAACCTGCGATAGGCGCGACAGATAAAGTAGGTCACACACACAGGAAATGACGCGGGCATGGAACATGGAGATTGTTGGGGGCGTAAGTGTGGAGGAGCATTGCTCAGTAGATAGGTGAGTAATTTGGACACAATTGAACAAGAAGTATGAATTTCCAGAAGAGATAGCATAAACTGAAATCACTGAAAATCACAGTGAATCCAACACCTCACTGATTCGGCTGATGGGATAATATTACAATTGGAAAGGTAAATTATTATTATACGTACACAAACCATGTGGCGACACCTCTCTTCAGGCCCGACAAATAAAAAAACAACATGGGCAGAGACGGATTGAAAAAAATAAAATCCCTTCCTGATACAACCAGATAAGCCCCCATTCCCGGGAGGGTTGAACCACACGTCCCTGAGCATCAGCAGTGAGGGAGAACTACCCCCCGGTCAGGGACTTCCCCGGGACCCTCCCCCACCCCCACCTAGCGCACCAGCGGCGGCGCGGTAGTGGTGCCGTGCCACCCCACCAGGGGGCACCTGTTGCTCCTCCCCTCCCCTCCCCTCCACTCCCCGGACCGGAAGCGCCCTCCGCGGGGGCGGGGCCGGGGAGCTGCCCGCTGGAGCAGCACATGAACACAACACTCACTTGAGGAAGTACACCTGCCCCTCCATGGTGTGGGCCTTCTCCCAGCCGGGCGGCAGCGGGCCCAGCTCGTCCACCTGCGTCATGTCGTAGCTGCGGGCCTTGAGGTGCTGCACGGGGACGGCCTGCGCGCCGGGGCTGCCGGGGCCGCCCTGGGCGGGGCTCGGGGCGCCGCTGGCCTGCGCGCCGCCGTACGTCTGCTGCAGCGAGGCGGGGGAGCTGTGGTGCCGGGGGTGGTTGACGGGCAGCCCGCTCGGGGTGACGGTCGCCCCCGCCGCCCCGGCGCCCGCCGCCGCCGCCACCGAGACCCCCGCCAGCGAGTTGGCGAACGCCGAGTCGGCCGAGTTCTCGCGGCTGTGCGACACGGACGGCGACTTGGAGCCCGTCGACGGCGGCGTGAAGAACGAGTTGGGCAGCTTGCGCATGTGCATCGGCTTCTGCAGGGGCCGCTTCGAGTTGGGCTTGAGCACTATTTCGAACAGGGCTTGCAGCTCGGACTCGGTGTCCCGTTCCACCACCACCTCCTGCTGTTTCTCACCACCGTCCGGATTTAACGACATTTTGCTTTTCGACGGGAGCACACGGTCACACAGAATAATATCGTCGGCGGGCGGGAGTAGACGAAATAAAAATGTATTACAAAATAAAAACTAAAAATAAACAAACAAAATAGGGTCTCCCCGCCCGGAGCGCGAACGTCCCTCCCCGAAGCGCCTCTTGAGCCACACTGCCTGATGATGGCGTTTCGAGAGGCTGGCAGCAACAAGGGGGCCGTGTCTTCCACGGCCACAGAGAGAGGAGAGAGGAACAGGTGAACTGGGGGACGGCTCTGCCAACCTCGGCTGCTCAACTGCCAGAGAATATCGCGACAAACACACCAACAGGAGCCCATGTCTGATCAAAATTCATTTCAAGATCATTTAAAGATATTTTGTTTTAGAGAAAAGTGGTAAAAACTGTGCTTGAAAGGGTTCAGAGAAATGAAAACTCAGCTGAGAATTTTGGGGCTGGATACTTTTCCCGGCAGGCACTGATCACATTCACATTGTGATTCGGAGTCGGAGTGTTTTCGAAGGTTTTCGTGTGAATAAGCAAAGCAGTTGACGTTTGAGAAATTCAGTCCACTTTCATTTGTCAGCCTCCACGTACAACGCGCTGCAGACATGGCGATCGGTACTAACGAACTCGTTGCAAAAGCAGAAGATATTGCCGATCAGGTGAGAATTTAATAATCATTGTCTTTAATTAGAGTCATTTTTCCCTCCTCTGAGATGTGTACGAAATACTTTAGTAGTTGATTCTGACTTGAGTTAAGGTTACCGACACATCTGTGGCAACGCCAGCTGTCTTCTGATGTCCACTAGTTTTAAGTAGGTTAATGACAGTTTACTAGGAAAATATGCGAGTAATGTTTAATTTTGGTCTATGCAACCCTTAAATCAGTACCCAGTGCTTCAGACTTGCAATCTTCGATTCTGAGGTGCTAGTCATGTTCTTCAGTCCAAGGCTTTCTCTTCTGTATACGTTTGTCATCTTGTTATGGTCATTAATTACGATGTCATATTTCTGATAGTTAGTATCCAACACGGGAGCGCTTTTGATTTTATAGGAGACAAAATATTTAACTTCTTTAAAACACTCTCTGCCATAATTTCTGGAAGTTTCTTGACACCTTGTCACTGCTGACCTGGCACCCAAACATTGGCTGTCGAACATTTAGAAATTAATAATCAACTTCCTCTAATATTCATTAGGATCCTTTGTTTTTGGTATTGTCTATTGTTATATTATCTCTTCAACTTTGTAAGTGTCAGCATGAGAGAAGGGGTTTTCTTGTAAGGGTTTACACATTGAACTGATATAAATTTTCACTTCCATCTGTTCATTAGGGCATTAGGTTAGAGCTCTGAGTATGTTTACTTGATAGACATTGGCCCATCATGAAAATATACATTAAACAAATCTCCAATTATCCTTGATTTAAAAAAATTATGATACAACTAAATAAGTAATTTTTTGTATTTGTATTTTGCAGGTGTTAAGATATAAAAGTGTTTTACCTACTATAGCACGGTTGTGCCTCATTTCTACATTCCTTGAAGATGGGTTACGCATGTGGTTCCAATGGAATGAGCAGAAGGATTATATGGATATGTCATGGGGCTGTGGAAAATTCTTGGCTACAGTTTTTGTGCTTATTAACCTTGTTGGACAGCTCGGAGGATGTGTGATGGTTTTAGGCCGCTACAAAGTGCCCTATGCTTGTGGTATTTTGTTTTTCATTGTTGTACTGCAGGTGAGACTTAAATTCTATCATCTATCTAATTGTTGTTTGGTTTTGATGGAATTATGAAGACTATGCTCTCACCTTACAGACTTTCGCCTACAGCATTTTATGGGATCTCCAGTTTCTGTTCCGTAACTTGGCTCTTATTGGCGCTCTTCTGTTGGTGCTTGCTGAGAGCAAAGTGGAGGCAAGAAGTTTATTTGCTGGTGTTCCATCTCTTGGTAAAGCCTCTTGGGATATTCAATTGAATTTCTTGATTTAAAACTATGATCAATGAAATTCAAGAAAAGAAATAATGTATTTTTTATTTTTTTTTGGGTACAGGTGACAATAAACCTAAAAGTTACCTTCAGTTGACAGGACGTATTCTGATAGCTTTTATGTTTATTACTCTGTTGCGTTTTGAAATTTCATTCCTGCAGGTTTGTTGTGTTTTCTCTGTTTTGTTTTTTGTCACTTTCTCAGCAGGCAATGTAACTTTGATTATTATAAACTGTGTGGTTTTGACTTTCAGATAGTTCAGGATATTTTGGGCTCTGTATTGATGGTCCTTGTTACAATTGGGTACAAGACAAAACTGTCTGCTCTGATTCTTGTTCTTCTTCTGTCTCTGCTCAATATCTATCATAACGCATGGTGGACAATTCCAGCTCACAGACCATTAAGAGACTTCTTGAAGTATGACTTTTTCCAGGTATTGAAAGAATTTGAGACGCTTATTTGTATTGAATTTTTTAAAATTGGAAAATAATTTTAGTATGGTGTTGCCCATGCTTGTAGTCATTAAAGCTGTTTTAATTAATAAATTTTAATTTTTTTTACAGACTCTGTCTGTTATTGGTGGTCTTCTCATGATTGTCTCACTCGGACCCGGTGGAGTGTCCATGGATGAACACAAGAAGAAGTGGTGAGAAGTGTGTTTGGCAAGGAAAAACTGTTGTAGAGTTAATGGTGTGGCTATGACACAGGACTGAGTTGATTTTTTAAAATAAAGAGTGTTGTCAGGTATATGCAGGTTGCTAACTTGTCAGCAAAACGTACCTACTGTCTCCCTTCCATTTCATCTTTCTGTTGTTTGTGATAAACTGACTTAAGTTGAATGTTCTCCTCTTTGAATCAAAGAGGAATTGAATGACTGTGACATAATGTGTGCAATGTGTAAATAGTGACTGGATCCTTTATGGTGGAGATCTGAATTACAGGCATCACTTGAATAAGAACAGCATATTTCTGCCTGTTTGTAGGCTCTCTGGAAGGTTATACTCAAGCACAGCGAATTGTACAAAAAGGCACCAAGGCTAGGATGAAAGAGCTGTGTGAATTTTGATTGTTGTAAGATGTTAACTATGACAAATTTAATGAAATTCCTACATGTAGTTGTGTTGGAGATTGTAAATCATGTTTGTGGGACAAATGCTGAAAATAGCAAATTTCTTATATATTTTATGCCATCTGAGAAAGCAAGTGTTGTGGCTCTATATTTTTTATTTCTGTTAAAGTTAAGGGAAGAAGCTAGGTTTTTATGGACATTTTTTTTCTAGCTTGTGAAGCTGCTAAACTGCATGTGTTGTCAATTATAATTTTTTACCTCAGAATCCCTCACTATGTTGTAATTTTGGTGAAATTTTATGTTTAAAAATAATAATAATTGCAAATGTAACATCTGTTCATGGGAGGATTCCCCTGGTAAAAATTATCATAAATTTCACATCAAGCTATCATGGTTGGATAATTTTGTTACTTAGTTTTTCTTCTTCATTATTCTTGATGTCCTGATTTTATTTTGATACTTGGGTCAGATTTTAAGAGGTTATATTTAAATGAATTGTTTCTTCTGGGCTCTCAATTTTCTTGTTAGTAATGCCCTTTATATTCTTAAAGGGAGTATATAATTTGTTGTTTGAAGCCACATAAGGCACTTCTCTGTACTTGAAAATTTACCTATCTGTCTCCTTCCTGTCTCCTTGAATTCTTGTCCATGGTTACCTGATGGTTAGTCATATTTGCTTCAGACTACAAGTGTTGTCCAAGACTGACTGAATTGTATTCAAAGTAATGGAAATAAAACTTTAGCTGCCTCTACTTGCCCTTTAATGCATGATGCCCTGTGCCATTGTCTGGCCGAACCTTTTTGTAAAGTTACTTAAACATTATTTTTCCAATTGCTCACCTATAAAATATGTAGTTCAATTCAATTAAGTTGCTTATTTTATCATTATTTTACAATTACTTTTTCATTTTCTCGTGGTATCAATTTTATGAGGAGTGTTGTAGCAAAAAGTTTTTTTGTTTTGTTTTTTTCAATGACTGATAAACATGGGGAATGTCAATATCGTATCCCTCTAGGCATGTCTTAGAAGATAGGCATGGTTCCAAAAAGTATAGTAGGTGTTAACTATTTTCCTATGCCATCATGCTTTCTCCAAATCCAACAATAAATGGTTGTGATATCTTAATAAATCAAGCTGAGAACAACAGTATGTATTTGTCTTTTTCATTTCGAATGAGAGCTTCAATAAATAATTTGTCAACCTACAGCAAAGTCTTGCAGCTACCACAATTTAAACATTCAATTTGGTGCAACAGTATGGAAAGATCCTCTGAGATTATTTGCCAACGAATTCGTAACACCGAAATAAGCAATATCCCGTCACACCAATCACCAACAAAGCCGAAGTTAGGTTTAGCCATCGAGGTTCAAGTTATGTGGAACGTACTATAAAGTTCGTCTGCGCGTCGTCTGCTTCGTTTTCCGTGTCCCTGTGTATTGCATCAACGACAACTTCGTTTTTAAAGTTGATCGGTTACGTTTTGGTTCATAGTGTCATTCCGTTTCGATCATCTGAACTGCATCTCTTTCAAGTCTGCTCCAAGACTTGTCTTGCAGTCTGCTTGCCCGTTTGGATCAAGTCTAACCAAAAATTCTCTTGAGATCTGAGAAGTGTGAGGTTTTAGTCTTCAATGGCTAGTAATGGTGAGTTATTTAAAATATCGCATTATCTGTTTTCAAAATATTTTTTGATGAGCAATTAAACTATGTGGTTTTTCCAACTCCAGGTTGTGTAGAATGCGGCACGACTATTTTAGATTTACCGGAAGAGGTTTCAATCCTTATATTTTCATTTTTGTCAGCGTCTGAGCTGGGGGACAGTATTTCTAAAGTATGCACTTTGTGGAGAGATTACTCAAAAGCGTTCCAGCTCTGGAAACGCTTGGATTACACTGTAGATGGTAAGAATAATCGGACTCAATTCTCATTGAAGTTTAAAAAAAATTACTTCGCTTCACAAAATTCTGATGGGTACAGGAGTTTTAAGCAAGAGAGAACAGATATCAGTCTTTCAGACTGCATCAGCATTTCGAAGATTAACTTTAAAAGACGGTACAAGTTTGGGGTGTCTTTTGCCGCTTCTCTTCTGCAATTGCTCGAATATTCAAGAATTGGTCATATGTGGTGAGGACATGGATCCAGGTGTTCTTAGGAGACTTGCTCAGTAAGTTTTCTTTCTTTTCAATTGTTGTTTTGTTTTAGTTTCAAATCATTGAACAAAGTTTACTCATTTATTTGTTATCCACCTCAATGATTTATTAAATTTTGTAGACATTACAAAGGTTCCATATTCTCACTTACTCTTGAGGGAATGGAACTCAACAATAGCTGGTACTCAGCAATATCAGATTTAGCAAAAGGTTTGAATTCACTGACCTTAAGAGCTGTAAGTGTAAAATTTGCAAGTATACAAAAGCATTTTAAAGAATTAGAGATCCATTTACTACTATTAACAATAATTTTTATTATTTGTTTGGGAATGAAACCTTAATTCTTTCCTCTTAATTTTTCACAAAAATATTATTACTCAGACTAATTCCATTCTCTCAATAATCTTGAGCATGATTCATTAATTTATGGAACAGCTTTGCTGTCCAGTTCTCCTTGATGTTTCACTCCTCTGCTTGGGTTCCAGGATTGTTGTGTGTGGGCTATGGGTCTTCTGTCAGTTGAATGCACAGCTCTTACATCCTTACGATTAACCAGCTGCCGTCAAACTGTAGACCAAAGCCGTCAGATGCAAGGAGTTAAGCGAATGCTCCGCTTACTACCTGATGGCCTACAGACATTACAGCTAGGAGCCCACATCTCACCCAATGCAGATATTGTTCTTGCAATAGGGGAAAAGCGAAGGTTTGGAAAACAAGTGAATGATTTGAAAAAATGAAATTACTGCTTTGTTTGACAGTTCTGTTTGACATATTTAGGATTGAAAACTTAATCTTAGAAGATTGCTGTGAAGTTTTGGATAAAGATTTGCTCAATCTTCTGAGCTTAGGACAGCTCCAAAACTTGCAACTTTGGCGAGCTCACAGAGTATCTTCAGAAGGCCTGTTCAATTTCATTAACTATTCAAGATTTCCATGTCTACTTCATCTTGACTTGTTTGATTGTCCGAATCTGAATGATGATGTGTTGCAGGAGATTTCTATTAAGTAAGCCACATTTTTATCCCATAGACGTCTGTTTTCTTCTAACTTCTAAACAGATAATATTTCATTACCTTTGTTTGACTGATTCTTATTATTTTACTTTTTTTTCTTTCTTTTTCAGATGTCGTAATTTAAAAACTTTGGATATTAGCAGCTGCCATTTGCTAACTGATTACGGAATAGCAAGTGTTTTTCAGTTCTGCTCAGAGCTTCAGACCTTAAGAATGAGCCATCTCCCACAGCCCACTGGACATGGATACCTTGATCAACTACCACAACTTTTACCAAAACTGATTTACCTCGACGCCTACAACTGCTGCAACATACCCTCTGATCTTCTGGAAGGCCTAGAAAATAACAAACTGATTGTCATGTCTGGAAGGCGAGGTCGAAGACGTTAAACGTGTGTAGAAAAAATCGAAACCTGCTCAATAAATGTAATATCAGAAGAAGATGGCTTGTTTTGTTTACAATATCCCTTTAGCCAAACAACAACAAAAACACATAAAACAAGAGAAATTATTAACACGAAATGAATTCCGTGTGAAGTGGGAAACTCGTTCTTTACTTGCAAACCCCTGTCCGCCCTTTCATCTCAGAGTAACGATTTGTACTACGCGCGGCCGGTGAAGTAGTTACGTACCGTCGCGAGCCACAGATGGCAGCACAGTTGCGCCCTACCTAACCTCACGCACCTTTCCACCGACACGGGACTTAGAATATTTCTGGTAGATCTGTTAATTTAAGGCTGCCGATTTCAAATATGTTAAAATGATGCACTCCCGTGGCTTTGAAATCCATTTCTCACAATGGCTACGCGGACTTAGAATGAAACCAGCGTTTCCGCTGTAGAACGGTATGAAAATGGTATACAGAAAAAACAGTAATAATTAAAAAGAAGGATAGCAACCGAAACAATTATCTCCGCACCAAGCCCGTCACTAAAAAGAAAAAAAATATTTTTCGGCTCAAAAACGTGCCAAGCTCTCTGGAACTCTAGTTTCGCTTTTAACTCCGCGCCGCGAACATTATTCGCAGTGCCCGGCAACTTGTTGAGCACTACTACAGTCAAACTCACTGTCCCGGGCCGAATCCGAAGGTTAGGTTTTCGTGTTACTGGTAATAAAAAAACATAAATGCAACTCCAATTTCGAATGGTTGGGTCGTTTTTGTAAAGTAAATCTGTAATACAAGTGATTCTACAAGCTGAGATACGGTGACGATATCAAGTAAGGTTAGTAATTAGTAAACAACACTTTCCAGTGCTTTCATTTTTTTCGTCCTAACACTTTTAAACTTCATCTCCAATTCTTTCAAGTCTCAGAGCAAATGTGTCATATCATTTCAGGATTATTAATGTACCTGGTGGCCTTAAAGACTTTTCACTATAATTTCGGATTTGGAACCACTGGAACTGAGCAAGTGATTAAGGCTCCAACAATATATGAACTATCCATGTTAAAACTAGACGTATTTGTGAAATTGGTCTAACTATTAGCTATTACTGAAACAAGTTTTATGACAAGACATTTTACCAGATCGTCGAAACGTAATGGAAATAGTTTTGACCTTCTTCACACTTTCTTGTCAATATCTCATGAACAGGTAAGATTTCACTTTCATTTCCTATTCAAAGTGATCACATTTGTCCCTGTTTCCTTAAATATATTTTGTTTTTCTGGCGTATCAATTACGATTTTGCTATCCCCCAAACCACAAAACTTACTTTTAGAGCATAAGGACCACTTTGATCAGTCCGAGTCTGAAGGTAACGAAATGAAAGTGTAGCTCTTTAATGAACCATCGTTTGTCAAGATACCTCACACCGTTCATGAGATATAAACAAAATCGTGTGAAAAAGGTCAAATCTATTTTTGTTATGTTACGGCGCCCGCATTAAATTGCAGTGTGAGATTGTTTGAAGCCATGAGGTAGTTTAACTATATTGAAATACTATAGTAATACTGGAAGCATTACATAAAAGTACCCTTTTCAAATGTGGAACTTGAATACTTCAAAGGTAATTCAATGAAGATTTTTAGATTAGTTTCATATGGCCTTCTCAGAAGGAGTAGAGAATTCTTTAGAGCAAAACCTTTATAAGTGGAGGGGTCAACAACTTTGCATATTCAGTGTACAGGCTTGCGGTAATCAGTTCAATATTCAACCATATTCACCCATTTTCAGCAGTATTTCGCCTAAAATCTAACAATATTTTAGCCTCACTTTCTCATATTTCACCCAAATTTAGAAAAACGTAACTCAAATTTACGAAAATTTCACCGATATTCATAAATATTCAACCGTACTCAAGTATTCGGTGTACACGAAATCCTAAAGTTATAAGTAAGTGAAGAAGTTCACAAACCAATTGTACGTTGTGAGTATTTATTAGAAGTTCTTTCAGTTGTTAGTTTGCTGTGCCATATTTCAAATGAAAAAACATGGTTTCAAAATTTGTCTGTATGGCATATCCATGCAAACATGAAAGTAATAAATTAATTAATTAACTAATTTACTAACTAAAATGTACTAACACTTGTCTAGAATTCTAAAATTTCAAATTTTTTAAGTTACTGCTGACAGCTCAAAATTTGGCCAAACTTGTGAACTTGTACAAAAAGTCTGAAACATCTCGTCCTTACAAAATAGCATCCCATTCTCCTGCGAGGAACCTTCTCTCAAGCTGGACTGCAGTCGTCACTGTGCCTCTGCTTTCAGGCCGGGCTGCGCGCCCCGGGTCCCTGAGAGGGAGGATTCGCTGGCCGAGCTCCTGACCAGCTGATGACTGGCTGCCGCGCGTAACGTTTCCACGGAACAGAGGAGCCCTCAGCTGTTCCCGGCTGTACCTTACGCGCTGTAGCCGGTTGTGCCCGCCGTCGCCATGGAGTGCAAAGTCTGCCTCGAGGAGCTCGACCAGGCCGCTCGCGTCCCCAAGACCTTGCCGTGCGGACACACGGCGTGCCTGCAGTGCCTGCAGCGGTGCGAAAGGAGGGAGTGCCCGACGTGTCGCACGGTGAGTCCAGCCCGCAATGTGCTTTTAGGACTTGGATTGCCAAGGGGGTATTAACATAGGAAAATTTTGTTCAGAGTATTTGATTTAACGTAGTATGCGGGCGCGTGTTAATAAGCGAGGGGTCTATCCATTACGCTTGTAATCTTGTGTACACCTTGTCCGATAATGAATGGCAATCACATCCGAAAAAATTCCTCCTTTCGTTGCTGTTCATGCTGGTTGGGGTTTTCCCTCATTTAAATATGGTAAAAACGACCTCAATTTCAACTTTTTTTTCGAAAATTTTACCGGAAAATGTTGGCTATGTCATGTAATCGGTAATCGCGTGCACGCTCCGGAACTGGGTGATGGACCCCGTGGGAATCCCCCTGTCTCCAGGACCTTAACACGCCCCTGATAAGACGCCGGGATTACACTAAATTTTGACCATTCTAGAGCGTACTTCGCCATTTTGTAACGGGTATCACTGAGTTAAAACCGGATCAGGTGCGCAAGGTATTGTGGATGTGATTACTCGCTCACCGACAGCTGATCTCTGCCGTCAGAGGACGTTTCGCCCGAAACGCTTCAGTGCACCTGTGGAGAGAGTTGAGAGAGGGAAGTTTTCTTGAATCCGTTCTTGTCCACAGGCCTACAACGTGGTCCCGGAGTCTCTCCCCAACAACTTCGCACTTCTGGAGCTGATGGAGCAGCAGGACAACTTCCGGTGAGCAACTCATGACTATTGCAATGCGAATCGAATTTTTTGGGGGTTCGAATCGAATTTCTTTAAGTCTCCTTATCAAACCGAATCCGACCAAATAATTTCTAATCGAATCTTCCTGAATGCGCACGTGAATCGAATCGAATCCAATTTTGACCACCACAAATTAGATTTACTAAAAGAATTAAAATTACGCTTCAAAATAAAGTCTGGTGGGTCTTACACATCTTTGCAAATGCGCACGGGCGAATCTTAGCTGATTGGAATCTTCGATACCGGATCATAACCGATTTGGAACCGAATCGAATTTGCCTTCGATTCGATTTCAAACCATTCGCACTACATTACTCATGACTGCAGCTGGCTTGTGCCGAGGCTGTGCCGCGGGTAACTCGAGCATGTGTTCTGCCCCCGCAGGATCCCCCGCGGCTGGTGCTCGGACTGCCGCGCCGCCGCCGAGCGCCGCTGCCTGGACGAGCACGCCGTGCTCAACGCCAGGGCCGCCGAGAGGATGCTCAAGGAGCAGGTGCCCGCGGGCGCGCTGCAGGAGGCGGCCGCGCTGCTCCAGGACGTGCAGTGCCAGGGCGAGGAGGCCCTGCACGCCCTCACGCTGCTCTCCGCGCCGTCCTGGGACCTCAGCCTGCGCGCCGGTGGCCGTCAGCTCAACGGCACCCTGGCCAACACCGACAATCCCCTGATCAAGGCCCTCTGGGTCGTGGTGGCTAGGAGTGCTACGCTCACTCAGGTAGGCAAGGCTACCGAGAGGGTTGCCTCCGTACCGATATTGTGTATGTTAGTGCAGTTGGTGGTTATATTCAAATCACATCTCCAGACAAAACCTACAGAATGTCCGGCCAAGGGATTTAATAAGAAAGCATAAAAATAAGATTTTTGTTGTACAATGCATAGGAAGAAAAATTGTCGTAGTATAATGAGCGCAATATGTGTGTGCAGAGGGGAGCAGATGGTCCCGCAGGAGATGGCCCCCCACCTGCAGCTGCGCGCCCTCCCGCTGCAGCCCTGGACCCCCCACCTGCCGAGGCGCCGCCACCGCGTGAGATGACTGTGCGAGACCTCAGCCGGAGTGCACCCGGCGCCCGCCAGGAGGAGAAGGCAGCCGCGCTGCAGGAGGCGCAGGGGGTGAGTGTCCAGCACCAGCCCGCCGGGGCGCCGCCGGGGCGCCGCCGGCACGTCTTGGGCGGGACTGCGCACAGCAGTGGGGTTATATCCAGCGACATACAACCTACAACCTAATGGAGGTCCCTCATTGGCCAATTCGCTCCACGAGTCATTTGTTTTGGGCGAATTGACCAATCAGGGACCTCGGTTAGGTTGTAGGGTGTACGTCGCTGGATATACCCTGGGGTACTTCTGCAAATCGGTTAGCGAAGGCTGGCCGCCCCCGCCTCGTGAGTCCCCCAGCTCACCCGCTGCTTGCGTCGCGCCGTGATCGAGCACGGCACGCGGGCTACCGAATGCTGCACTTTTGTGTCAAGCAATGCCACTTAGCAGAGGGGTAGATATGGACAAAATAACGGAATTGACCCGTATAGGCATAGAAATTTCCCCTGGGAACGTTTTAATAAGTAGGCCTATGAGCTATTACGAAAATGAATTGGACCAATTATTAAAATGATCGATAATCGCCTCAACGCAATGATGTGTAATTGATAATCGGTATCCCTTTTGATTAATTGTTTAATATCAAATAATAGGTTAAATTGATTAATTGTGGAAATCGATTAATCGACGATTATCAATTAATTCTCTATAAAAATGTAAGCCATTTTTCGACGCTACATAGGGTAGGGTAAGGGTTTGTATTTGTTCACAGCCCCTTCTAAACAACTGAAAAACCAAGGGCAGTGAACATTTTCTGTTTGAGGGGCGTCATTTTCATACATTCAAACTAAAAACAAATTTTGGAACTGCCGAATTCTCATCAATAGAGACGTTTGAAAATTGCCTTTGAATAAAACCTAACTCAGGTGGCGTCAAAAAACGATTTTCCTTTTTACAGTGTTGACCTTAAAACCACATGCTGGAAATCCGAGTGTGCGAATGTCGCACACTTGTAGGTGTGTGAATGTTCATTCGCACACTTGTGGGTGCAACTTTTTAACTCCCTTTTAAAATATAACTTCTGAGGTCAGCATCATCTCCGGTGCAAAATTTACTTTCAAACGAGCTCGCATGTGATAGGGTTGAGATTGTTACTTTACCGTGGACACGCCCTTAAATACAACTTCAGACATTTGATTTGATGAACATACCCACTTCAATATAAATCGAAACACTATCATGACTGGTCCTAAAAATCTGGGCGGGTGCTCATCAAATTCAGTGCAATTGTTTCTATCGACTCTGTACATCGAAAGCAAATCAAAATGTTTCGGTCCCAAAATTCCGAAGCAAAATGCGTTGTTTGGGGCATTTTTGGGGGCATTTTTTGGTGATTTTACGGCCATATTGGCTAGAAATATTGGTCACCGGTAAAATCCAAGCGAAAAGTTTTGTTCCTTGCACCCCTCCACGTCGGAAACCAAAGTGCTGAGATCTTGGCTCGAAAACTCACTGCTTGAGGTAAAATACCCAAATCCATGTTTTTAGTCCCGAATTTTCCCTAAGCTCTAAGCCTAAGCCCTAACTCAGCCAATAAATTTTTTCCGGACCAACAAAGTACTTTTTTTCTCAACATTTTAGGTGTGTAACATTCCTCCCTCAAAATAACAGAATGGTCGGAGGGGGTCACGGCGAGAGGTGGCTTTTCTTATTTGATGCTGCTCTTTAGAAATGGGTTCTTTGGACTTTAAAAATGATGTTAGAACAACAGAAGTGATTTGCCAAAAGTTTCCGATGTCACAATTGATGCCAGCTTTTACCCGTTTCCGACCAGAGTGCGCCGCCAGAAACCGTTAAACAGTTACAGTAAATGTTAATAACCGGTAATCGATGTAATCGATAATCGAAGCAGTTGTATCAGTTGTTAATTATATCAATTATTAATAAAGTATCAATTATATCAATTTTAATCAATTAACGATCACAACAATTAAAATCATGCACTAAAAAATCGATAAAAAAAAGACAATTAAACCAGTTAACCAATTAATCGCACACGCCAAGTATACGCTTTGCATTGAAAAGGAAAAAATAAGCAATTTCAAAAGTTTCAGTTCTATTTGGAACTCTAAATTCTACAGCATTACGTTTTCAGCCAGTTCATCGAGGGTCCCCTGAAAGTAGGCAACCTAAACGTGTTGCCCCTACCTCAGCTGTAAGGGGTCGTTCACATATTACGCAACGCCACTCTGTTGGTTTTCACCCCCACCCTTCCTCCATGTTACTGACGGGAATAAAACGCCCCCTCCCCCTGCTCCCCTGTAACGCAACATTTCCGCTTTTTTATTCGTTTGGTAAAAGTAATCTCAGATCACAGAAAATTATAAAAATAAAATTTGGTTTTTCAAGAGGTAGGTTTTTATTAATTTTTCAATGCATTATTATGGAAACCCATTTGCTAGTTCCATTTTTACTCACTAATGGATCACTGGAAATGGAATAGTCACATTTCTCGCCCGTAATGGGCGAAGCATTTTTTCATCACTCTGTAAAAGTGACGTTCACTAAAACGACTCAAATCGAGTCTTTTCTGGTCTTTTGAAATCGCTCCAGTAGAGTGGCGTTTTGATGATTTGACTCAAAAAGAGTCATCAAAGTGACTCTAATAGAGCGATGTTTATCGATCTCGCTCTCCCATTTTCAGTGAAGTGTTACATAACACCCGTGACCCCCCCCCCCTCCCCAAAGTAACGAACTATATCAAAAAGCTAACGAGTTACGGAATATGTGAACGACCCCTTAGGAAGATCCGCCCCTGAGACTTGCTGAATCTGAATGAGAGCACAGGTGCTCAGCCGTAACAACCGTAGGGCGCCATGGCCCCTGGGGTAGGCGGACTCGTCGAACTGGACTGTACTGTGTGTGATTCCAAGCCCAAATAGAAATCTGTTGTTTCTTGGTAGTTAGTGTTCCCTTCAGGTGCTTCAGGGAGTTGCTATGTTCGGATAGGATTAAATGTTTCCAGGAATTGTTTGCAGTGTTAGTGATGTATAGTATGCCTCCAAGCGATCAGACACGTTTTAAGCATGTTGTGTTCTGTGTTGGACAACAGCGCGAGCAGTCCCTGCCCCGCTGTGCTGCGCGCCCGTGCTCCCCGAGTGACTCTGTGTCCTGCTGCAGGTGGTGCGGCTGGTCGGGGTGTGGTGCCACAGTGACCCCGCCTGGAGCCTGGAGCTGCTGCAGCGCGCCGCCCCCACGGTGGAGCGGCTGGAGATGAACGGCCCCCGCGAGCCCCACCTGCGCGCCGTGCACGCCATGCCGCGGCTGCGGAGGCTGCGGGTGGAGTGTGATGAGGGCGCCCTGGACGCTGCGCCCCCCGAGCTGGGCGCGCTGCCGCCGGGACACAGCGGCCTGCGGTGGCTCCGCGTGTGGCGCCTCCCCCGCGCCACCCTGCAGGCCCTGCTGCAGGCCCACGGCGGCACGCTGGAGGAGCTGGAGCTGGAGGTGGGCACGCCGGGGAAGCAGGAGTGGCCACGCAGCTGCAGCGACCTGCACTCCCTGCTGGAGCAGTGCGGGCTGCGCGCGCTCAGGAGGCTCGTGCTGCTGAGGGGGCTCTACAGACACATAGACAAGGGCTGCAGGGGGCAGCGCGCGGCGGTGCGGGCCGCGCTGCCGGGGGTGCAGCATGTGCTGTGCAACGTGTGTTACGATGTGCAGCCGGAGGAGCCCTAGCGGCCGCGCCGGGCTGCAGTGAGGCCCGCGCGCTGCACTGCCGCGTCGCGACGCTCCAGCATCACGCGGACCCCCGGCCGGGCCGACCTGCGAGCCACCGCGGCCGCCACGGGGACGTGACGTGAGCCGCGCCCGGATGCCGCGCGACGGCTTCTACTGTAAGGCACATCTCTCATCTCATCGGCCAACTGTATGACGACTGCGTATTCTTGTAAGCTTGTACGTGCTGTGCAGCAGCACTTGCATTGTTAATATATCTCAAAATTCAAGTCGTATTGTACGTTACTACTTGACCTAAATTGAACCTTTCATTACGGCGAGGGGGCCGCGACTCAACCAAACTGTGTTTACAGATTGCATGATTATGGTGGATTGCACAATTTAATATGTGAATTAATTTGCCATTTCTTACGTTTTTGAGCCTTGTAGCCTGAATGCTTCACATATACGGGGTGTTTCCGTTTATTTGGGTCAAAAGTATAGGGTGGGTATGCATGAACGATCATTTTTGAACGGTATAGTAGTCAAACAAAGGTGGATAATTAGGTTTTTGTAATTCGGTCCTCCGCGTGGAAGCTCTGTCAATTCAAATGTATACATGGTATACTTTATATAAAGTATACGTGGCATGTATACTTCAAATAATGTATACATACCATGTACGCATTAGGGCGTGTCGTTTTTAATGCTGATTCCAGATCTGACCTCGTTTTTGCGATCAGACGACTCCTTCATGACCCTACCGGGCGTTTTATGCGAAAAAGCGGAGTTTTTGTACTTCTTAAGACTTTTAGGCCCCCAACCCCAGCTCAAACCGTCGGGTTGGCTAGCGCATGGTCGAGTAGTCACCTCCGGGAGTAGAGACAACCTTTGTAGCTCGGCCGAGCCACCGGACACCTTGTATGTGTGTCCTAGACCTCAATTTACATGATTTTTTTTAACGAAAAATTCGCGTTTTTATGATATTTTTTTTTCTTTTCTCGGTGTTTTTGACGACCCAGCCGGTCTGTATCTTGACCAATGGTGGTAAAAAGGAGTACAGGGGTAGGAAGAACACAACCCAGCCCCCAGCCCCGGGCTGGGTAGCGCAGGGGGAGGGGGAAAAGGGGTGGGGAGAATCCCCTAAAATCGGCCCAAATTAGCTGCCTGCCGTGCGCCTTAGAAAAACTGTAAGGGCGTGCAGGTCTTAGCTCAGCAAGTGTTTTTACCACTAGCCTACCCAGGACTCACCACGGGGAGGTGCCTGCACATCGAGTCCCGCCCGCCCGCCCACCCGGGCTTTGCTTTTACCTAGCGCGGCGGTTTGAACGCCGCCTTGCTGGTGAACTTTCGCATTTCTTCTCGAGCTGAGACTCTCGTTCTGATCAGGGGCGTATAAGAAGTTTCCAGCGGTGGGGTGTGCTCTGACGGGCTGAACCCCTTGCCACTCCTTCCTCCTTTTTTTCCCACAGGTAGCTGGGCTAGGCCTGGAAGCAATTTGCACGCCGCGATGAACGGTTATTGGAATGACCTCAGAAAATACACGCACATCTGATCCAAATTATGCTGTAAATTACTTGATTCAATCGGATTTTTAGTAAATTATTGTGAATTATTTCGATTTATTCCAAATTATTGGAAATAAACTTAAGTTAATGCCAAATAATCACAACTATTCCAATTCTTTAAAAATTCTTTTCAGACACAAATTTTGGCCTGAAGTTGAAAGGGTGGCGTAAAACATAGATTATTGTGATTATTTGGCATTAATTTAATTTATTTATTTAATTTAAAAGGCTTCCTCCCGTTTTCTGTGGTCTTTTCTCACCTACATTGGTCTTCTCTTACATTTTCCAGGGTAATTACCTTATAATTTCTCGGTCTTCCCTCAAGTTTTCCGGTCTTCCATAATGTTTTTCGGTTTGCCCCTACCATTTGTGGGCCACGGTTTTATTGGTCGTCGGTTTTCTTTGGTCTCCCTGGTGGTCTTCCCGGCCTTTCCAGTTTTCCGGGCGGCCGAGGTGGCCGGTGTACGCGCTCAAATCTGCTAGTTGCGGATGCGGACCCCTCGTTCACAACGCCGTTATGGAACTGTGTGATCTCCGTGTGCCTGTTTAACACTCAGTATATTGTTCCATATCGTCTACCGTTACTTTTTCTTCAAAATATGATTAATTAAAAATGTAATAATTCAGATAAGAAATTAACATCGAAGAAAAATAAACATCAACAGGACCCATACTGGTTGCCATAAAAACAAAAACAAGATGTAATCGGTCGCGCCGAGGGGGAGGTCACTTCGAAAAATCATTGTACAGACCCCAAAAAAATCATTTAAAAAATCAAAAAAAATCAAAAAAATCAAAATAAAATCAAGTAGAAGGTTGCATAAAAATCCGAAAAATCGAGAACAAATTAACTCAAAACTGAGAAAAATGGGAACAAAACGAGAAAAAACACAATTTTTTAAAAAGTAACATATTATTTCTTTTTTATCTCGTGAAAAATCAACAGAAAAATCAAAATCAAAAATCAAAAAAATCAAAAATCAAAAAAATCATTGTACAAGTTTTATATGAGTGATCCCCCCCCTCGGGTCGCGCACACCTATGCCACTAAAGGTGCCTCCACAATCAATAATTCATCGAGAGGAGACAGAACGAAATTTTGGGTACCAGGAATTTAATTCCTGCTTCCCCCTGCGCTCGTGCTCTCTGGGTAGGCCGCCACCTTCACACGAGTGCTTGGCGGGCTGGCCTATCCAGTTTGTCGCAGGCGTTCCGCGCCTCGGTAACTGCCATTGTGGGGGCGCCGTAACAACCTATTATGAGAGCCTTTTCATATGTTGCTCTCTGAAATACCTTATGAAAAACCACACCATATAACCACACCATCAATTTACGTTAAAACGGGAGACAATATGAAACAGAATTTTTAACACGCAACCAGAAAAAAAAAGTTCGAATCAAGAAAATCGGCTTTTAAAAAACGAAGCAAAAGAATGCTGCTTTTAGGGTGTGAGATGAGTAGGCTTCATCGGAACATCTAAAAATTCTAACGCTAACGCATTAAACGGCCCCCTAGGTTTTAAAACTTGCCACAAAATGAGAAAGAACTAAAGTCAAAACTATCAAGAGTATCGAGAACTTGCAATAAACTCAGGAGATACCTTTACATGCCCCAAATCGCACTCATGGAGTATCATCAAAATCCGAATCCGAAAACTCTCCTTTAATTTGTCGAGAGAATTTGAGACATTACAGAAAAATAGACACAATGTCGTGCTTAGGTCATCGTTTAAAGTAAATGCTTTTCAAATCTTTGAGTTGAGAAAAGAGCGAACCAAAATAATACTGGATATATGAAGCGGGGAGCATTGCCGTTTGCTGCTAGCTCCGCCCACGTGGCATGGGGCATGGGTATTGTTGCCTTAGCAACTGATTTTGCACATTGGAATTGAAATTACTCGGATCTGGTCAGACAGTTCGCAATCAGACACAGTTTCAAAATTTTCTAATTTTGCGAACTATTTTCTATTGAAATTTCGTTAGAATCTGTTCGAGAGAAATTGCTGTGGTCTTAATAATCCATTGTCGAGAAAAATAAAACTTTCGGGCAAAAGGAAGAAGGCCCTCAACAGGCCCTTAAAAAAACGCCCAAAAAAGAAAAGAAGTGGAAGGACCTGCAGCAGCGCATCCGGAAGATCGGCAACGACCTTGGCACAAACGACGACGTCACTTAATTGCTCCGGAAAATTTGACATGGTTGCCACAACTCTGGAAAACCGGGAAAACTCAGGGAATTTAAAAACACTCAGGGAAATCAGTGAAAACTCAGGGAATTTGAAAAACAGTCAGGGAAAATTTGAAAGATCACTGGCGCGGCGTCGCGGTGTAACAAAACTGTGTTTTGTTACTCCTAGTATCCCGGAGAACGGTGCTTAAAAATCAGGGAAATTTGGAAGAAAACCGTCTGGAAATCAGGGGAAACTCAGGGAAAATGAAAATGAAAAATTTGTGGCAACCATGTTTGAATTTTGGGAAATCATGTTTTGGGAAAGAAATATTTGGGAACTTATGATTGGGAAGGAAAAAATCGTAAAGATATATAATTGAAAAAAAAAAAGAAAGAAAGAAACTACAAACACGAAATTAATTACGTGTGAAGTGGGAAACTCGTTCTTTACTTGCAAACCACTGTCCGCAGTTTCATCTCAGAGTTATGATTTGTACTACGCGCGGCCGGTGAAGTAGTTTCCGTGGCGAGCCACAGATGGCAGCACAGCTGCGCACATTCCACCGACACGGGACTTAAAACATTTCTGATAGATCTGTTAAGTGATCTTTTAAAAATACTATGGAAGTGACATAAATCATCGAAATAAAGCATATTCATTTAAGGCTGCCGATTTCAAATATGTTAAAATGATGCACTCCCGTGGCTTTGAAATACATTTCTCAAAATGGCCTGAGAAGCTGAGGACGCGGACATAGAATGAAAACACGCAAAATTTGTTGAAAGATCTCGAAATTTTACAATTCAACTCAAAAAATATTTCATACTTCGTAACACGCCCAGCGTTTCCGCTGTAGAACGGTACTTTTCCCATGTTTGTGGGTGTAGTGTGTTCTGAGATGAGAATGGTTTCATGAAAAGTGTGACACAGCACCCGAGACAATACTCGTCCTTGTCACCACGAAAGTGTTGTAAGTAGTAAAGGAACGAGTAAAAATCGAAACAAAATATTGTCACTCTTACAAGTACTGCAAATATAAACACATGAGTGTAAGGGGCTGAGGACGTCGGCGACCCTATTTTCCGGGTCGTTATCGCCCGCTGCCATGAATCAACGACCCATCAACGCCACCTCACGCCTTTCACCGGTCCTTAGCGCCCCGGACTGGGGGCGGGCCTGGGCACTCCCTCCGATTGGAAAAATATCGACCCGTGACGCCGACCCGCCGGCCCGTCCGAGACCTCGGATCTGGTCGCGGGAGCAGCGGCACAAGTAGCCCCCCGCCGGCGCCCCACCATGGTCGCCAACAAGGAGACCCCCGTGTTCTTTGTGCGCCCGGCGTCGTCGGCGGCCTCGGCCGTCGCGGGCGACGGCGACAAGGACATGAAGCTGCGCTGGGTGCCCGTCGGCGTCCTGGACACGCCGCCCATGCTGCGCATCGCGACGCCCATCATCGCCGTGTCGGCGCTGCTCGGGCTGGCGCCGGTGCAGCCGGCATCGCCGTCGACGGCCGCCGTCGCCGCCGACACCAAGGCCACCGACAGGATCGCGGGCCGCGCGCGGCCGCACGTGCTCGTCCGCAGCGTCTGGCTCGAGGTGTACTCCATCGTCATCCTGGGGCTCGTCACCGTCTCGAGCTACTTCGTCTTCAAGGCGTCCGGGGACGAGTCGCTCCGCCTCAACTCGCTCGCCAATGTGCTCACCTACGCCTCGGGCCTGCTCACGGTGAGTGAGGGATCCCGGTCCCGGACCCGGGTCCCCCCAACTCTCCCGGAGAGTGAGCGAGGAGTTTCGCGAGTATTGACGAGTACTCGGCGCGCATGCTTCTTTATTTTATTTTTTTGCGAGGATTAGCGAATCACTCGCGAGTAATTTTTTTCACGTACAATGAGTACTTTAGGGGGGATCCCTCGGTGGAATGGAGTATATTTCGCAAGACTGATTTATGGGAACGCAAAGAGGAAGAGCACGGCCGCTATCGGTTCTGTTTCCTCCTGAGCCGTGATTGGTCGACTCTTTCACCGTCAGCCAATGAGCGCACAGGAGAAGCAGAAGCGGCGGGCGTGATTTTCTTCTCAGTCTAAGGAAGTACCCCCCCCCCTTTTTTTTGGTGCTCAAATGACTCAAAAATTGCTCTTTCCTTTTTCTTCCATTCATCTTCACTGATTTGAAATTTAAGCTCAGTTTAAAATTGCTCTTTACGTTTTTTTCCATTCATTTTCACTGATTTGAAATTTAAGCTCAGTGTAATTCTTGAAACGACGTCGATTCGAGTAAAAATCGATGAAATTCTTCGATCTTGAGTCCAAATCGATGTTGATTTGCCCGTGTATCGATTCAAAAATTACATGATCTCGACTTACGATAGGCTCGACGAATCGCTTCTCACTGGGTATTTTTCTTGAATTTTTTCATGTTGTCATATGTCGGCGGGGTGTGAAAAAAAATCAGAGTAGTTGTGAACCAATTGGAAAATGGTTACAAGAAAAGTAAGACAAATATTTCCGGCTTTTCCCCTCTTGACAAGGGGCGGCCCGTTATTGCGAGGAAGGGTGGACGATGAGGGTGGCGGGGCGGGGCGGGGCGGGGCGGGGCGGAGCGGGGCGGGGCGGGGCGGGGCGGGGCGGGGCGGGGCGGGGCGGGGCGGGGCGGGGCGGCCGCAACAGGCTGGCGCCGTCAATAGGGCGTGAAGTGAAGGGAAGGGCCAACAAGCAACGGAACCCAGCGCCGGTCGATCGATGCTCCGCGGAGAGAGCACCGCGATGGCTTAATTCACTCTGCACTACAAGCACAAGTGGACGTCCCGGGTGCAAAACACACTGTGATCTCGAGAAAAACCGCCGCCGGGGGAAAAGGCGGTACGCCGGACCCAGAAGGCGCCCTCCCCCGCCCCGCTCCACACTGAGAAAAATATCTCTGTAGATTTGCGATTTCTTTTGTAAATCATGATTAACGAGATATGTTGTAAATTTACGACAACCCTTCTTTGCTCGTAATTAAATTTCAAGTTGGTCGATGCGCAGTGCGTGTAATTTTACGAGTTGAATTTGTAATTTTACGACTCCACTTCTTGGTAAACCTAGTATTTTTTCCACGGTGTTGGGGAAGAGGGAGGGGGGATACGGAAATCCGTGGAAATGGATCAGGATGAGGCGGTGCGCTGGGCCGTGCGGGGCTTCAGGGCCTCCACATTACAGGGAAATCAGGAAAATGTCAGGGTCTTCAAACTCTGTCGGGAAAATTAAAGTGCCAGGAAAGTGGACCGGTTGGTGACCATTGGTGACTTGTCGACGGTCAGAGGGTCAGTCCGTGCAGTAGGTAGCCCGGGATAGTCAAGAAATCAAGTATGTTTTGACACGAAAATGTCGCAGGGAAATCGAACACTCTGAAAAATATTCCTAAGGGTTGCGGGAAAATTTTCCATGATAAATTTCGTCAAGTTACAACTTCCATTTGTAATGTTACGATAATTTTTTTTAACACCATGTGTTGTCTTGGTTTTCTTTGACGAGTATATCCTGTCGTAAATTTACGACTACGCTCGTAAATTTACAACTGTGTCGCAATCGCAAAATACGAAAAAAGTCGTAAAATTTCGAATATTTTTTTTCGCAGTTAAAAATAGAAATTTTTGACAACACGCACACTCCCGACTTATGTACGCGCTGCGCTGCATCCCCCCCTCCCCCATACCTCTTTCCCCGGCGCGATGCAAAAGTGATGACAACGTACAAATAATAAAGAGAAACGGAAATGCGTAAAGCGTGCTGGGTTTTGAAGTAAGAATGCAACTTCATAAGCATTTGCATAACAGGTGTGAGTTTAATTAATTTATTTCTTTATTTTACTTAATTAACGAGCCTAAAGAGCAGCTCCATGGTGGGCAGATACAATAGTTATTATTACGGTGATCGTGGCGTATTAAAGGTAGTGAATACAAGTTTGAAGAATTTTTAAAGAAGGGGATTTTCAGACAACAGACTTTTTAGTTTTCTTTTAAAAGATTTAGTTTTTTTTTCTTTTTTTTCTCTCCTGATTTCTTCTGGCAGACTATTGAAGTTTTGGATGCACTTATTTCGGGCAGCTTGTAGTTTATTCCGGGATTTCCATGTGCGTCCAGGAACAGTTTAAACATTGTGATGGGGCTTCCCTCCGCGGCGCGGCTGCAGTGCGGGTGCGAGCTGGGCGTGTCCGGTCAGGGTCCAGACTCGGGCGCGGGCGCTAGGGCTCCTCCCGCCGCACAGGGTCACACTGGCTGCACAGCACCTGCTGCACCCCCGGCAGCGCGGCCCGCACCGCCGCGAGCTGCTCCCTGCAGGCCGTGACTGTGTGGAGGTCCCCCCACCACACCCTCCGCAGCACGAGTATCCTGAGCGCCCGCAGCCCGCACCGCCCCAGCAGGGAGTGCAGGTCGCTGCAGTTGTATGGCCACACCTCCTCCCCCGGCGTGCCCACCTCCAGCTCCAGCTCCTCCAGCGTGCCGCGGTGGGCCTGCAGCAGGGACTGCAGGATGGCGCGGGGGAGGCCTAACACGCAGAGCCACCGCAGGCCGCTGTGTCCCGGCGGCAGCGCGCCCAGCTCGGGAGGCGCAGCGCGCAGGGCGTCATCAGCACACCCCACGGCCAGCCTCCGCAGCCGCGGCATGGCGAGCACGGCGCGCAGGTGGGGCTCGCGGGGGTTAAGCACCCCCAGCCGCTCCACCGTGGGGGCGGCGCGCTGCAGCAGCTCTAGGCTCCAGGCGGGGTCCCTGTGGCAGCACACCCCGTCCAGTCGCACCACCTGCAGCAGAACACAAAGTCAAAAAGGTTTTTAGCAGATGTTACGAAGGTATCAGCTTGCTTGTACTGTCATACAGCGAGCAGCATGCAGAGAGCAGCGCAGCCAGCAGAGAGCAACCGGCAGAGCGAGCAGCCAGTGTGGCATAATATTATACAGGGGGGAAAATTTCGCGCGGCGCGCGCCCCGCGCCCCGCCACTCCACGCCACCTCTCGGGACGCTGGGCCGCCGGGCGGCCGAGCCGATGCCCCCTACTGCCCCGCGCCTCCCCCCTCCTAGCCCAGCTCGACAGCACTCTGCTTCCCTGCGGCCTGCGACGCGTTGGGACATCTACCATACGTATGCTTTCAAGTTCCGGCGCTCCGGAACTTTTTGGTCACGGTCGCGTAGTCTGTTTTATTTTATTTTACAGAAAATTGCCTAGTCTGCGCGGGGCTCAAGTTCCTTGGACCAGTTTCCACGAAAAGCTGTCTTCTCATTCACAGAGCAACCGACAAGGGATCGACGGATGGCTGGCTTTTGTTCGCCTGTATAACTTTCGTCCGAAATTCTTCTTTACTTAGAAACATTTTCGCCATAAGTTTGTCCGAATTCGTACAGAAATGCGTTCGAAATGTTACGCAAGCTATGCATGTGCAATGACTTGCATAAAATGTGAAAAAATATCTTTGCAGATTTACGATGTATTTTGTAAGTACTGACTTGCAAAAACTGTTGTAGATTTACGACAAACCATTCATGTTCGTAATTGAATTTCAAATCCATAGGTAGTGCTTGTAATTTGACGATTTGTAATCGTAATTTTACGACTGAACTTTTTGGAAAATTCTCCCGTCAACCTACGACGTTTTTTCATGTCCAAGATAGGATATTAGAGTAATTCCATACGAAAGGGTTGGTGAGTTGACGTCATAGTCACCGATTTGAACCACAAATTGAGGGCATGTTTCTTTTCACTAAAAACGTTTTGAGCCAAAATTTTAGCCCCCTAGGTCGAACGGTAACAGAGGGGCAAAATGGGTTTTCCGGTCGCTAAGTGCAGCTTTAATGAAAATAAAGTAACACGAAATAGCATCTAACTCCCAAACCATTTGGTATACATTTCTTAGTAGAAAACGGTAATAAAAAAAACTTAGGGGAAAAACCTCGATACCATATTTGAGATTTTTAATTTAAAGGAGAAGTTTCCAAATCAAAAAATAGTAAAAGTAACATTTAAAATCTGATTTTTTTTCTTCTTGAACTCTACCCTCTAAAGATGACTTGTGCAAATTTTGAAGCCTCTAGGACCAACCCTTTCTCTATTTAAAATTTACCCAAAGTCAAAATTGACCAAAAGGTCGGAAAACCCATTTTGCCCATATCTCTGGAACCGTTCGACCTAGGAGGCTAAAAATTTGGCTGAAAACGTTTTTAGTGATAAGAAACATGCCCTCAATTCGATGGGTCCTAGCAAGAAAGTACGATCTGGCGGCGACGCGTCAGATCCGTACGATGTCGTAGCGCCGCTTCAGAAGCGTCCGATCTCGTGGTGACGCTTCAGAAACGTCCGATCTCACTTTTTGGGGTGTTCTGAGTTAAGCAGCGGTTCTGATAGAAAAAACCATTCTGCTTCTTTTTGATTAAGTACTTTTTGATGAGAAATGGACAGAAATGCCTCTAATTGCTAAAAATCAATCTGTCCGATCTCCGTTTGGAGTCACAGCTCCACAGAGGAAAGTCCGAACTCCGTTCCGCGCTGCCGCTCCATGCAAGACTGTTCGATCTCAGCAGGCGGGCTCGAGCGTTTCGGCTGCGGCTGCCCGCTCAGCCGGCTCCCGCGCCCTGCGCGTTGAATCGTCCTTCGCGACGATCCATTTGACTCGCGCTACCGACAATGTTACACAAAAAAATGTAGACATTTTTACCGTCATACCTGATCGTCTTCTTTGTCTCTCGACACTCAACTGTATTTTTACAAAATTGTATGATGGTTTTAGGTACATCAGTCTCTTAAACAGAGAGTCGTCTGCTACACAAACAATCGACTAGTCTTGCCAACGCGAGTTGGCTGAGTCGCGAGGGGTGGGGGAAGTTCGGCTCCGGATGAAGCCACCGAAGGCAAACGCGGGAAGTTTGAAAAGTCTGAAACATTGATTATTGTTGGGAAAGCAATATTATCACCTCATTATCATCAGCATTGCTTCAGGAGACTTAATACCATATTCCGTAGGCGAACAACAAAGTAAACTTGTAAAAACTATAAGGGAAAATTATGTAATAACTCGTAGATGGAACAAAACGGGACAAAATCTAGTTGTTTTTTATACCATTGTGTTCAGAAAGGTGTGAAGAATCGATTACGGCTCTTACTTAATAACATTTCTCAGCCTCCAATTTGTTCTTTGACCTCAAACTTTCAAAACGCGTTTTCTCGGAACGGGCCGGGAGTGAGATCGGACGTTTCTGAAGCGTCACTGCGAGATCGGACGCTTCTGAAGCGGCGCTACGACATCGTACGGATCTGACGCGTCGCCGCCAGATCGTACTCTCTTGCTAGGACCCATCGA